>NIVC01001640.1:0-53798 GCA_002269645.1 Macrostomum lignano | reverse complement strand
CTGCAGCAATTGGGCGTGATTTATAATGCATTGCGCTTACCCTGTGCGGCATCTCTACAATATATTGTTTGTACTTAGCTCTGTAACTCTGCCAACATATGCATTGGCGCATGGAAGAATGTTCTCATAGAGGAGATGAGATGAGGTGCACATGAGATACATGAGAGCTATAAAAGGGTTGTAGCCTAGTGATTAGAGCGTCGGACTCACGACTTGAAGGTCAGGGGTTCGATTCTCGACTAATCAGGCGGAAATTAGATACACGTGAGAGACAGGAGACTAATCACATAAAGGAGATGAGATGTACATGAGAGACAGGAGACTAATCAGGTGGAGATGAGATGCAAATGAGAGACAGGAGACTAATCTCATAGAGGAGATGAGATGCACATGAGAGACAGGAGACTAATCAGGTGGATGAGATGCACATGAGAGACGGGAGACTAATATCATAGAGGAGATGGGATGCACATGAGAGACGGGAGACTAATCTCATAGAGGAGATGGGATGCACATGAGAGACGGGAGACTAATCTCATAGAGGAGATGAGATGTATTTGAGAGACATGAGACTAATCTCATAGAGGAGATGAGATGTATTCGAGAGACAGGATACTTATGTCATAGAGGAGATGGGATGCACATGAGAGACGGGAGACTAATCTCATAGAGGAGATGAGATGTATTTGAGAGACATGAGACTAATCTCATAGAGGAGATGAGATGTATTCGAGAGACAGGATACTTATGTCATAGAGGAGATGAGATGCACATGAGAGACGGGAGACTAATCTCATAGAGGAGATGGGATGCACATGAGAGACGGGAGACTAATCTCATAGAGGAGATGAGATGTATTTGAGAGACATGAGACTAATCTCATAGAGAGATGAGATGTATTCGAGAGACAGGATACTTATGTCATAGAGGAGATGGATGCACATGAGAGACGGGAGACTAATCTCATAGAAGAGATGAGATGTATTTGAGAGACATGAGACTAATCTCATAGAGGAGATGAGATGTATTCGAGAGACAGGATACTTATGTCATAGAGGAGATGAGATGCACATGAGAGACGGGAGACTAATCTCATAGAGGAGATGAGATGTATTTGAGAGACAGGATTTATGTCATAGAGGAGATGAGATGCACATGAGAGACGGGAGACTAATCAGGCGGATATGAGATGTACATGAGAGACTAATCTCATAGAGGAGATGAGATGTATTTGAGAGACAGGATACTTATGTCATAGAGGAGATGAGATGCACATGAGAGACAGGAGACTAATCAGGTGGAGATGAGATGCAAATGAGAGACAGGAGACTAATCAGGTGGAGATGAGATGCAAATGAGAGAGGGAGACTAATCAGGTGGAGATGAGATGCAAATGAGAGACAGGAGACTAATCAGGTGGAGATGAGATGCAAATGAGAGACAGGAAACTAATCTCATAGAGGAGATGAGATGCAAATGAGAGACAGGAGACTAATCAGGTGGAGATGAGATGCAAATGAGAGACAGGAGACTAATCAGGTGGAGATGAGATGCAAATGAGAGACAGGAGACTAATCAGGTGGAGATGAGATGCAAATGAGAGACGGGAGACTAATCAGGTGGAGATGAGATGCAAATGAGAGACAGGAGACTAATCAGGTGGAGATGAGATGCAAATGAGAGACAGGAAACTAATCTCATAGAGGAGAGGAGATGCAAATGAGAGACAGGAGACTAATCAGGTGGAGATGAGATGCACATGAGAGACAGGAGACTAATCAGGTGGAGATGAGATGCAAATGAGAGACAGGAGACTAATCAGGCGGAGATGAGATGTAGCTACAAGAGAGTGCAGCATCAAGAGCTGACAGCTAGGGCACATAACAAAGAACACAGGCCAGGCCACAGGTAGCTAATCAGTGCTGGCTGCTACCTGCCGGTCATCAAGCGAATGCCGCCTCGGCGAGCTGGTTTGCTGGCTGACTGCCAAGGCAGTCCTCTGAGGATGCCGCAAGTTTCCTTCGTACAATAAGGTTTCGTTCGAGCATTTACTACTAGTGCTAGGACAAGGATCAGTAGTATTAATAGCACTATTAGAATAATAACTAATATCATTGTCGCTAGAGCTGCCTTCCTGTCTGAGCAGTTCAGCGGATGCAACTGGAGTCATAGGCCGGCCCAGAGCCGCTAGAACTTGCCGACGCTGCGATCGAGACCGAGAAGACTTCAATGACGGCAACAAAGACTTGGCAGACATATTTAGCAGCTTCAAATATATCCTGCATTTGTCTGCAAGAACTAATCGCTCAACAAATTCTCATCAATGCAGAGGTCGCTGCTGCTATTTATCGAACTCTCAGCCAATCAGATCAGAGGATAGCGGACACGGAGAGAGAGAGAAAAAAATGATGTTAAACAACTGCGAACAATGCTACTTCTAGTAGGTAAGTAAAAAATGTCTGTATTTGTCTAAATTCCTATTTTTTTCTGTGTAAATATGTCCTAAGGTTCGAAAATTATGTAATAAACATCTAAATTTCGACAAGATTCGCAAAATAAATTTTAGCAACTATTTCAAATGAGCAAAAGAGAAAAGTGACAAGACTAAGGTAAACTTGCATAGATGACTGATTAGCAAAATGACTTGTGGTACCAGTATAAAGAAAACATATTTCAGCAAATAAAAATATTTCCCTGGCCTGCTAGTCGAGCACCCAGGAATGGTAAAACCAGGCCTCATCTTCAAACTGTTCCCTATCTGTCAAGCAGGCGCACTTTGGTGTTTATTTATTCCACAGAACGGCTGGGGCCCTGTAGGACAAAGTTTAGCTATCAAAGAAGCTCGCCGTCTGGGGCTGGGATCGGGCCAAGGAGATCTTGGAACGAGTATTCTGGCGCAGGATTATCTGGCAAACTTGCGTGTCGCCTTTTACTATTCGACTTGTCGTATTCAATGTGCTGTTTGGTCAAAACTGTGCTTCTAGTTTAGAGTTTTTGGTATTGTGTTATAGATGAGCGTAAAATGTTTAATAATTTCCCTTGAAACTGACTGACAGACTGACTGACTGACTGACTGACTGACTGGCTGACTGACTGACTGACTGACTGGCTGACTGACTGACTGACTGACTGACTGACTGACTGACTGACTGACTGACTGACTTACTGACTGACTGACTGACTGACTTACTGACTGACTGGCTGGCTGACTGGCTGAGTCTGATTGGCTGACTGACTGACTGACTGACTGACTGACTGACTGACTGACTGACTGGCTGACTGACTGACTGACTGACTGACTGACTGACTGACTGACTGACTGACTGACTGACTGACTGGCTGACTCACTGACTGACTGACTGACTGACTGACTGACTGACTGACTGACTGACTTACTGACTGACTGGCTGACTGGCTGAGTCTGATTGGCTGACTGACTGACTGACTGACTGACTGACTGACTGACTGACTGACTGACTGACTGACTGACTGACTGACTGACTGACTGACTGACTGACTGACTGACTGACTGACTGACTGACTGACTGACTGACTGACTGACTGACTGACTGACTGACTGACTGACTGACTGACTGACTGACTGACTGACTGACTGACTGACTGACTGACTGGCTGAGCGACTGACTGACTGACTTGAGTGAGTGGGTGACTGACTGACTGACAAGAGTTGTTGCTCCAGATCCCTGCTAAGGTACACCTTGACCTGGCGGCACCAGAACGGAACATGCGGCAGCCATGTGCGGAGAGGGAGGCTGCGCTTTCCCCATCAATTCCAGAGGGTGCTGGGGGACTTGACTGCCGGGCTGACTGAACCGCTGCGTAAGGCTAATAGCGAGTTATCAAGACTGTGGATAAATGGATGGACGCTGTATAAACCAATCCAGTTTGGTTGCTGTGTGCCTTTCCTTTATTATGATTCATGTTGTAGTTTTAGGCTAAGGAATGATAAGCGTTACATAAGAGCTTAGTCAAAAATGGAAATAAAACATTGGACAACTTTTATAATTTATACCCTTGAATTGGTTGTCTCTATTAGTATAGGCCATTTCTACTCTACAATCTGCCACTTCTACTCTACAGTCTGCCATTTCTACTCTACAATCTGCCATTTCTACTCTACAATCTGCCATTTCTACTCTACAATCTGCCACTTCTACTCTACAGTCTGCCATTTCTACTCTACAATCTGCCACTTCTACTCTAAAATCTGCCATTCTACTGTACAATCTGTCATTTCTATTCTGCAACATGCCACTTCTACTCTACAATCTGCCATATCTATTTTACAATCTGCCACTTAGACTTTACAATCTGCGATTTAACTTTACAATCTGCCATTTTTACTTTACAATCTGCCCCTTCTACTTTACAATCTGCCGTATCTATTTTACAATCTGCCATTTTTACTCTACAATCTGCCAGTTCTATTTTACAATCTGCCATATCTACTCGACAATTCGCCACTTCTACTCTACAATCTGCCAAATCTATTTTACAATCTGCCACTTAGACTTTACAATCTGCGATTTGACTTTACAATCTGCCATTTTTACTTTACAATCTGCCACTTCTACTTTACAATCTGCCGTATCTATTTTACAATCTGCCATTTTTACTCTACAATCTGCCACTTACAACTTTACAATCTGCCATATCTACTCGACAATTCGCCACTTCTACTTCAAAATCTGCCGTATCTATTTTACAATCTGCCATTTGATTTCTTCGCATCCAATAAGACAAACCTTAGGCATGCTGGAGTCCAGCTGACGCTGCAGCTGGTCCCTCTCCCGCTGCAGGTCCTCCGCGCGCCGGTGCGACAGACCCAGCTGCTCCTGCGCGTCTCGAAGTGCCTCCGTCAGCCTGTCGCGCTCATCTAACATGCTGATCATCAGCTGCTCGACGTTGCCAGCTGCCGATAGCTCCTCCTGGGAGAAGTCGCGCTCTCCGCTGCCACCGCCGCCGCCTTCGCCGTTGCCACCGTCTCCTCCACCAGTAGGCCCGACAATGCCATCCTCAACTATGGTGGGCATCACATCGCACATGGCTTTCAGGCTGTTTCTATTTCTCACTCTATTTATATGTTTATATCTGTTTGTTTCAACTAGCCTATGTACAGTTTGCTAGTGAGGCCATCCACTTCAGTGTTGCAGAATCTGCAGTGGCCAACTGCTTGCAATTTGAAGTTGGGCCAGGAATTTTCAGACAGACTGCAGGGCTTAGGCATGCAATAAATTGAGAATTCGAGCCATGGAATAAAAAAACCAGGGACATATCCAATGTCTTTCAAACAAAATAGTACATATAAGATTTTCTATGTGTATTCATTATTCAACATAATAATTGGACTAATGCGAGTTTTTCAGAAAAAAAGATAAAAAAAATAATGCCTTAAAAATTATGAAATTTATTTATTTGAATTACTAGCTTTTGTGAACTATTTATTCATTTTTAAACTTTGCTCCTTTCTAAATCAACAAAAAATTTGCAAAAAAACATCATATATCATTAAATTTAAATCAAATAAGACAATTATTTCATAAATTTAGCATGTCTGACAATATAGAGACATTAGCAACATGCTGCAACAGTAAGAAAGAATTTTTGAAGAAAATCAAGCAAGTGTTATAACTTTATTTTCTATTTACTAAGATATTAATTAAAATCAAGAATAAATCAATAGAGTTTTAAAATTTAAACAAGAACATCATAATTTCATAGAAAGGGTAAAACAACATAGATTCTGCTCAGTAATAAAACTCGCTTGTAGAATTAATAAAAGAGAACACAGATTCATATATATTGTCATTTTTAAAAGCAACAATATCATTTATCATATGTATCAGTTCTATCTATCCACTATGACTTTCAACTATAAACTGCCATTGGCATTTGTTTGCAGAAAAACAAATCAATGAATATTATAAGCGATGCTTTATAAGCTGCACTGCAGAAGACTTTGATATATTCCAAATTATATTTTCTGTTATGTAGCATAGTACTCTTCATAGAATTAGTTGGAATAAATTGTAGGGCCTAAAACTTAATTGATTAAATTCACAATAAATAAGCTTGATAAACTCATACAAATTATTTAAATACTTAATAAACATACCTATAATTGAACAAATCAAGCAATGTACAAGGGAATTTCATTTTTGATACACCCTAAAGGCAATTATTCGGTTTTTTAGATTTTGCAACAAAAAGGGCAATGTTAAAAATAAAACGCACTAAAAAACTCACAAAAATTTTCTATCAAAACTAAATTATAGACCCAAGCATTATATATAGATCTAATCTCTAGAGAATGATAAACTCAGCTCACATAAATAAGCCTTGAAATTTCGAAAGATCTAAATTAAAAAACTATTTTCAGTAATTTTGAATTTTCGCAAATAATTTATTACCGTTTCGAGAATGAACTTTCTGAAGTTTAAACTATTGTTTAATAAAAGTGAATTGGTTAACAGTCAGAGGTCAGAGCGGTAATGTAGAAAGAAGCATTATTTTTTATTTTTTTCTGACATCTAATTAGGGCAATTGTTTTCTTTAACTTTGCTTTTTGTATAATCTAGCAACTCACGGTGTTGCAATTCTTACAACGGCAGCAGCTATTAAAACTAATACTGTTTATATTTTTGACTAATAGATAATAAGAAACTGTAAAAATAGCTATTTTTTGTTGTTAAAAATAACTTTACAATAAAAAAGCAAAATAAGTGCACACTATTTGTGTCAGAGAATAAATTTAATTGCAAGTTTATATCCGTAGTTAATTACAATTAAGTTTTCAATTTCAATATACAATTGTCTATATATATATTTCAGGAACTAATCATGGCATGGTGTATTACTTTTAGCTCGTTTTTTATTCAGTTATCAAAGATATTCAGAAAATGTTTGAATGTTTCCGAAATATTTAACTGGCTACATTATAACTACAATGCCAAGAAGCAGGAAGTGACCTTTTTAAATTTGTACTTATAAGTTTGAATAAGTCAAGACAATGACATGCCTTTTAGTTTGTGGAAAGTTTTCAGCCCCCCCCATTACTAAAAATTTAGTTATAATCTTCTTCCTGAATAGGTTGCCAAAATTATCAGTGATAAAAGTGTTTAAATAAATGAAATTCAAAGCTCTTAAATTTTTTTCTAATATTATCATTGATAGAGATTTGGTTTTGATAGAGACTTAAGGGCTAGAACCTAGAACTAAGGGACTGATAATTGGCTTTAGTTCTTCTAGCTTTTTAGAAGAGTTAGGTACTGCAACTGGATTCTTAATTGGTATTAATCATATCATAATATATTTTGCTTTTTTATTGCTAAAATCTTGCATGTACACAATCCTAAATGCAATGAAAATTAGGATTGTGTTTATAAAAATAATTTTCTTAAACTAATTTCTGCAGGAAAGTAATTTTTTATCTTAATCAAATCATTAAATATTAAAATGTTTTAAATGAATCAGATAAAACAAATTATTGCTTATCTATCTTGTTTATTGTTTATTAGCTTAATATTTAATATTTTTTGTTTTAGTTTTTAAATATTTTTTCAGATTAGGCCTAGCTTTCATATAATGAATATAATGAATAGTAGTAATAGCAAATAATTTTTATGATTGTAATTTTTACATTTGCAATATTTGCCTATTCTAATTGCATGATATTGTGCTAAATATTGTCACAAAAATTGTGACTTAGCCATCCTTCAGCCATGTATAGTGAAGGAACTCCACAGCCAATGTATGAAGAGGATGTGCAGCAAAAGAAGCTAAAGTAAGTGGTTTAAAATACTTTATTATTGATGAAATTCATAAAATAATTAAGTTATAAAATAATTATTTCAGACCAATTCTGCTGCGAAACAGGCCTCTCTATGCTAAGATGATCATGTTCCTAGTGGCTATGTTTGCATTTGTAAGTTGAATTCAAATATTTGCATTTTCTCTATTTCTAATTACACCAAACATTGCTTCGTAATGCTCTGCAGTGCCTCGGCGGCTCCCTAGTGGCCATCGGGGTGTACATTCAGCTGGACCGCGGCTTCATCTCCGAGATCATTGGCAGTGTGGTGGCCCTGGCCGCTGCTTACCTGTGCATTGTTGCCGGCTTTCTTATTGCTTTCGTCGGCCTGCTGGGCGCCTACGGAGCTCACAAGCTGAACAAGGCCTGTCTGATCGCCTTTCTGGTCATCATGCTGGTGCTCACCCTGGTCACCTTTGTTGGCAGCCTGCTGGCTGTGATATTCAGGGCCACGGTGATCCAGACTGCCAAGGACACCATGAGCTACTCGCTCACCATTCACTATGGCAAGACGCGGCTCATCACGGAATCTTGGGATGCCATCCAGGTTGGTCTAGTGATCCTTTATGCTTGAGAAGTGCTGCTTTTAACTCTGTCACACTGAGTGTCTGATAAGTTAGATTTGAGATTCTGATCTATCAGATTGAGTCTGATCTATCAGATTTGAGATTCTGACCTATCAGATTGAGTCTGATCTATCAGATTTGAGATTCTGACCTATCAGATTTGAGATTCTGACCTATCAGATTTGAGAGTCTGACCTATCAGATTTGAGATTCTGATCTATCAGATTGAGTCTGATCTATCAGATTTGAGATTCTGATCTATCAGATTGAGTCTGATCTATCAGATTTGAGAGTCTGACCTATCAGATTTGAGATTCTGATCTATCAGATTTGAGATTCTGATCTATCAGATTTGAGATTCTGACCTATCAGATTTGAGATTCTGATCTATAAGATTTGAGATTCTGATCTATCAGATTTGAGATTCTGGCCTATCAGATTGAGTCTGATCTATCAGATTTGAGATTCTGATCTATCAGATTGAGTCTGATCTATCAGATTTGAGATTCTGATCTATCAGATTGAGTCTGATCTATCAGATTTGAGAGTCTGACCTATCAGATTGAGTCTGATCTATCAGATTTGAGAGTCTGACCTATCAGATTTGAGATTCTGATCTATCAGATTGAGTCTGATCTATCAGATTTGAGATTCTGATCTATCAGATTGAGTCTGATCTATCAGATTTGAGAGTCTGACCTATCAGATTTGAGAGTCTGACCTATCAGATTTGAGAGTCTGACCTATCAGATTTGAGAGTCTGATCTATCAGATTTGAGAGTCTGATCTATCAGATTTGAGAGTATGATCTATCAGATTTGAGAGTCTGATCTATCAGATTTGAGAGTATGATCTATCAGATTTGAGAGTCTGATCTATCAGATTTGAGAGTATGATCTATCAGATTTGAGAGTCTGATCTATCAGATTTGAGATTCTGACCTATCAGATTTGAGATTCTGATCTATCAGATTGAGTCTGATCTATCAGATTTGAGAGTCCGGTCTATCAGATTGAGTCTGATCTATCAGATTTGAGAGTCCGGTCTATCAGATTGAGTCTGACCTATCAGATTTGAGAGTATGATCTATCAGATTTGAGATTCTGACCTATCAGATTTGAGATTCTGATCTATCAGATTGAGTCTGATCTATCAGATTTGAGAGTCCGGTCTATCAGATTGAGTCTGATCTATCAGATTTGAGAGTCCGGTCTATCAGATTGAGTCTGACCTATCAGATTTGAGAGTATGATCTATCAGATTTGAGATTCTGACCTATCAGATTTGAGATTCTGATCTATCAGATTGAGTCTGATCTATCAGATTTGAGAGTCCGGTCTATCAGATTGAGGACTTCTGATCTATCAGATTTGAGAGTCCGGTCTATCAGATTGAGTCTGACCTATCAGATTTGGGAGTCTGGTCTATCAGATTTCAGAGTCCGGTCTATCAGATTGAGTCTGATCTATCAGATTTGAGAGTCTGGTCTATCAGATTTGAGAGTCTGGTCTATCAGATTTGAGAGTCTGGTCTATCAGGTTTGAGAGTCTGGTCTATCAGATTTGAGAGTCTGGTCTATCAGGTTTGAGAGTCTGGTCTATCAGATTTGAGAGTCTGATCTATCAGATTTGAGAGTCTGGTCTATCAGGTTTGAGAGTCTGGTCTATCAGATTTGAGATTCTGATCTACCAGACTTGGAAGTCCAACCTATCACGCTCATATTATGCATTCAAAACAATCCCGAGAGTCCAGCTCAGTGGTTGAGCAATTCCCAAGTGCCCCCCCTCGCAACCATCGCAGACGCACCTTCGCTGCTGCGCGGTGGACAGCAACGGCTGGCAGCTGTACATCGGCAGCCAGTGGGACCTGATGGTCAACGCCGATGCGCGCAACCTCGGCTCCAGAATTCCTCAATGGTCGCCGCTGTACAAATTCGTGCCCGAGTCCTGCTGCCTCAGCCTCATCGACCCGCGCACCCTGTGGCCCAGCGGCAAAGTCAGGAACAAGGAGCAGTGCCAGTACTTCCCCTATGGCCCGCCCAACAAGCTTAGCGGAGCGTTCAACGATGCCGTTAACTATAAGGTGAGTACCCCGGTTTCGGAAAATCGTATATTTCTACTGACAGTAGTTTGTTTTTATTCCTGTATTTCTACTGACAGTAGTTTGTAGCAGTTTTTATTCCTGTATTTCTACTGACAGTAGTTTGTAGCAGTTTTTATTCCTGTATTTCTACTGACAGTAGTTTGTAGCAGTTTTTATTCCTGTATTTCTACTGACAGTAGTTTGTAGCAGTTTTTATTCCTGTATTTTTACTTACAGTAGTTTTTAGCAGTTTTTATTCCTGTATTTCTACTGACAGTAGTTTGAAGCAGTTTTTATTCCTGTATTTCTACTGACAGTAGTTTGAAGCAGTTATTATTCCTGTATTTCTACTGACAGTAGTTTGTAGCAGTTTTTATTCCTGTATTTTTACTTACAGTAGTTTGTAGCAGTTTTTATTCCTGTATTTTTACTTACAGTAGTTTGTAGCAGTTTTTATTCCTGTATTTCTACTGACAGTAGTTTGTAGCAGTTTTTATTCCTGTATTTCTACTTACAGTAGTTTGTAGCAGTTTTTATTCCTGTATTTTTACTTACAGTAGTTTGTAGCAGTTTTTATTCCTGTATTTCTACTTACAGTAGTTTGTAGCAGTTTTTATTCCTGTATTTTTACTGTAGCAGTTTTTATTCCTGCATTTTTACTTACAGTAGTTTGTAGCAGTTTTTATTCCTGTATTTCTACTGACAGTAGTTTGTAGCAGTTTTTATTCCTGTATTTCTACTTACAGTAGTTTGTAGCAGTTTTTATTCTTTATATTTCTACTGACAGTAGTTTGTAGCAGTTTTTATTCTTTATATTTCTACTGACAGTAGTTTGTAGGTATTTTTAATCCTATAATCCTATATTTCTACTGACAGTAGTTTGTAGCAGTTTTTATCACAACTTTCTACACCTTTTCACACACACGTGCAGGGCTGCTTCCAAGCCGGAGCGGAGGTGATGGGCTTTTACAGCAACTTCCTGGGCTACATTGGATTCTCTCTGTTCATCATTATGGTGAGAATTTGAGCTCACAATTATTAAACATAGTTGATTATTAGTTATTTTATATTAATTCGATATTATCTATTCAAGAGTTAAGATTTTTTAAAGTTCCATGCGTCAATTTTTTGCATTGAAACTTTACTCACAACATTGCTGATTCACATATTATGATTTATAGCCTCTGTAGTGGCAGACTATATGTTCACACATTTATTAGCTCACAGACCTAGCGTTCACATATTTTCCATTCACAGATTCTTTATTCACCAAATGAGCATTCACTGAATCCGGATTCACATATTTCTCATTCACAGACGTCTGACTCACAGATTCTGCATTCACCGATTACACATTCACAGATTCTGATTTACAGGTTTCACAGTCACGAACTCCACATTTACATATTCCGCCGTTCACAGATCCTGTATTCACTGATTACACATTCACAGATTCTGATTTAACGTTTTAGCAACCACAGGTTCTGTGTATTAACAGATATCACATTCACAGACCCGCTCTGTAGTCCCAGCGTCCTTATTCACATGTGCCGCACTTACAGATTCCATATTCATAGATTTCTATTTCGTGAATGAAGCTTCCTTCTCCTCAAAGAAGTTTCAAATTTGAAATTTCAACAGCTTCACTAATAAACACTGGAATTGTCTGATGAGAATATCAAATGGTGAAAATAAGCCTTTGACATTTCCCCATGCCCTCCAGATAATTGGCATCATCAGCAGTTTGGCCCTGATCGTCACTATTAACAAGGACATGAAGATGGTACGTAAGCAGGCGGGCAAGGACTATCGGATGCCCGGAGGCGGCGGCTATTGAGCTCGAATGATAGACCTTTGTTTTTCCTGACAAAATAATTACCTTCTTTGTGCGTGCGCTCCTGTCAGTCCTATTATTACTAATATTGCTTAAATTAAAATAATTGCAGACCTGTAAAACTTTGACCTTAATGTCTTATTTAAGCTTGTTTTACCGTTAGCAGTGAGATGGTGCATCTAATCGAGTGTGTTTGACTTAAGCTGCTTACACTGTATGTGGAATTTAAGCATATGATTATTTGTTTGAATGCAAAATTAGACTTAAATTAGATTAATAGTCTATGGCCACAAGACTGTATATTGATTTTCCTGCGCAAAGCCAGCGGGCACGAGACCACCAACTTCACGCCCGCCCAGACTGTTGTCTATGGCAAATCCTCACTGGGTGCTGCGCGAACAGAAACTATGCTTGGCCATAGACAGTTAGGGACCCTCAGGTCTCTCCAGCACCCCCTCTGTTTCAGCAGTGTAATTGAAATCAAGTAGTGAGATTGTGAAATCAAATGGAAGATCATGTTTCATAACAAATTTTTGTATTTGTCGATGCAATGCTGATTCACGATCGTGTCTAATGCCATAAGTCCCAAGGGATTGAAGAGAAATAGCCATACCTGATAATTGACCTATAGAGGCTTTAGTGCTGATTTCTTTTATCTGAGTGTAATTTACGAGTAATTCTGCCCAATGCGAAACATTCCAATGTTTTTTAATGTGTGTTTTTCATTCCTAAGCTCGTTTCCCGTGTATATAATGGTACGTCTAAAAAAAGTAAAATTTTCTGCTTATAATCATCCGTTGTAGCCGGCAAACAACGCGACTGTCACCAACTGCGTGCAGTGTTTTTGTCTACCCATTAATAATGTTTGTTCGGTTCTAGCATATAGCAAATACATTTTACCAAGGCTGGAATGAAAGCTTCTTGTAATACGCTTCATTAGCATGATTCTTGCTATTATACCTACATTTTTAGTCATCAAGTATTTACTCTCTTTTTTCGAAAAGAAGATACGAAATAGTTCGTTTAGGATTGCAGATTATTTTTTATCGTTTGAAGCAAGGAATTCATTTCTAGCTTAGTGTATGGGTACTCGAACTTATTTATATGGCACATATGGAATATAATTTTTAGTATAGAGGACTAGCATTTTGCACCCTCGTGTGGGGCGCGAGCGGGGACACAGGCTCACACGAACGATGCTGGCGAGCCAAGCGTTGTACGAGCTATTGTTTTACGGCTTGATGGCTCAGCCTATTGCATTATGCTAATGACAATGCCTTGTGTTGGCTAATAAACTTGATACTAGCTAATTGCCCTTCATAGTTTATACGATTTCAACAAATTGCGACAAAGGCCATGCCGCCGGACCTAATCCGGCGTTCGCCAGCAGGCAGTCGACGAAACGCCGAGTGCCCGATTGTCTCCGGCGGTAGGGCGCCTGCAGTGTCAGCAGCAGCTCCTCTTGCACCTGGTACGGAGTACGGACTCGGCGCGGTAAAATGATAAAATGACATCACAGCTTAGATGAGCACTAGCTTTGCCAGAGCCCCTCTAAGCCAGGTTGCCTTGAGAGTGCGACCCTAAGTGTGTTCTTTGGTACGGCTGGGGCTGGACCGCTCGATGTTCCCCTCACGGTCCCTGGCGCCACCCAGAAGATCCGCATGGGCCGGCGCAGCAGCGGCTCGGCGGGCAGCACCACATCTCCGACCGCGCCCATTTCTCTCACGCCAGCGCTCAATACGTTCGCTGCCGCTTGGTCTTGCCACTGCTGGACGCCGCAGCAGTGAAACGCGGCTCATTCCTGGATTCCGTTTAGGCGTCCATAGAAATTGGTTTACAGTCTCCAGCACATCTTGACCAGCAATTAAAGCATTCCAGGAAAGCTCTTTCGTCTCTGCATCTATCGAATTTGGGCTATTCAGCTCACCGAATTCGTCGTCTGACATGAACGCCTCTTTGTCATTGGACGCCATTATCCCAGAAATCATCTTGTTGCTTTTACTATAAGATACTTTAAGAATGATTTAACTCAGTCGTAACTCGTAAAAATACAATATATCTATGTTAGTGTTCTTAGGCTATGCATTTTCATCCGACTGGAATAGTGATAGACATGGAAAGTCGTCACTCCTAAGAAAATAGTCTATGGTATGAGCGTTAAGCTTTTAAACTTAAACTTACCATCCGACCGAAAATGAGATTTTCGGTTCATATCGGTTCAAATGAACGGTTCATATCGGCTCAGTTAGAAAGAGATTATTTTGCAGGCTCTTTGAAAATCACGCCAATTTTTATACAGTTCATTTGAAGCATTATTACGACTTTTTATTAAAAATGTGCTATGCATCATCAACTGGAATTATTTGAGCGTTGAATGATACTTTTATTTGGCAATACCAAGTAGAAGTTTCAAAAAAACAAATTGATGAAAAAATTAGCAGTTCACATTACAATAATGTAAAATCGTACAAAAAAGTATTATATTAAATGAATTAAAATTTAAATCATTAAATGAGCACCGATCTTTTCATCATGAACAATTGTTAAAAAATTAATGAATGACGTGGCCATGGAGTGCATGTACGGCAGCTATCTTTAAATAGACCTGGGTGCCACCAGCTTGCAAATACCAACTGTGGACAGTAACGCCATAATTACCAGAGCAAAGACCAACACGGCTGTCTGAGTTCCGAAATCCAGTCTTCCTTCAGCATCCTCGATGTCTTTCTTATCTTTCCTCTGCTCGGCAGAGAGTGTGACAGGTACAGAAACTGTGGTAGAGGTGCTCTCTGATTGTTGTGACGCTGATGAAGCCTCTGTAGTTGTAGTTGGTGTAGTTGTGGTTGCAGTTGATGTACTTGTTGAAGTTGTTGTGGTCATCGGCGTAGTTGTCGTCGTGCTTGTTGACGTGGTTGTCGTGGTTGTTGACGTGGTCGTCGTGGTTGTTGGCATGGTAGTCGTGGTTGTTGGTGTAGTCGTCGTCGTTTTAGTCGTTGAAGTAGCTGACGGAGTCGTTGATGATGGTGCAGATGTCGAAGCAGCAGTGGTTTCTACCGCTGTTGGAGGTTGAGTAGGCGGTGGAGTGCTGGAGAGTTCACTTTCAAAGCTGCAGTTTGCATAGAGGTTGATTTTTTTACTACTGATTTCACCGCTCTGAATCTCGATAAGCATGAAGCTCCCAGTCGAAGGATTTAAAAGCTGGCAAACAACTGGCCAGTAAGAGGTACTAACTGATTGGAACACCTGGACCAGTCGGTCGGCATTGTCCCCAGTTGAAATTCCGTTCACTAAAACGTTGCCCCATTGCAGCACCATGTTGCTGGCGTCCCCGAGTATCCGAAAGGACACGCTGGCAGCCGACGGCTCGACCAGGCTAGTGGTGTCTCGGTTGGTCCACAGCAGCTCTGAATCGGACGAGTTCAAAGCCAGAATGCACCAGGCCAGCTTTGCAGCAGATTCCTCTGCTGTGGCATTGGCTGCCGGGCACGGGTTGAACCGCAATGCGGTTCTGTTGACCAAGTTCACAGTGACAGTCGGGTTGGCGGAGTCCGCGCAAACCTCCGTCCAATTCGCGTCGCCCTGGAGGAAAACTTTTAAAAAGGCGTCTCCCAGTGCCAGGCTAGAACTGCTGTCGCAGGGTGCCACGTAAAGGTCAAGGGTAGCTCTGACTACGGTAGGTGTAGTGGCGCCGGAGTCCAACCCGATCACGATTTCGTCGACCGCATTCACGAGGACAGCCCCGTCAGCTTCGGATGCGTTGCAGAAGTTAAGGCCCCCAAACGTCTGCTCAGTCAGAAGTCGCTGCAGTGTGGGGCCCCAGTAGCCACCGGAGGAGCTTTGGACGGCCGGGACTGGGAGAGTTTCGTTGGAACTGTTGGCTGGAGCACCCAGCACCAGGGTAGGCTGTACGAGACTCCCACAGTCCATATGCATATCCACAGTTTCATTGTTGTCAGAGATTTTCACTAGCAAGTTCTCCGTAGCATTGAGAACACTGCAGATAAGCAGCCACCATCTTTGCCCCGGAGCCGTTGAAATGGACGTCAAAACCGCCTGTACGCGTTGATTTGGCGACATGGAATCTTCGAGCAGGCCAGAGTTCACTTGAACGCGATACCAAGTGGCATTCGACAGTGGATCCGTGCTGCTACTGAGCATTACAGATGCTGTGGTGTTGCTGTCTCTGGGCTCTGGTAGAGTTCGATTGACCCACACGGGGTCCCAGTTGGCTGTGTAGGTCACCAGCACCCACGCGGTCACCTGCTGCTCAGTGATTCCAGAATGCTGTACTTCATAGTTGCAGGGCTGCAAAGTGTTCTGTAACTCTGGTGTAACTGACGACTGCAGGTAAATAGCCAGGTTGATCGTGTTGTCGCAGATGTCTCGCCATTGAATCACAGTCGGCATTCCCGCTACTAAAAAATTTTGAGTGGCATCTACTGAACTTCCACTGCAGAAGATGACGTATAGTTTAATTCTTGACTTCACCGAGTAGACTAAACCTGGCGTGTTCGCGTCCGTGATGTTGTAAGCATCTACCGCCTCTAACACAACGCTCTTCGATGGAGGCGCGTTGCACAGCCGAAAACCAAAGAATTGGCGAGTGGCCAACTCCGAGCTGAAGGCCTGCGTCCAAACCAGGGCCTGGGACGGCTGCTGATGCAACGCGCAGATGGTCAGCAGGGCCAGAAGCGGCGCAGCTGTGGCAGCGGCGTTGGCTGCAATGAGTTAAAATATCAGAAACTTCTCAAACCCAATTTGCATGCCCGTTAGTCTTTTAATTACCCTAGATCTTTGTCTCAGTCTATATCCTAGAGTAGCACCGAAACGAATCTACGTATCGAATCCACGCACTCCTTCAGAGTCACAACCCCAAATCAATGTACTTTTAATGCCCTGAGAATCTCTTTAGTTTAGATTGGTTTTGAGTGTAAAGAAATGACACAGGTGAACGAAAATTCCCAGCCATCTAAACGTAAATCGAGAGTTTTGCAGTTCAAACTAAATTTTCTAGAATGCCGCTTCATTTGAAAACGTTTCAAGCAGCTACTGCAGTACTTTCCGGCGATTTTTTGCTATCTAATTGGCCGCTAATTATTTCAAGTGAAAAAATACTTTGAAGCAGGTTCTCTGTCTTGGTAACTTGAAGCAAAGTTCATTAGTTATTTTTTTGCTGAGATTCTGCCGCAGGAAACGTGCCACTGCTTGATTTGATTTTAGTTCAAGTGACTCGGTTGCAGCTAGTTATGTTACACAGATGCAAACTGTGAAAATTAAGCCATAAATTATTATCTATGACACTTACGCATGGCTGCTGAGTCTCACCGGGGCGAATACCTTATAGCAGTGGCTGCAAGACGCTTCTAGTCAGCTCAGAGTTGAGGCCCGTCATTGATGGACCGAGCCAGAGCTCTCACTGCGTGAGCTTTTTATTCCGGCCTTCTGCGCGCACAAGTGTTGAGCTGGGGTTGTCATTCTTCGGGTGCAATTGGAATTCGCGTGGACAGACGCACGCAGGGGTCACCTGAGCATTCGTGGTTAAGCGTTTGCCATGGGTGGCTAAGGGTAGGTTAGTCCCTGTCTTTTATTGTCTCAGAAACAAACAGAGCCCATCTCCATCTTCTGAGCTATACGCTACTCAAATACTTGAACGCCCTCGCACAACAGCAGATTGAAGACAACTGCCGCTTGTTTTTGCCTCTCTGCGTCGACTTTTTGCCGGCCTCTCTCTACCCTAGCCGAGACAGACGATGATAGTTAAAGCAATGGAAGGGGCTTAGGCAGAAATACAACCGAAGATGCCGCTGAACTCCCTCCACACAGCTATCCATTCATAATAGCTATCCATCCACATAGCTATCCATCCACACAGCTATCCATCCACATAGCTATCCATCCACACAGCTATCCATCCACATAGCTATCCATCCACACAGCTATCCATCCACATAGCTATCCATCCACATAACGATCCCCTTAAATTAACGATACCTCAGCAACTCGTTAATTAGTCCCGGAAAATACGCATATAGCTGCCTGGTTATTGAAATTCAGAGGTTCAGAAGGCTTCTTTTTCGTTAAATGTTCCTCAAATTAGTGCAGCTGCTTTCTGCTTCAGTTCAGTTGTCAATTGAAAGGCTAGCGTGCCTTTGCCTTTGCTTGCCAACCATCCACTGTTTCAATTCAGCCTATCGTGACTTCCCCCAGGGTTGGGTATTCAGTTATTCAGAGTGGTCCTTCTTATTCAGTCCAAGAGCAACTGATTTTTCGTGCAAAGCATCAGGTATCCAGTGTATTTCCACAAAAACAGATAGACTCGATAAATCTATTCAAACGCAGGGGTTTCCTAAAAGTCTAAAAGTGCCTCAACAGAATGACTGCAATGCACTTTGCAGTGACGCAATACAACAGAATAGCGTAGCCATGCAGGTTTTGCTTGCGTGTTAAATAAGCGCGAATCTTTGACGAGCCTGAGCTGTCACGATCTCAATCTGGAAGGAGTCTTCTGAAAAGCGCATCCCTAATCCTCCTAATCCAGAGGAGGATAGGGATTAGCGTTTAATCCACACTGATTCCAATGGATTTGGATTTCACATAGTCCAAAAGCTTTCACTCGACGACTGAAGTCAACAAAAGTTCGAATTGTAATTTCTTAAATCGTCATCGCGTGTTGAAGCGGCTGTTGACTTGACCGACTGAATCTGCTAAGGAGTCTTCTTATACAGGACTTTTCTGGGTTTAGAAAAATGCCAATCCAATTTCTTGTCTGAGTTGGGAGTTTCCATTCGGTAAAATATCATGAATTAACCATTTTCAGCTTAAAGTAAGACATACGTCTTATAATGACTGAGGGATTGGAGAGGCAGACTCAGGGACTGATCAGGGAGCTGAGAGGCAGACTCTGAAACTGATCAGGAAGCTGAGAGGCAGACTCAGGGACTGATCAGGGAGCTGAGAGGCAGACTCAGGGACTGATCAGGGAACTGATAGGCAGACTCAGGGACTGATCAGGGAGCTGATAGGCAGACTCAGGGACTGATCAGGGAGCGGAGGTTCCCTCAGTTTGTCAGCAGCTGACTGAAAGTCGGCAATTTCTACCAATGGTGGTTTTTCCGATTCAGCAGGGTCAGCTCAGTGGCACTCGGGGCGCCCCGCGTTGGCGCCTGTCCCGAGGAGGAGCTGCGCTGCTGTCGATGACAGGCCTGCAGCGTTGTTGTGGCGGCTGAGGTCAGTCGCTGACGCTGCTGCATCTGGCCGGGCCGTTTTTGACGCTGGCGCCGACAGAAGCAGCTCAGGAGGCGCCAGAAAGCGCGCTTGAATTCCCGGTTTGAGCAGGCGTAGATCACGGGGTTGCACAGAGAGTTGCAGTAGCCCAGCCAGAACACAATTTTGAACAGCAGGTCCGGCACTGAGCACTGCCGACAGAGAATCTCCTCTGTGGAAGCGGCAGGTAAGAATTATTGTTCTCACTCAATGTACATTTGAACCTACAATCACGTCCCCACTCAATGTACATTTCAACCTACAATCCCGTCCCCACTCAATGTACATTTGAACCTACAATCTTGTCCCCACTCAATGTACATTTCAACCTACAATCCCGTCCCCACTCAATGTACATTCGAGCCTACAATCTCGTCCCCACTCAATGTACATTTGAACCTACAATCTCGTCCCCACTCAATGTGCATTTCAACCTACATTCTCGTCCCCACTCAATTTACATTTCAACCTACAATCTCGTCCCCATTCAGTGTACATTTGAACCTACAATCTCGTCCCCACTCAATGTACATTTGAACCTACAATCTCGTCCCCACTCAATGTACATTTGAACCTACAATCTCGTCCCCACTCAATGTACATTTGAACCTAAAATCTCGTCCCCACTCAATGTACATTTGAACCTACAATCTCGTCCCCACTCAATGTACATTTCAACCTACAATCTCGTCCCCACTCAATGTACATTTCAACCTACAATCTCGTCCCCACTCAATGTACATTTGAACCTACAATCTCGTCCCCACTCAGTGTACATTTGAACCTAAAATCTCGTCCCCACTCAATGTACATTTGAACCTACAATCTCGTCCCCACTCAGTGTACATTTGAACCTAAAATCCCGTCCCCACTCAATGTACATTTGAACCTACAATCTCGTCCCCACTCAATGTACATTTGAACCTAAAATCTCGTCTCCACTCAATGTACATTTCAACCTACAATCTCGTCTCCACTCAATATACACTTAACCTGTTATCTCGTTCATTGGCAAAACAGACTCAATTAAATAACTTAAGCTCGTAATAAAAATTTCCAAGCTAAAACCCTCAAACTCGGACACAGGAGAATTATCGGACACGCACTGAACGGATAGATGAAGAAGAAGGGCAACCAGCACAGGATGAAAACGCCGACCACAATGCCCAGAGTTTTAGCGGCTTTTTTCTCGCGCTTGAACCGGGCCAGCTTGCCTGAAATTTAAATTATTAATTACATGTATAAGCTAACGAGATTATACAAAATTTTAGAACTCAAAAAATGAGTACGAGAACTAACTCTAGTGAGTCTAGTCAATGCGAACTCAGACATCTGACGTGCATTAAAATTGCCTGTTATAATACCTGTACCGTGCAATCAGTGTGGGCTTGCAGCCTAGTGGTTACAGTGTCGGACTCAGGACTGAATGGTCGGGGGTTCGATTCTCGACCCACTCGGAATGCTTTGTGTCCTTGAGCAAGACGCTTAACTCTGCATTGCTTCAGTTCAACCAGCTGTAAAATGGGTGCCAGCATTAGCTGGGGTAACTGAGGGTGTGGCGAACCCCCAGTCCTTGGACTGAACAGCCGAACGCAGCCTTCAGATGCGCCCGCACAATTGCTGCGGCTGAGCTGTCGGTTGCACATCTGCCCATTGGGGCAGGTGTAATCAATTAATATTAAAATTATTATTACAGTACAATACTTTTACTACGTGGGAGGACACCAAGAGCTACAATTGTGCGCCAGTCTGTTCTGGTGAAAAAATCAAATTCAAAATTTCTAATTCATAAGAAGCATGGCTACGGGTTTCACCAATAGCTTGTAACTAAGCAGCTTTCACGGACAAGTACTCGCTGAAAACAAGTTAGGCGTACCTTGTTGATCCGCGGTTTTTCCATGGGTATGCGATACTATAATCACGGGTGTTTGGGTGGTTTGGTGCGCCACATTGGCATCAGCTTGATAAATAAATAAATTTAATAAAATAGTTAGCAGCAGGCTTATATGACACAGGCAAGGTAAAGTCGAAATAAATAAATGAACTGTTATGCAATGCTCTCCAGATTCACAGTCTGACTAAACAGGGCTCTGACTCTGCCACCATAGGTATTGAACAAGGAGTCCCCCTATACTGCACCTGGATGTGACGCTAGCCAAGGAGTGCTTGGATGTGACACTGGCAAAGGAGTGCTCTATACCTGGATGTAACACTAGCCAAGGAGTGCTCTATACCTGGATGTAACACTAGCCAAAGAGTGCTCTATACCTGGATGTAACACTAGCCAAAGAGTGCTCTATACCTGGATGTGACACTGGCCAAGGAGTGCTCTATACCTGGATGTAACACTAGCCAAAGAGTGCTCTATACCTGGATGTGACACTGGCCAAGGAGTGCTCTATACCTGGATGTGACACTGGCCAAGGAGTGCTCTATACCTGGATGTGACACCAGCCAATGAGTGCTCTATACCTGGATGTGACACTGGCCAAGGAGTGCTCTATACCTGGATGTGACACTAGCCAAGGAGTGCTCTATACCTGGATGTGATACTAGCCAAAGAGTGCTCTATACCTGGATGTGATACTAGCCAAAGAGTGCTCTATACCTGGATGTGACACTAGCCAAAGAGTGCTCTATACCTGGATGTAACACTAGCCAAGGAGTGCTCTATACCTGGATGTGACACTAGCTAAGGAGTGCTCTATACCTGGATGTGACACTAGCCAAAGAGTGCTCTATACCTGGATGTGACACTAGCCAAAGAGTGCTCTATACCTGGATGTGACACTAGCTAAGGAGTGCTCTATACCTGGATGTGACACTAGCTAAGGAGTGCTCTATACCTGGATGTGACACTGGCCAAGGAGTGCTCTATACCTGGATGTGACACTAGCTAAGGAGTGCTCTATACCTGGATGCGACACTAGCCAATGAGCTTTCATGCGACAAAGTATTCAATAATCGTTTGCACTATTTCAATTCATTGAGAATAATTAATTTGGGAGTAGCAACTTTCCGCTAGACAAAATAGTTTAAACTAACCCGGGAAAACTGTAACTCCTTGGCCAGAGTACATCCCAGGTACAGAGCTCTCCTTGCATTAGAATAGGAAAAACATGAGTCTGAAGTGCTGTCACCTGCACTCAAGCAACAATACATAACGCTCGCATTGCACTCTGTTTCACTGTAGCCCAGAATGCATTCACGCGGGTGAGAGACGAGGAAGCTGGGGACAGATGAAGCGTTACAAGTGGATCAATAATGACTCAGCCAGGCCCCGAAGGTGCAGGCGATGCAGTCCGGCTTGAGCTGAATTAGAGTTGAGTAGAAACCAAAATGAGCAGACTTTGACAGAAGAATCATTCGGCAATTCTAGAAGAAAATGCATCCAGTATTAAATTTTGCAACTTGATTACTTCGTCTGCAGCAACTGCGCGGCGAATAACTCTGACTGCTCTTTGTCAACTGCAGTTGCACCATCTGTTCTGCCCTTAAATATACAGTTCCAAGCATCCGTTTTACTTCAAATAGAAGCCAAGTGCGTCATAATATATCTAGAAAACAAGCCAACAGAGACATATGGCCAAGCCTTCTAATTTGCAGGCACAAGCTTGCTATAGTTAGCTCTGTAAATGTTTACCATGTGAAGAGCATAATGTTTCAATCGATCTAAGTAATAACTCGAGGCAAAATAGATAGATAGATAGATAGACAGATAGATAGATAGATAGATAGATAGATAGATAGATAGATAGATAGATAGATAGATAGATAGATAGATAGATAGATAGATAGATAGATAGATAGATAGATAGATAGATAGATAGATAGATAGATAGATAGATAGATAGATAGATAGATAGATAGATAGATAGATAGATAGATAGATAGATAGATAGATAGATAGATAGATAGATAGATAGATAGATAGATAGATAGATAGATAGATAGATAGATAGATAGATAGATAGATAGATAGATAGATAGATAGATAGATAGATAGATAGATAGATAGATAGATAGATAGATAGATAGATAGATAGATAGATAGATAGATAGATAGATAGATAGATAGATAGATAGATAGATAGATAGATAGATAGATAGATAGATAGATAGATAGATAGATAGATAGATAGATAGATAGATAGATAGATAGATAGATAGATAGATAGATAGATAGATAGATAGATAGATAGATAGATAGATAGATAGATAGATAGATAGATAGATAGATAGATAGATAGATAGATAGATAGATAGATAGATAGATAGATAGATAGATAGATAGATAGATAGATAGATAGATAGATAGATAGATAGATAGATAGATAGATAGATAGATAGATAGATAGATAGATAGATAGTGAAAAGTGCAAAGTACCTCAGCCAGATGCAGCAGGCAGCTCAGCGCAATGTTCTGCCTCTATCCACTCTAATCTCTTGGTCCACGCAGCCCAGCTTGTGAGCACAGGTGGTTCTCTTCCCCGCTGATTCCCTGGCAGCAGAACTCTTTGCCTTTTCAAAATGATTCCCCAAGCGGAGGCTGAGCGCCTGAGTGCGGATTCCGAGTCCTTTTGCAAGTGGAGTGAAGGAAACGCACTCAGTTGAGCTGCCGGCAGTCAAGGGAAGACAATTTCTTTACACCGAGAATGCCTCAGCGAGCCGCACTTTTGCAGGAGAATTTCTCTGGCAAGAAGCTCCCGATTTGGTTGCTAATGCAATTAGTTTAATCAACTCAGTTTTACTCTGTAAATAAAGCTGTAAATAAATGATCCCAAAGCTGGGATCAGGGGTGCAATAGCTGGGATCATGGGTGCCATAGCTGGGATCATGGGTGCCAAAGCTGGGATCAGGGGTGCCAAAGCTGGGATCAGGGGTGCCAAAGCTGGGATCAGGGGTGCCATAGCTGGGATCATGGGTGCCATAGCTGGGATCATGGGTGCCAAAGCTGGGATCAGGGGTGCCAAAGCTGGGATCAGGGGTGCCATAGCTGGGATCATGGGTGCCAAAGCTGGGATCATGGGTGCCATAGCTGGGATCATGGGTGCCAAAGCTGGGATCAGGGGTGCCAAAGCTGGGATCAGGGGTGCCAAAGCTGGGATCAGGGGTGCCATAGCTGGGATCATGGGTGCCATAGCTGGGATCATGGGTGCCAAAGCTGGGATCAGGGGTGCCAAAGCTGGG
This sequence comes from Macrostomum lignano, assembly GCA_002269645.1. Taxonomy (NCBI): domain Eukaryota; kingdom Metazoa; phylum Platyhelminthes; family Macrostomidae; genus Macrostomum; species Macrostomum lignano. The sequence continues at coordinate 29,032 of NIVC01001640.1, read as the reverse complement.
ATCAGGGGTGCCATAGCTGGGATCATGGGTGCCATAGCTGGGATCATGGGTGCCAAAGCTGGGATCAGGGGTGCCAAAGCTGGGATCAGGGGTGCCATAGCTGGGATCATGGGTGCCATAGCTGGGATCATGGGTGCCAAAGCTGGGATCAGGGGTGCCAAAGCTGGGATCAGGGGTGCCATAGCTGGGATCATGGGTGCCAAAGCTGGGATCAGCTTTGGCACCTCAACACTTTGTTTTAACCTTTCCGCACCTCAATAAAATCCCAGACTGTACTTCTAAGCACGTCGAACACTGACCCTAATCTTTGTAACTTGTTTATTATGGAAGACATGGAAGTCCAGCTCAGCTGAATTCTCACCGCAGTGTCTGACCTTTGGTCGAAACTCAGAGAGCTGAGTGGCCTGACCTGGGCACTGACACGAGTGAAGCCACATCATAATGAATCTCTGAAGGATGCTGCTGAAATGATCAGGTCTATCCTGCCTTTCAATTACTGGCAAGTGCGAGTATGAGAAGTCGCTGAGACGCAGACATCTAAACCGGTAGGACGCTTTGTACTTGAAATGAAAAATCCCCTTTGATGGGCATTTAATCAGGGGAAAATTGAGCATTCTTAAGAAGCCACTCCTCCTCATAATTATTATTACATATATCCTTACAGATGAAGCAGAATTAGAGGAAACTTTTATATTCATTGGATCTTCTCTACATCTCTAAACTTGTCAGAAAGTTTTCAATTTTAAGGGACCAAAAACTGTGTACAGAATGCCTCATTGTTGGTAAAATTAAATGCAAATGGGAAATGAAAACAAATTGTAAAGTAAGCAACCATGTAGGCCATCGGGAGCGAGAGAAAGTACATGATAGTACAGTGTTTCTGAAGAACGGATCGCGTCAAATATGGTTTGGCCAGAGACTATTTTTAAAGAAAAACGAATACATGCAGGACAAGAGCTTTGCAATTTGCATCAGCCTAGGACCTCCATCATTCTCTTCAAAGCGCGATTGTCTCACCTGCCATGTGCAGCCGCGACTGCTGATGCTGCCGCCCGGCGCCAGTCAGGCCGCAGGCTCCGCCACCGCCGCCACCGCCGCGGTGCACTCGAAGAGTGACCACGGCCGTTGCTGACGTGGCCGAAGCCGATGCCGTTGAATTCACCGACTGCTGACTGTTGGACGCGCGCATTCTGGCCGTCACTACGCCGTTGGCGAGGCTCCTGGTTTGCCTGCTGGCTGCCTGGTAGATTCTGATGTAAAAGAAGATGACAACGCACAGCGGCAGGTAGAAGGATACAATCACTGAAAACACGATGTAGGCTCGGTTGTCGGACACGCGGCAGATGTTCGGCTGCGCCCCGTCGCCATCTGTGCGCCAGCCGAGCAGGGGGCCGACTGAGACTAACAGGGAGAGCAGCCAGACCCCTGCGGCCAGGGCGACTGCCCTGCGTCTGGTGACGATCGAGGCGTGACGGAGTGGCCTCGTGACGCCGATGTATCTGCCGACGGACAAGACAGATTATTGAAAAGTATCGGCTATGGGACTTGAGCGGAACTTTAACATTCGGGATGAGACAGTGGGAAGAAAAATTCTACTTCCGGAATAGGATAAGTGGAAAATCAATACTATACATCCGGTATGGGACAGATGAAAAGTCAATAAATTGAACAACCGGTATGGGACAGATGAAAAGTCAATAAATTGAACAACCGGTATGGGACAGATGGAAAGTCAATATTGAACATCCGGGATGGGACAATCGTGGAAAGTCAATATATTGAACATCCGGGATGGGACAAGTGTGGGAAAGTCCACATTGTACATCCGGGATGAATCAAACGTGGGAAGTTAACATTGTACATCCGGGATGGGACCGTTGGAAATGGAACTCGAACATTCGGGATTTGAACATTTAGTTCCAAATAGGAACTAAATTTTGAAGATCTGCCATGTACGAGCGTAAATGACCTACATTTACATCCTTATAGTTCATTCTATAGCGTTGATACTCAACACGATCTTTTAAAATGAAATTTCCTGTTGGATTCAGCTCAATGCGTTTAGTGACGTTGTGGTCCATTAAAAAGCACGGAAACTGAGCGTGGTGTGACAGTACTGATGCGAAAATCCTGCGAGAAAATCCCCTTCATCATCTATGCAGTAATCCTTGGCTGCCAAAGAAACTGCGTCACAGTGGTCTTGAGCGTCATTAAGAATTAACACACCTTCCAGCGGCTGCGCTGTGCCCGCGAGGTAGCGGTAGACAAAGTATCCAAGCCAATGTAGCCACTAACTATATATTAATCCAGATACCCTAAATGATGAGCCCGGATTAGGCGCAGCATATAGCCCCGTAGTATGCGAGCGGATATTCACACCTTTCATTCTCTGTCTTCCGGAGCTCGCATCCTATGCTGTGGTCCTGCGCATGATGAGATGATTATGATGAGATGAGATGGTTGTGACGGAACTCTAAGCCAAGCTTCGGAATGTTAAAGCTGAAGCAGTGTTGCGTGCACGATCTCAGTGAACAATTTTTTCCCACCTGTCCCTGAAATTCGACTGTGGAAAAAGGCTTCAAGAAAAAGGCTGGAAAAGACTGGAAAGGCTGGAAATGGGGTAGAAAAACAACTGTAATCAGGTCTACTGTCATCGAAATTCAATTTACCATTAGTTACGCCTTAAAAGTAGCCTAAGGATCTGGGAGGGTGGTGGCAACTAAAGATATGAGAGGTTGGCGTGCAACCTGAGTGACTAGGACAGTTCGAGAAAGTCAATTTTCCAGATATTTTTTTACACTAGAAGTCCTTGGGTGGCATTTCACATGCGGGACACTTTTTGAAACTGTATGTTTACGCTGTTTTTGTACGAGCGTCCGGTCAATGATTTCGTTAAAAGCACCTGCTTCAAAGCGCTGCGATTGAAATGGAGCCCTGGCTCTTCCCTTAACGAACTTTACTGCTCTGAGCAGTGGAAAAAGCTCAACGAATTCACCTGTCCAGAGAGATGGCGCACAGCGACATGATGCTGGCGGTGCAGCAGAGGACATCAACCGACGCCCAGACGTGGCAGAGCAGCTGGCCGAAGTACCAGCAGCCGTGGGTGACCTCCAGCACGGAGCTGAACGGCAGGACGCAGACTCCCAGAAGCAGGTCAGCGATGGCAAGATTCGAAATGAACACGGCGGTGGCGCTGGAGCGAAGGCTCGGCTGGGTGGCCACGGCAAGCAGCACCAGGCAGTTGCCAAACACTGTGGCCAGCGCTATCAGACATAGAGGCGTGCCGGTGGCCACGGCTGTCAGCAGGTCGAGTGTCTGGTTGACGCACATGGGAGCTTCCGATGCCGCCGCCAGGGAAGTGTTGTTAGACGCCAACGGCTGCTGCATGATGCTGACTATGCGTAGCTCTGGATATTGCCGACCGAGGAGCCCCTTTCAAAACGAGCGCTTTTACCGCTCCATCACTGCGTTAGTTTATAAAAAGCGAGCGCAGAGTCTCAGCAGTGCCTCCCCCCTAAGCCACTGCGTCCCTCTGCCAGGAGAAAGTGGCTCCGGACAGCCAATCAGAGCTCGGCGCATGGGCAAACAATCTGCAAGGGGATCCGCCTCGCAAAGGCTTGAGAGAGAGACACAGGGAGGGATAAGAACCCGGGGGGCAGGAGTATACATCATCATCATTGTCATGGTCTGAAGCGAAACAGCTTATGGTTGTTGTTTTTTAGTTTCTACCTCTGGACGCGGCCAAATCTCTCTAAATCCTGTACTTTTTGACAGCGACTGTGGGGGGCACTTCAAGCGGGAAAGACTGTTGAGAGAGGCCTTGAACTGAAGGAATTCTGGGAAGAGAGGCCCACAGAAAGCAGCTGTAGTAGGAATTTCTCCGTTTCGTAGGACTGCCCTGTCAAACTCACTGCATTCAGGCGCACCTCTGCTACACTGCGGTACTCATTACTGGCTGCACTGCCAATCCAGGTGTGGAAATTTGCCAAACTAATCGCTGCCGTACAGTTGCCAACTCAGTGGGAATCCGGAAGAGAAATATTTAAAAGTATGTGAACACAGCGGAATTGATTAAGTTGATGAAATTTCAAGTTGCATGAGAAAATTAGTCAACTGTATTACTTTTAGTAGAAGTGATTTATTTCTGCTAAATGAAATATCGAAGAATTGGCTGTGAACAGTGTCACTTTGAAGTGATCTAAAAATGAACTTGAACTCGTTCTTTTTCTTCTTATCTGTTCATCGGAAGACTATAAGCTTAGCAAATTGGTAAAAGTACAAACGAATACACAATCGTAAACAAAAATATTGTTATACCAGATATTCTTTAGGGCGAAGTTAGGCCATAGAAACAAATAAAAAAACAGGGTTTCAACTGAACACAATCGTTTTGATAAATACTCTGGCAAAGAGTGGTTTGTAATTGCTTGGAGACAGCTGTTTGCTTATTGAATATAACAAAAGTTCAACTATTCTTACCTCCAGTCTGCTTAAATCAGAGGATTAAGAGAGAAAGTTCCAATGCAGTCGTTTCTGACGCCGCTCGTTCTGCTTCTTCTGGTTGTTTATTTGGCAATTGGCCTGCAGGCGAAGCCCGGAGAAGGTGACTTGGGCGATGCTCCAGGTAAGCCATGAGGAGCTCTTCTTAATTTGTATCTCTGCTTTTATAACGTAATAATTGTAAAAAGGAAAGATCCTTTCCACCCTGCAAGTCGGAGGCGAGGTACTGTCACCTGTGTCTGCGAGACCCATTTAATTGTCAGAGGTACTGTCACCTGTTCCTGAGTGACCCTGAAAGGCAGGAATGTTCCCACCTGTGTATTTAATGATCCTGATTGTCGGGGGTATTGTCACCTGTGTATTTAATGACCCTGATTGTCGGGGGTATTGTCACCTGTGTATTTAATGACCCTGATTGTCAAGCGTACTGTCAACTGTGTATTTAATGACCCTGATGGTCAAGGGTATTTTTATTTATTAGAGGCAGGGGGTTGTATGCATGCACCCTGGCGCACTTTAAGCGACATAGGCACACAACCGGCGAGAGGCATTACTGCCCATTCCGCCGACTCCCCTGAGCAGGCATACAAGCGCGCGGATACGTACGCAGGCACACACTCACACAGGAGTGTACAGTGGCCCTAACTTTATACTATCGTTAGGCATGTACACTTCACTGCGCCTTGGGGGGTTGGCTCTCAAGGCCGTTAATTTCACGAGCAGAGCCAAGCTCTCCAAGATTCCAATTCAGCCCCAAATTAATGTGACTGCACTTGGAATCGAGCCTGGGTCGCTGGCACACCAGAGCAGCTGCGCTACCGCTGGGCTACGGCCCCCAGTCAAGGGTACTCTCACCCGTGTATTTAATGACCCTGATTGTCGGGGGTACTGTCACCTGTGTATTTAATGACTCTGACTGCAAGTTGTTTTCTAAAACCCGCCCGCACCTCCTTTCCAGCAGGAGTCGCCGATCACAGAAAGCCCCCGCGCATCCTGGACTTCAAAGTCTACGGCCTGTACAAGTGGCTGAGCTGGTCGGCGCCGCTCAGGGAACTCACCGGGGAGCAGGTGGTGTCGGGGAATTTCTACCTCGAACTGTTGTACAACGGAGAGGATCTGGGTTCGAAGCCCGACCCGGCTGGAAACGGTGAGTTAATGAACTCTTGTTAAAACTTCATTGGGCTTTGCTTAAATTGTCACCGACTCTAGTCACAGTGTCAATTGATTTCAGTGACAATTGACTGCCAGTGACAATTGACTGTCAGTGACAATTGACTGTCAGTGACAATTGACTGTCAGTGACTATTGACTGCCAGTGACAATTGACTGCCAGTGACAATTGACTGTCAGTGACAATTGACTGTCAGTAACAGTTGAATGTCAGTAACATTCAAAGTTCATATTTTTGCTTTAAACTCGTCCTCACGCAGACCAGCTATCCATCAAACTGCCCGACCTCGGGTCCAACTTGCTGGATGTCACCGACGTGTTGATCCTGTTCAAAAGCGAACACCTCGACAACAAGTCCCTGACTTGTTCGTTTCCGCTGGCTAGAATGGGAAAAAATCTGTGCAACTTCACCACTGTCAACAAGTACATTGCCTTGGTGGTTAGAGGTAAGATTCGAAAGTTTTATGCCGAAGATTTTATAACAATACTTTTCAAGCCTTTTGCAGCGTTCAGAGTGCCTTCTATCAGTAATATTGGTATTCCTATTGAACTTCAAATTGTTGACCTTTTTAAGTGCAATTTTTGCTCACTCTAAAGTGGCACCAAGACACCTTTATCTGCCTCGCTTGTGATTTGGAATAAAGACTGAGGCTTGCATACCGAGCGGAATTTTGAGTGCTACTGTTAACGCACGTCACCGCATGGTAATATTGGTGAACGCTTAAAGAGGATGTGAACTCAAGAGTCAAAATGGAGCCCGAAACATTGGGTCCCGATTTCTCTACGCCAAGTCCTTTTATTTGGAGCCAAACCCTCGTAGCTCCCGTTATGCCTAAAACCGATCGTTTTAGCATTTGGGAATCTCTATGGGGAGAAATGGGATAAATGGGGTTTTCATGTGAACTTAAAGCTCTATAGAATGGAGCCTGAAGCATTGGGTCTCGGTTTCTCTAAGCCAATCCCTTCATTTGGAGCTTCAAATGCTTAAATGACGAGATGACCATGATAAACGCTCTTCTTAATACTTTTTTATGTTATCCCCCACCCCAGCTCTCATTGTGTTTCCCCACCTTGATGGAGACGTAAATAACGTCAAAGGGGGTTGTGGACGTTGAGCCGACGTTTCGAGACGAAGGGTGGTAAACATCATTTTCGCACATTTATATCGTGAAATCCCCATTTATCCCATTTCTCCCCCATAGAGATCCCCAAATTCTAAAGTGGTCGGTTTTAGGCACGGCGGGAGCTACTCGTATTTAGCTCCAAATGAATAGAGAAATCGGAACCAAATGTTTCGGGCTCCATTTTGACTCTTAAGTTCACATCCTCTTTCAATTTGCATCGCTTTGACTTTGCTTGGACAGAGGACAGAGGCTCGTCTGGTGGCCCGGAGAAACCGGATGAGCCGTGGGAAGTTCTCTGGCCGGCAAGCGTCGTCTAGGGGACGGGTTGGATCCCGAAGTGGTGGAGCCGGTCTCGTTTGAAGACCGGGCAGTGGCAGACGAAGTGCTTAACTTCCTCGTTCTCGAGGTTGCAAAAGGGGCAGAGTTTGCTCCGGCGGTCGCTTTGTGGAAATTGCCTGACAAAGCAACCGTGACCTGTGAAGGTCATAGTGAGAGCACGGGTATCCCTTCGATTTTTGGTTCAGAAGAATTTCCTGCAGCTTAGAAGAGGAGATTGGCGGCAGTTGGGGATTTCGTCCCGAATTTCATCACTATTTGATCCAACAATCAAGGCGCTGCATGCATTTTAACCAGAGCGAATCCGACTGCACAGCTGTCGCCAGTCCAGCAACCTGAGAGGTGCCGATGGTACATTCTCGTGCAGCCTGGCCTACGACGAAGAGTGCTCTGTATCAACTAGCCCGAAGGTGTCCTTGAGCAGCTGCGCGATGACCAGTGCGAGTCATCGGCCCTGGTGGATGGCGCAGACTGACAGGAGCTTCCAGTTCGAGCGGATCGAGCTGCACTCGGCTGCCGAGTTCAACCAGTGGACTAAAAACTTCCAACTGTCCGTTGAGAATTCTATCTGCGTCAATGGGAAAAACGGAAACTTGTTCGTCAGGAAGTCGTTCAACTGCGAAGCTACCGGCAGCTGGGTCATGGTGACGGCGCTGGACAGCGACGTCAGACTCACTATCTGCCAAATGGTGGCTCACGGATCTCCCGGAGGTGAGCAAAGTTTATGGTTATTGCTGAAATATGGCTCATGGGTGGGGTTTTGAGATGCCAATTGATGTCAGTGTCAATGTCTTTGACTTACTTGCGAGACTTGACTTAGCTTCAGGGGATTCCAGGCATCCGGATACAGCGAGGAGGCGTCGCCACCCATTTCGCTAACCCCTGGCAACCACGGGCAGCTGGTGCTGCGGTGTCGCACAGGGAGATATAGCTGGGTGCCGGTGTCCGCAGCTCGTCCCCCCTCCGGAGAGCCCGGTAGTCCACATGTAGCGGACGAGCTGGCAGAGGGTGTCGGGTCTGAAAACGTCGGAGAGGTTCGGGTTTGGGTCGAGTTAGGTGAGCCTGTCCTGAGTAAAGGCGAAGCATTCACATATGAAGTGCTCCACATTCTCAACACCGGAGAGGCAGAATGAGCATTCCTAGCTACGGATTTTTCCTGGAGGTGACGCTGCCTGGCAAAACAGCCGTGTCAGTGTATATTTTCCTTTAAAAACAAACAATAGCCACTGTACAAGGTAAAAGCTACGTGTGTTTATTCAAAAAATAATTATTTTCTTTGTTTTCTCCCCAAACGGGAGCGCAGATCGCGAGCTATTGTATTTTCTAAAAACATATTGTTATTACTATTACTAGCAGTAAAACTATTTGTGTTTTAATTAGTCACTGAACCACAAAATTGGTGATTGCGATGTCAATGGAATAATTCCGAGCACATACGAAGTTAACTCGGGCGAAAACCTATTGAGGAACGCGAATACACTTGGCTATTTAATATTAACGATAACTGCTTGCTTCGAAGTGCACCAATACCAATGCTGCTCCTCAATATTTGACGGAACAACAGCAGCATAAAGTTCAGTGACTTTCAAAAGCTCCAAAGTAGCTCGTGAATTATTCATATCTTCACGTTACGCGTATGTCGAAAGCAACCAGAGTTTTTTGTGAAATTTCGGGCTCCTGCAGTGACTTTGAGTACACCTGGTGATATCTATCTGTAAAAGCTGGTGTCATACTCCAACCTCCATGGCACTGCAGGATGTGGCGAAATTTCGAAACCGCAAGCCGACAGCGACGACGACAAGGACGACTCAACTGCCGGCAGCAATGGCCAAGCGTGCCAGCGAACCCTGCGAAGCCACCTTGGCCAGGGCAGGGCGGCCTACCCGGGCGGCCTGAACTGCCAGTGGACCCTGGCGCCGCCGCACCGGTCAGCCAAGCTGCTGCTCCAGTTCCCGGAGTTCAGCACGGCCGGGCCGCAGGACTATGTGGCCGTGTACGAGGGCGCGAGCGTTGGCGGCAAACTGCTGGGCAAGTTCTACGGCAAGGCAGGCGGCAAAACGGCGCCGCCAAGCTACAGCGAGCCGAGCGTCTTCGGCGCCAAGAACTACCTGATGTCTGGCAGCACTAGCAACGCTGTGACGGTGCAGTTCGTCACAGCGCGAGTCGCCAACGGAAAGAAGCCGTTGCCTCGCAGTACGGATAAGTACGGTGGATTTCTGATCAAGTTCACCATTGTTAAAGGTGCGTTGTTGTCTGTAAAAGACAGTTAAAAAATTGACAAAATTTGCCACACATCTGCTTTAAATTGTGTTACAGACGACGAATATCTCGACAACGGGAAGAGAAGCGACTTTAGTGTAAGACACGGTTTGAAACAAAATTAACAATTGTGTCAACTCGATTCGATGCAAATACTTTCGATGGAACGTCTCCTCCACTGTAGGATCCACTTCGAAAGTGCAACCTGCCGTCCTACGCTGAGAAGCTCTACACTCTGTGCTATAATCGAGGCAGAATCAACCCCATCTATCTCTATGGAAACGAAACTGGAGGTGAGAGAATGCAAAGTTGACTTCTGGGACAACATTGCCTCAATTTAGAAATAAAACTCGTTTAGAATAAGGTGGAAACCTGTAAAGCAAGCTTAACTGATTCGAGATTAATGCGACTCACTGAAAACAAACAAAAGCTACTTGTCATGGAATAGGGTGTCTTCTTTAGGACAGTATTGATCAATTTAGATAACTGTACCTTCTTCCGATCAATTGGTGACTCATTCATTTTAAAGGTGACTCATTCATTTTAAAGGTGACTCATTCATTTTAAAGGTGACTCATTCATTTTAAAGGTGACTCATTCATTTTAAAGGTGACTCATTCATTTTAAAGATGACTCATTCATTTTAAAGATGACTCATTGAGATTAAAAGTGAATCATTGAAATCAGAGGTGACTCATTGAGATAAAAGGTGATTCATTCAAATCAAGGTAAGCAAGGTTACTAAGCAATGCTCTATCTCATGGTGCAGGTAAAATGCTGCAAGCCTACGTTTCAAGCAACGGTAAAATTCCGCTGCCACCAATCAACATTGAGCTGATGGGGGAGAAGCTGGGAGTCACTCTGTTCCGCGTCCCGGAGATCGAGGCGGATCTGACTGACGCAAAGGTGGGCAGCTGGTGCCGGGCCTACAAAAAGCCGGAGGTGCCGCCGAGGTACTTCAGCGAGTGTTGCTGCCGATACTGCTCTCTGAGGTACCTGTCCAGGTACTGCATGTGGGACTACAGCGGCACCAGCGATTGCGCGCTGACAACCAACAGGACTGGGCTGGTGTTTTCGCCACCGCACTGAGCGAACCGAAGGACAAACTAAAAGTACAATCTAATTGATTTTGTAGCAACTATATATGCACTCTAAACGGCGACTAAAAAATAACAAAAAATTCTTCAATGCAAAAAATTCTCACAAAGCGCGCTTCTTACTACTTGCCTCGATGTATCGTTTAGAAAAATGCTTAAAATATGACAATATCTGCTGATTGCACCCCTTTGATTCAGAATTCAATAGCTATAGAAATTGTACAAAAATTTGCTACCAATCAATCACATTGTTTGAAATCAAAACATTCTTGCTTTGTCCCGCAAAGAAACTCAAAAGCCCAAATTGTCTGAACAGACAAATTTTTCGTATGCTCTACTATTAGTAGCATCAGCCAGACTTTTCTTTTATCTCGAACTTCATGCGTTTTAAGTCATAATCCAACACAAACACTATATAATTCATAAGCAGAATAAATATTAATAAATCTTTAGTATTATTAAACTCTTCTTACTGGCGATTATTTCATCTATTTTATGGAAGTCGGGTCTGAGGCGGTCTGGGCTTGAAGACAGATTGGGCAGCCAGAGTCTGGGCTGGTCCAATCACAGGGCACACAGTGGGGAGAAGATTGGCTTACAAGGGGTCGTAAGCCAATCAGTGCGAGCGCGAGAGAGTAAGAGGGTCAGAGAGATGTCAGCTGATTAGTCCGAACGCTCCGGTTTGCCAGACCAGAAAGATTGCCGAGACGATGGCAGACACCCCACCTAGGGAAAATGGGGTGTCAATGTTGGCCGCACAGATACTAAATTAACTAGATGGGCCACTCGCGCATATATACTTAGTAAAGCAGCTTTCTACTTTCATTTCAGTAGCAAAGAAGAATACATAAGCTAATTTATAAAAATAAAGGCAGCTGAAATGACTTCGATAAGTTTAGAAGCAGGCGTAAACAACTTGCTAATTGGTTCAGCAGTAATGTACATAGGCCAGTCCGCTCAAATGTACATGGCTGCTTTTGTCTGGAATTCCGAGAGAGGCAATAAAAATTGGAGCGGGGCAAGCGTAGAAAGCCGTAGTGTGGAAAGGCGCGGTTGAAGGGTTTAAGCTGGGGGTAAGAGCCAATTAATGAGTCTTGGCTTTAAACATTTAAATTAAAATGCTTCTGTTAAACTTACTACTGAACTGAAGTAGCTTACACGCAAATGTGCTAAGTAGCCCATCTAGTTATTCTAGTATTTGTGCTGTTTTCTTCAACCGCAAATCTACAACAAACAAATTCATTTAAAAATACGATATTGCAGCTGACAGCCTTTGCGAGCATGCAGAACTAGCTGTGTATCCATGGAAACGCGTCATTGGGACGAGATTTAATACAGAGTGGTGGCACTGTTAATCTCCTGCGAATAGAGAATACGACTGCCTACTGGTCATTGCAATCTGCAGTGTCGTAAGTTTTGTCGAGTTCAAAGGTGCCGCAGCCTCTAGCGGGACGTTATCTTATCTTACACTGTAGATGCATGTCTGTTGGTAAAGTTTGCTCATTATTAGCTGCAGCGCTAAACTCTTCAGCAGGGAGAACTGAAATCTTGCTAAAGATTCTTAGAAATTTTGTGCTGACGTTTGGACCCTTTCCCATAGAATCCTGGACCATTTCCCATAGAATCCTGGACCCTTTCCCATGGAATCCTGGACCCTTTCACATAGAATCCTGGACCCTTTCCCATGGAATCCTGGACCCTTTTCCCATGGAATACTGGACCCTTTCCCATAGAATCCTGGACCCTTTCCCATGGAATACTGGACCCTTTCCCATAGAATCCTGGACCCTTTCCCATGGAATCCTGGACCCTTTCACATAGAATCCTGGACCCTTTCCCATGGAATCCTGGACCCTTTCACATAAAATCCTGGACCCTTTCCCATGGAATCCTGGACCCTTTTCCAATGGAATCCTGGACCCTTTTCCCATGGAATCCTGGACCCTTTTCCAATGAAATCCTGGACCCTTTCCCGTAGAATCCTGGACCCTTTTCCCATGGAATCCTGGACCCTTTTCCCATAGAATCCTGGACCCTTTCCCATAGAATCCGAAACCCTTTCCCATAGAATTCCCTTTCAAACAGAGCAACATTGATGGGGTGACCATTTTCCTTCAGGTCTCGGAAGAATTCACAAGCTGACTTAGCAGCTCCCCAAAGCTGCTCATAGTCCAAGCTGGTATAGGGCGCTACGTACATAAGCGAGAACTCAGGCTGCACAGGGCATCGATACACCATGACATTCAGCAGCAGCAGCAGGAGCAGTTGAACTGGATGCAGTCGGCACAACTTGAGACATCTTCATGAAATTCTGTCTGGTAGGAACGAGGCGCACTTGAGGTGACGGTTGATTGGTTTGTGAGTTGGGTAACTGTGGAGGGCTTTGTTTGCTTAACTTCGCTTAGTCACTTTGTTTGCCACTGCGATCTGCGTGTACTCACTAAATCATTGTGTACTCTATGCGTACTCTACTCTGTTCAATGTGCATCACTGCACTAGCCATTGCCCCGCCCGTTAAGTCTCTACCATTTTTACCCTCTCCACTTACAGTGCCAGTGCATAAGTTAAATTCAATATTTACAATATTTAAGCTATTTCACGCAGATCGCAAGTTGCAAACAAAGTGACCAAGCGAAGTTAAGCAAACAACCCCCCCCCACAGTTACCCAGCTCACAAACCAATCAACCGTCACCTCACAACTGACGCCAATATGGCTGTCTAGCTAATGCTAAATGAGTGCTCACCGATTCATTCACTGACAAGCTGCACTGCTCTTCAGCCAGCCATTCGACGCTATGAGAAAATCCTATAAAATCCTATCAGAATTGATTAAATACGAGGTACAGTCGCAGTTTCAGTTTGCCAATCTGTCAGATTGGATGACAGAGACAGGAAGATGCAGTTCCAGAGATGACAGGTATTGATGCTGCCACGGTTTCGGTTTCGGATGCAGGTTTGCCAATACAGCGATTAGAAATGTCCACAATTAATTTGCCCCGCAGCAAGCCCAGTGTTTGAATTACACTAGACTCAGGTTGAATTTGTCCAAGAGTAGCAACTGTCCGGAGCATACTTAGCTGTGCCCCCGGGTAAACGGAAATGCGACCGTCCATACCTGGCTCATATCAATGCAGGTAGATTACAGGTAGGCTGAGCAAACACCCTCTTGTCAGTATTTAATCTAAGCTCAATCCGACTGGCTATCAAGTCGCAGAGCTTTTTCAGAATCGAATCGCAGCTCATACGGAACAGCGGATTACAGAACAGCAGATGAAGCTAAAAAAACTGATTCCCCGGTGCGGCCCCGGTGCCGCTGATGGCGAGCAGAAACAATTGGAAGATGCGCACGAGTCGGATTCAGCCCGCACCGCACGCAAAGCCATGGGGCTGCTCTACGCGGGGCAGTTCTCCCGTTTTGCCGACGCGCTGCAGCAAAATGCTGAGCTGCTCCGCCACAGTGGATGCAAGTTCTGTGACTACCTGGTCGCCGATGGCAACGCAAACGACTGTCCAAAGCTGTCGCCGTTCTGCCTCGTGCTGCTCAGTCGGGACGACGAGCTGGCCAGCCGAGCCGTCGAGCTGGTCGACAGCCTCGGTCTGTGGGACCGCGTCCGCTGCGCCCTGTTCCTCCTGGTGGACTTTTGCTGCTCGAGTCAGGCCTGCTCCGCTGACGAGGCGCAGCTCGCTCGGTTCTTCGTCAGACTGTCGCGCCGGCATCCGGACCCGTGCGCTCGGCTGCTGAGCGAGGAGCCGACGGCCGACTGCCTGACACCGCTGGAGTACGCGGCGGCCAGGGACTGCTTTCACCTGGCGACAGCGTTCGCCAATGCGCCCGGATACCTGATCAGAGAGCGGGAGCATCCGACCGACCCGAGCCTGCTGGTCGAGGAGGTCGACCTCAGCCTCTACTCCAGCGACGGGGACCGCTTTCTCAAGTCACCGTTCCTGCAGTTTCTGAAGTCTTCGCAGACTGCGGTTGGGGGAGTTATTCCAGCGAAGTTGATCTGTTTCTATCACAGCCCGGTTGCGCAGGCCTATTTTCTCAGCGTTGCCCACCTGAAACAGACCTTGCCGGTGGCCTTCATAAGTCTGTTCATCTACATTTTGATTTACTTTTCACTGTTGAGCACGATGACAGTTCGAATTTTCACGGCGGGCACATTCAACTCCAGCGTGCAGGTGTTCATTCCGAGCGGCGGGAACTCGAACCAGTCCTACCTGCAGGGCATCTCACCGTCTGTTGTCGCCGCTTTCAAATACGTGTTCTACGTGCGAGTCGCGTTCCAAATCTTCTTCTTGCTAATCTGGCTCTCTTGGATCGTAGCCCGCGTTGTTGATGCGCACTTTCAGCTCCAGGTAATGCGAACTCGGTCCAAGTTTCTAACCTGGCTTGCAGATGCCGTCTCGATGCGAGGTTGTCTGGTGATGGAATTCTTTGGGATTCTGTTCAACATGCTGCAGGTTTGTATGATTTTCATGGAGCTTTACATCTTCAGCGATTCCGGCAGCTACTTTAAGCAAGATGGACGCCTGTTTGTCGAAGCGACTCGTCTTCAAGTCGCAGTAGCCTTGAACTACTACTTTACTTGCATGTTGGAACTTTTCTTTGTATCCAACATGGCCGGTCACTACCAAGTGTTCCTAAACTTACTTTTTTGCATGAGTGTGTCCATGAAGCTGGTGCTCTTAACTGTTGTGCCAGTAACTCTGGTTTGCTCAACGTTGCTTCTCAGCCAGCCTTTTATCGAGTGCTCCAACTACTCACTGGTCTGCGTCATAGAGTACCTTGGCCGGTCTTTCCGCTACGCATTCAGCTTTGCTAGCTTTCCCGGCATCGGCGACTACGTTGCGCTGTGGCCGCAGGTCATAGTGTTCCTGCTCGTGGCCGTGTTCATCCTGAACTTCGGCATCGCCCTACTGACCCAGCAGATCAGCGTGCTGCACGAGAACTTCGAACTCCGCCGAGACATAGTGGGAACTGTGTGGTCGCAGCAGTACGCCACGCTGGGCTTTCTGCTGCGCAGACGCTTTCGGACTAGGAGGCAGAAGCCTGTGCTGCTGAGCAGAGCGCTGCCCCGGTTCGGGACCGAGTGCGGCAAAACCGATGGTCACTGCGGTGCCACCACCTGTTGCATACAGAACTGTTTGAGGCACGCGTTTAAAAAAGTTGCTACCAACTGTGAACTTTGAGCTAGACTTTTGACTAGAACCATCGGGATATTCCAGCATGAGAATATGTACTCCCACTCCCGTTGGGTCCTAGAGTAAACGCCGTGGTAAAATTCACACAAGGCGACGCCAAAGATGGTTCCCGTTGACGAGGTCGTCGTAGGCACGAAAGTTGTTTTGGGTGGTTGTCGTTGCTGGTGAACTTGTCGGCTTGATTGTTTGTTTGATTGCTGGTTGTTGGTTGTTGGCGCAGTCGTTGTTACGTCATTGAAACCAGTCTTTGCTTGATCTAGCAACACGCAAATAGTACAAGTTATCAATACTTTGTAATTTATTTTACATCAGTCGCATGATTCGATGGCTCAATCGATGGCGGTACATAAAATTAAATTGTATATAAAATTTAATGAGCCCACACATTTGATTTTAATCTCATGATCTATTTACAAATTTACTGTTTAAAACTTCGGTAACGTCTTGAGTAAACCACTAATTAGAGCCGTGTTTGGGCAATTTAAAACAAATAAATATTGAAGTGTTTATACTTTATTTAAATTTTTTCCGACGATTTCACCTGCTACATAGTATCAATAACAGACCGTTTAAGGAAGTATAAATTAATTTGAAAAGTCTCGGGCTGTACAAACGGTTCACTCTGTCCTCATGATGCTGAACAACAAATAAAAAACATAATGAGCAATGGAACAAGTCCCTCAATTAAGGCAGCATCTCTTCATCAAATTGTCCACCAAGGCAAGACACGCAGTTGAAATTTAAAAAAATGATATAAATTTTGACAGTTATCGCAAAATATACATGTTGATACATGTTTGAAAAAACGAAGCAACGCTTTATGAAAAACAAGCTGCTAGGAGTACAGTGAGTGAAGGCAACAGCAGGGACAGCGCTAGGCTACATCTGCGTTGGGAAGCTTCTCGAGGCCAGATGACGTTGTTCGTTGTTGTTGTCAGAGTTGTTGGCGTCGTTATCGTCGGAGTGGTTGTCGTTGGAGTGGTTGTTGTTGGAGTGGTTGTTGTTGGAGTGGTTGTTGTTGGCGAGGTTGTTGTTGGCGTGGTTGTTGTTGGCGTGGTTGTTGTTGGAGTGGTTGTTGTTGGAGTGGTTGTTGTTGGAGTGGTTGTTGTTGGAGTGGTTGTTGTGGGGGTGGTTGTTGTTGGCGTGGTTGTTGTTGGAGTGGTTGTTGTGGGGGTGGTTGTTGTTGGAGTGGTTGTTGTTGGAGTGGTTGTTGTTGGAGTGGTCGTTGTTGGAGTGGTTTTTGTCGGAGCGAGCGTTGTTGGAGTGGTTGTTGTTGGCGTGGTTGTTGTTGGCGTGGTTGTTGTTGGCGTGGTTGTTGTTGTTGATGTCGAAGTCGCAGGAACTGCAATTAAAACAATTTTCAAACCCGCCGCTGTTGAGTAAACTCGCGGCAGAGAACAAATATCCAGTCAATACACTAGCAGGTAAAAAACTCACAAGGCGGATGGTTGGTCATGGAGCCGCCCGTTCCAGCCTGCAGGCAGCTCGGCGGAGCGAAGCCCGGACTGCAGAAGCACTGGCCGCTCTGCGTGCACCAGCCGTTGCCATTGCAGTTCGGGCAGCGCGTGGTGTTGATGGCCACGCACTGGGAGTCGACGCACATCTGGAAAATAGTTGCGAGTTGGGAATTGAAATATCAGAACTCAGTCAAGCCCTTCCCGCTGACCCCCCCCCCGAGAAAGGGCACGAAAATCGGTCCTGGGGCTCATGTGATTCACGCCTGAAATATTTCAGCCCCGAAGCAACCCGGCTAAGTGCGAATAATTTAATAAGTGCACTCTATTAAATACCGGAGCACCCACCCGTCCGGTTCCGCATTCGGCGCCATTGGGAACGAGCCCAGGGTCCCGGTAGCCGGAGCTGCGCAAGTCCAGCTGCATAAAAGCGGCGATCACGTTAGTGGAGTTCACGCTGCCCTCGAACACCTTGGCGTCGGCGAGGTTGGCGCCTTGCCACACCGGAATTGGGTCGCCTGAGGCGATATTTGACGTGCAATACAGCAATCCGCAGCGTTGGTTTCTGGGGGGACGGAGCAGTTTGAGTTGGTCATTTCACGGAGAAGTTGAATTAAGGATTAATAAAATGGGATTTAGGATAGACGAATAGGATTAATAAAAATAATATACCAATTGGGATTGATGATTCTGGGGTTTGGGATTGATGATTCTGGGGTTTGGGATTGATGATTCTGGGGTTTGGGATTGATGATTCTGGGGTTTGGGATTGATGATTCTGGGGTTTGGGATTGATGATTCTGGGGTTTCGGATTGATGATTCTGGGGTTTGGGATTGATAAATTTGGGGTTTGGGATTGATGATTCTAGGGGTTTGGGATTGATGATTCTGGGGTTTGGGATTGATGATTCTGGGGTTTGGGATTGATGATTTTCGGGTTTGGGATTGATGATTCAGTGGTTTGGGATTGATGATTCTGGGGTTTCGGATTGATGATTCTGGGGTTTGGGATTGATGATTCTGGGGTTTCGGATTGATGATTCTGGGGTTTGGAATTGATGATTCTGGGGTTTCGGATTGATGATTCTGGGGTTTCGGATTGATGATTCTGGGGTTTCGGATTGATGATTCTGGGGTTTGGGATTGATGATTCTGGGGTTTGGGATAGATGATTTTGGGTTTCAGATTGATGATTCTGGGGGTTTGGGATTGATGATTTTGGGGTTTGGGATTGATGATTCTGGGGTTTGGAATTGATGATTCTGGGGTTTGGGATTGATGATTCAGTGGTTTGGGATTGATGATTCTGGGGTTTGGGATTGATGATTCAGTGGTTTGGGATTGATGATTCTGGGGTTTAGGATGGATGATTTTGGGATTTTGAATTGATGAATTTGGGATTTACCACCTCCCCATCTCGATCCCTAGCTCACTCGTGACTGCAGCCGGTGTAGTTGTACGCGAGCGGGCTGATCCCGGTCATGCTGTAGTCGCAGTAGCCCAGCTGCGATGCCTGAGTGGTGGCCTCGGAATAAAAGGCCGGGGCGGCCCGAAAATCCGAGGCGTTGAACATCATGGAGCAGCGGGTGTTGCGGTCCGAGCACCGGCCGTTGAAGCAGTAGGCCTTGAGGGTCAGTGGGTCAACTGCGGTTCTTGAGTCAAAGGCCCATGATTCAGAGGGTCACAGATTTGTTTACTGATTAACCATAGGGTTAAGGAATGATTGAGTCAATGGGTCATTGGATCAACAGTGAGTCAATGGGTCAATGGGTCAATGGGTCATTGGGTCATTGGGTCATTGGGTCAATGGGTCATTGGGTCAATGGGTCAGTGGGTCATTGAGTCATTTGGTCATTGGTCCCAATATCTCCTCACCTGTCCGTTGAGGCACTCTGATCCGTCAATCATGAAGTCATCAAATTCCGGGCACCATTCGCTGGTCCCGTTACAGTACTCCTCAAGGTCGCAGGCTCGCTTCCTTGGCCGACATACGACGCCCTGCGACTTCAGGCTGCAGGTGGTGAGGTTGCAGCACTGGCCTGAGGCGCAGGCGGCCCCGCTGGCCAATTTGCAGGTGCTGGGGTTGCAACAGGTGTTGTTGCACCACTGCGGAGCGTGAGATGAGCTATGAAATTTCATCATACACATACCCCATTCCATTATCCGATATCCCATTCGTATAATATCCCTATCCTACGATATCCCATTCCTATAATATCCCTATCCTACAATATCTCTATCCTACAATATCCCTATCCTACAATATCCCTAACTACTAAGCAACGGCAGATGGCGCGATTTTGGAGGTGAGGTGGGTGTCAACCCTCCTCGCCTCTCATTGGCTGGCGCCCCGATCACTAGGTGATCGATACCCGTATCGATATCGGCGCTCGGCGCGCGCGCGCCGCAGGCGCGTGGCGCCAAGCGCCGTCCAGCCGCAGGCGACCCTCCCCAGCCACCGGCGACCCTCCCCAGCCGCAGGCGCACCTACCGATATGTATGCCCACCCTACCGATATGTACCCCGATATGTACACCCTCCCGAGCCGCAGGCGCACCCTCCCGAGCCGTAGGCGCCCATGCCGCAGACGCCCATGCCGCAGACGCCCATGCCGCAGACGCCCATGCCGCAGGCACCCCGAGTGTACACTCTACCGAGCCGCAGGCACCCCGAGTGTACACTCTACCGAGCCGCAGGCACCCCGAGTGTACACTCTACCGATATGTACACTCTACCACTCTCCCGATATGTAGTCAACGATATTAGGCTAGTGAAAACTACTTATAGTAGGTGAAATTGAGTATATTTACATAAAAATGTAGATAAAACATATTGGTAGGTGAATAATGACGCATATTGCATATTAAAATGTACATATTGGAGCATATGAGCAGCAAAAACACACAATGTAGGTGTATGGGCAGAAATAGACAAAGCAGGTACTGTAGGCGCTACATAGGTGGAAATACACACAGCAGGTTTACAAAGTGTACTTTCGATACATATCGGATTAATGTATAAAGCAGGTTTACAAGGCATGCATAAGGTGTAGTTGTATAATACAGGCACGCATGTATAATCAGATTATAGGCAAACGCCCAGGTGCAACAGACGCGTAAATAATGTCGCACCGACTAAAGAGTAAATATTGTCTAACCCGCAGGTGCATAAATTTTAACCAAAAGCGGTTCGGGGAAATCCCAAAAGGGGGGTTCACGGCCTAATGACCCGATATACTTTCAACACAATTAAACCCACAAGTGGGCTAGAAAAATGGACGTATTTCGATTGCGCTATCAGTACGCTAATCAGCGCAGCAAGTTCATGTCAGGAGTTCTACTCCAAGAGGCGGACCGCTGGGCCACAAACCGCCCCGAGGGAATAGGTGTCAAATGGGAGTTTTAACACTTGAGGGGATCCCGCTCAATGTACAGTGGAGGTGCCAAATGAGTAAGGACCCCTAAGTACAGTGCGGGCGTAAAACCATTTTCATCCCCACGAGTCAAGGGATCCCAAGTGGGCACATAGGGGAATCCCAGGCGTGCAAAGACAGATCCTTATCTTTCACTCACTCCCGAAAGCCATACGGGCGGCTAGCGGCCCCATACACTCTCTTAGTCATTACGCGCTGGAAAGTCTTGTCCATCTCGAGGGTCCTTATTGTACAGCTAGCCTTATCGCGCCTGAACTGGGCCTGGGGCAGGCGGACAGAGCCCCCGTGGCGCAGAATTTCCTGCAGCTCGTCCTCGCGCTCGGAAATCTCGGGGGTGACTCTGATGCCCTTGCACTTGAGCACCGAGTACAGCGACCTGTCGGGCTTCTCCACCACGTACCGGTAGAGCTTGGGGCCTCCCGTGGTGAACTGTACCATGCGGCAGCCAGCAGGTACCTCGTCAGTCCACTGCCCCAAACTCGAACCGCCCGGAGGCTCGTACTCGCCCGGGGAGCAGCGGTATACAACCCTGGGAGAAGGAGGAGAATAAAGTGTTAAGGGGAGAAAGAGAGACAGAGACAGTGAAAAAATTACTTACGAATCAGTATCGGCGTAAATGACTCGGGTTCCTAGGCCCTCCAGAGCCTCGTAGAGTCGCAGCCGGGCGTGGGAGGTGGTGAAAACGCCAATAGGCACATTAGCGTACTTGAACGCCCGCTCGCCAGCACCGCCAAATCGGGGCTTGTACTCGAGCATCATGAAGCTCTCCCCAATTGGCTCGCACGACTTGACCTTGATCGAGGGGTCGGTCAGGCGCTGCAGCCACGCCTCGTAGCTGTCCACAATCTCTGTGGAGGTCAGGTCGTCGCGCTGGCAGAATTTGCCCCAGAGCCTGCAGGGAAAAATAAATTTTTTTTTGTAAGTAGAAAAACACGGCCCCCACTGCAAGTAGAAAAAACTTACGAGTTTAGAAAAATCTTGGCCACAAAGCGCAAGCCAGGATTCTCCTCCACCTTTTCCAGCCGGACGCCCTCGCGCTCGAAAAAGCTGGCCATGTAGGCAGCCTTGGCGCCCTCAGTCATCCCTGGCGAACCGCTAGACTCGGCTTTGAGCTTTAAAAAAGTGTTTACATAATCTGCAAACAGACCCGTGCGAGTCTCGGTCCAATAGGCCAGGGCATGAACTGACTGCAGCTTGTAACCCAACTGCAGGGCCTTGTGGAGCTCTGGGGTCGACCACGTGCCGCGGAGCATTCTCTCAGCGTCAGTGTGTGTACACTCGCTGCTGCACTGGGTCTCCATGCAGACGCGGCAGAGGCCGAAAACCAACTTCTTGTTAATCTTGGCGGGCAGTAGCGGGATGTGGAGATTGGTTGGCGGCAGAATCGACACCTCGGCGATGCCAAAATACCGGGCCAGCTGCAGCTCATCCAGTAGATGAGGCTCGGGGTGGTGTACCGGGTGCCCGACCGGGTACTTGTCAAACTTGTTGACAGTCGGGTAGAGCGACACCTAGGGGATAAGGATAAGATAAACTCAAACGCATGTCAACTGTGTGTGTACAAGTGTACAAACTTACCACATCCCGATAGCGCAGCTCTACAGTCTCGGTGGCCTCGGCGTGCGGGACAAAAGCCTCGGTACGGCCGCCAAACAGGGCATCCTCCAGGCGAATAGGCTGCTGGACTGGCGCTCCCTCGTCCTGATAGTCGTGCTCCCACAGAACACGCACATTGTATGCAGTGGAGAGCAACCGGGTGAAGCGCTCAGTCTCCTCATAAATCGCCCGCATTGGCTGGTTCTTGAGCGGGTGCAGCACGTCGCCGTTGGGGAAGCACTTGGGACAGCCATGGAAGAAGCAGCCATGAAACTGCAGCACTGTCCTGGTCTCTGGGTCGAAGCCGTCGACCTTACGACCCATGGCGAAAGCCTCACCGCCCGAGTCCGCTGTCCGCAACCGGCCGCCAAACTCGGTTGCATTCAAATGTGCCAGCCAGCACCGCGCCTTGTGCGACTGTACATCGGACCGGCGGGAAATCACCCCAAGAGTGTTGGGCTCCATAAACTTGGTGGTGAATACCGACATGGCCAAGCCCGCAATGGTGTTGGATTGAACAAATGCGTCCAGTCCGCAAATGTCCTTAATCAGGCGGGCATATTTCAGGCAGCCTTCCCGCAAAATTAACGTGTCCTGCAGGCAATAGTCCAGGTACTCCTTATTAAAATTAAACACCTGTCCCTCCTGCTTGGCCAGCCAGTCGGCGATGGAGTCATGCTGCTTATTCTTCTTTCCTCCATACATATCAATTGAGCAGTAGGGACCGACGTACCCCCAATTTTGAGGCTGGTTAAACACGTGCGGGAAATCTCCTTTGGTCAGTTGGGTGCCCAAACCAAGCGCCTTTGGGAATTGCGCCAGACCAATAGGGATGAAATTGAGGCTGTCCTTGAAGGTGATCTTGTCGCACTTCATATACATTAGGCGGCTGTTCTGGAAGATCACTTGCGGCTTCTTCTTGGCCAGTCCGTTGAGTAGGGCGCCGAGCAGGAGGAATGCGTCATACGCAGAGCCATTGTGCGCAATAGCAATTGCCCCCTGCTTGAACACACTAGTCAGCCAGCAGTAAAATGCATCGATAGAGTGCGGCCCGACAGATACAAACTCTCGCATCCCACAGGCACAGTCATTGTGCGAGACACAGCTCGTGAAATCCAGTGCCAAATCGCGTCCCGCAATGCAATTGGCTGAGCTGTGTAGTCCCCCGCACACGCTGCAGCGGGGCCTGGGGAAGAGTTTGGGACACGCCTCGCAGGAGGTGGCAGCCGTAACCAAGTGTACCCGGTGCTGCTTGCCAGAGTCCACGTACGTCTCGAAATCATAGTAAACATACGGGGCGCTAGACTCTTTGGCTTTGGGCGGGGTGACAAAGCACTCGTGGGTGGCAGTTTCGTCGTACTGCTTGCAGACTGGGCACTTGGCATAACCACACTGATGCTCAGGGGGCTGGCCTACTTTTAGTTCTTCTAGATAGCCACACGTGCCGCAAACGTGGACCGAATCACAGCGCGATCTGCCGCCTTATTCTTGCGCTTGTGATTTTCTAGGCACTGAGCATTATAGCAATTTAGCCCGCAATCATGGCATCTTACATATGCGCGGTTTGCCTTACAGTTGGAGCCCGGAGTCTTGCATGTACTGCAGGCATCAGCGCACTTGTGCTTCGGCGTTGGCGCAGTCGTAGGCCATCTCGCACTTGGGCAGTAGTGATCAGAGCCGAAAAACGCAGGCAGCTTGGTGACCACATTAAAGTGCTGCTCGACCAGGTGCAGGTGCAGAATCTCGGTGCCAGGCAGGTTGAAGATGCACCTGTTGGCCTCCTCTGCCGGTACACGCGTACACCAAAATCGCGCCCCGGATGCAGCCGGTTCAGGGCACGGATCGCTTCGGGCAGTGCATCCAACCCGAAAGGACCAGCCTGCGAGACGGTTTGAAGAGTCTGTGTGGAGGGTAAAATATTTCTTTTAGTATTCCCTGATACTGTGTAAAAAATCTTATCAGAAAATATATCTTTTAGTATTCCACGATACTGTGTAAAAATTATTATCAGAAAATTTTAGTATTCCACGACTGTGTAAAAATTCTTATCAGAAAAATACTAGAAACTTACCGTGTAGAGGCCAGCTTCGATTTGTAGCTCAGCCACCAGCTTAGTCTGCGTGGGCGAATTGGCCTTGATTGTGTGCCACACCGCTTGGTGATGGACTTGGCCACGAATTGCAGGTAGGCGCAGGCCACGACCAGAGCGCGCAGCAGGCATCTCTTGTCCGAGTTGGTGATGCGGACATAGTGCTTGGAGAAGGCGTGCCGCTCTTCTAGATGCTTGTTCTCGAGAGCACATCCACCTCGAGGTACCCAGGCTTTTAGCAGACGGATAGAAAAGTTGCTCGACAGTACGTGCATCGACTGCACAATCTTGTCAATGTGCTTAAACAACAATTCAGCCGTCATGCGGGCTGCACGCACCGGGGGAGTGTGGGCCGCTTTGAGCATATTGTCGCTCTCGAATTTCGCGGCCATAAAGTCATCACCAGCCAAATCTTGCTTGAAAACTTCGAGCATGTCAGCAAACACCTCCCGCAAATCTTCGGTGTTGGTAATATGCACCACATACTCGACACCCTTTGCCCTAAACTTGGGCAGGTCACGCTGATTATCCAGCCTGGCCGTAAAACCTGCATGGGGGAATGGGGGAGTGTGAGTCAGCTAGGGTCTGTGTGGGAAATGGGGGGCGGGATAACTCACCCGGTCCGGTAACAGATTCCGGCTGTGTTGGCGGGACAAACGCGTCTGAAAAAACACAAGGAGATAAAAAACCAGAAGAATCTGTCATTTTCCTGGCCCCAGCGTGTTTCCCCGCCCTAGCCCCAGCAATTTCTTAACAGAGTTTACTCTGCTGTCCCCGCAGCAACTCTCTGCAATTTCTTATCTGCACCCCCGCTGCAGCCTGTCGCAGCAGTCTTTGTTTACTCACCCCTGCAACTCTCTGTCGCAGCAATTTGCACCTAGCTGCAGCCTGTCTGGGTAGCGCCCTATCTGCAGCCCCAGTCTGTCCCAGCAACTCTCTGCCCCACCTGGCTGTAACTTGTCTAGCCTGCCCCAACGATTCTGCAGCAATTTCTTATCTGCCGCAGCACCCTAGCAACTGTCTGTTTTTGCAGCAATTTCTTATCAGCACACCCCTCCCTGTCTAGACAACCCCCCCACCCCAGTCTTTGTTTACTCACCCCTGCAACTCTCTGTCGCAGCAATTTGCACCCCAGCTGCAGCCTGTCTGGACAACACCCCCCTAGCAGCAATTTCTTATCAGCACACACCCGGCTGAAACTTGTCTAGCCCTCCCCTGCAACTCTCTGTTACAGACCCTGCCGCAGCACCCCACCCTAGCAACTCCAGTCTAGACCCCTGCAGCTGTCGCAGCAGTCTTTGTTGTTTACTCTGCGGTCCCACAGACCCTGCAGCTGCTGCTGCTGCTCAGCCCCTACCCCCACCCTAGCAACTACAGTCTAGACAGAAATTAATTAAAACTTACCATAAAGACGTTGCCTCTTGTCAGCCAGGAAAGCAGTTGCTGCGGCGCTGCGTTTAGCCATTTTGCAAACAGAGAGCGTGAGAGAGCGGAGAGAGAAGGATTTATCTCTCTACCCTGGCTCTGGGGGTCTGTATATATACTAAAAAATCTGCTCAGCTCGCCTGTTATTGGATAAATCGCCAAAAACCAACCAAAATCATCAAAAATCACCCCAAAATCATCACCCACCCCACCCTCCACCGGGGGTATATAAGGCGCTGCACGGCTGTCAGAGAGCTCTCTGCTGCTGCTGCTGCTAAATCATGTCTTCTATCTCTCTATACGAAAACTTTGTGGCGCGGAAGCCCACATTTGAAACTGAACACAACTTGATTGAAATTCGGCGTCTCTACACCAACGAGGCCGGAGTGTGGAAGGACGGCTTCCCTGCAATCTACTTGGCCGAGCCAGAGTGGAAGAAGCTCGAAGCTGCGCGCCCTGACCTGGAGGCTGCTGCCCGCCTTCACGTGAACAAGCGGGTCCTGTTGGGCAATTTCAAGGCAGTTGAAGCTTCGCGAGGGAGGATCCGTTTGCTGCGCAATTGGCTCAATCAGGACCCAAAGTTTAATTGGCGCTACACGATCGAATTCACGCCTGAACTGTGGCGCCGGATGTTTGCCGCCCGTTTGGACAAGCTCTTCAAGCCGGCACCTGAGGCACCCCCTCCAGCCAAGCGAGTCAAGACAGACACGCCTCCGGTAGCCGGGACTGAGGTGGATGTTCTTCAGCTCATGGGTCTCAAACCCTACCAATCTCCACCCTGGGAAAATCTGTTTAACGAGGGTTGGGACTGCTAGTTTCCTATTGGTTCGCACCGCCTCACTCGATCCGTCTATATAATTAGTGTTTCCCCCTCTCCAGAGAGTCAAACCCTATCTCAGCTCTAATACTTTACTCTCTGTTGATTCTAGCATGTCCCGCCGAGCTCTATCCAACCTCTGGGATAATAATCGCCCGACTGAAGAGTTAACCAGCCTCGACGGGGATATCCCTGAACACATAGTTCCCCTAGGCACTGAAAACAACGGAAGTGATAATTGGGAGGCTGATCAATATCTAGCTTGGGCTATGTCCTATGATAGCGACACCGAGTCTGAAGTTTTTGACCTCCCGCTGCTGGCTATCGGCGGGGTTGTGAACGGTGCCCCTGCTGCTACTGCCTCCGATTTGACTACCGCCTCAGCCGCCCTCTTTGACGTCTCTGTTGAGGAGCTGACCACAACCGGCCCTGCCTCTGCTGCGCCCGTCTCTGCTGCTGCCGCCTCTACTACGCCCGTCTCTGCTGCTGCTTCAACTACCTCCCACCGGGCCTCAATATCATCAGCCGCTACGCTCCTTCTCTTCGACGACGAGGACGAGGATATGTCTGAGGAGATCGCCGTGGTTCGTGAGCGCTTTCCTCGCATTGTGGCCTCATTTTTCCGCGGGGACATTGACTGGCTGAGGTCTCGGCATCCTGGCGGGCTGCCCTCCCAAGCTACCTTTGTCAGAGCCTTTAATCGGGTTCTTGATACTTTGGTTGCGAGGGGTGCCGGCCTACGGGAGGTGTTGGAGGCTGAGACTCTGCACCAGGACTGGTTGATGGGGCGCAATTCGTATGCCCCGACTCTGAGGCGTACCTGGCCGGTCCGGGAGCGCGGCCAACTGCGTGGGATGAGCCCGTCGCATGGCCCTCCAACTGGGAGGAGCACCTTTCGTTGGTGCGCTATACAGCGTCTCTACGTCTGTGGCGGCTGGAGGACGATTTAGATTTGGTAAGATATTACATTATATACACAACTCATCTAATCATATACCTTGCATATATTCTATCTACATTGACTGTTATAATTTCCACATTGCCAGTCATCCGACTACTGCTTCGAGAGCGTGGAGGAAGAGGCCGCGTACGAGACAGCCCTGAGGGAGCGTATGGAGATTGACTGATAAGGGTATTTCTCTTTGTACGCGGTTTGGGGAACCCAACACTGTACACTGGGTAGGTTAGAATGGGCGCTAGCTGGGGGCCTCTATGTGTGTATACACGGGGGTTAAAAGACCAATTCTGATAGCTCGCTCCTAGGGAGGAAATTGGCAGAGGGGCCGGCCCAAAAAACTGAAATGGGCTGGCCCCGGGCTCGAGTCCACCCACCTAAAATATGGAGGTCATTACAACCTAATGACCGAAATACTTTCAACGCAATTGTACCTATAAGAGGGTTAGGGCGGCGGCGGCGGTGGCGAAAACGGGCGGCTAAAACCTCCCTTTTGGGATTTCCCCGAACCGCTTTTGTTTAAAATTTATGCACCTGCGGGTTAGACAATATTTACTCTTTAGTCGGTGCGACATTATTTACGCGTCTGTTGCACCTGGGCGTTTGCCTATAATCTGATTATACATGCGTGCCTGTATTATACAACTACACCTTATGCATGCCTTGTAAACCTGCTTTATACATTAATCCGATATGTATCGAAAGTACACTTTGTAAACCTGCTGTGTGTATTTCCACCTATGTAGCGCCTACAGTACCTGCTTTGTCTATTTCTGCCCATACACCTACATTGTGTGTTTTTGCTGCTCATATGCTCCAATATGTACATTTTAATATGCAATATGCGTCATTATTCACCTACCAATATGTTTTATCTACATTTTTATGTAAATATACTCAATTTCACCTACTATAAGTAGTTTTCACTAGCCTAATATCGTTGACTACATATCGGAGAGTGTAGAGTGTACATATCGGTAGAGTGTACACTCGGGTGCTGCGGCTCGGTAGAGTGTACACTCGGGGTGCCTGCGGCTCGGTAGAGTGTACACTCGGGTGCCTGCGGCATGGGCGTCTGCGGCATGGGCGTCTGCGGCATGGGCGTCTGCGGATGGGCGCCTACGGCTGGAGGGTGCGCCTGCGGCTCGGGAGGGTGTACATATCGGGGTACATATCGGTAGGGTGGCATACATATCGGTAGGTGCGCCTGCGGCTGGGGAGGGTCGCCGGTGGCTGGGGAGGGTCGCCTGCGGCTGGACGGCGCTTGGCGCCACGCGCCTGCGCGCGCGCGCGCCGAGCGCCGATATCGATACGGGTATCGATCACCTAGTGATCGGGGCGCCAGCCAATGAGAGGCGAGGAGGGTTGACACCCACCTCACCTCCAAAATCGCGCATCTGCCGTTGCTTAGTAGTTCCCTATCCTACAATATCCCTATCCTACAATATCTTTATCCTACAATATCCCAATCCTACAATATCCCTATCCTACAATATCCCTATCCTACAATATCCCTATCCTACAATATCTTTATCCTACAACATCCTATCCTACAATATCCCTATCCTACAAT
>NIVC01001639.1:177200-256201 GCA_002269645.1 Macrostomum lignano | reverse complement strand
GGGAATCAAACAGATATCTGTAGGGAATCAAACAGATATCTGTAGGGGAATCAAACAGATATCTGTAGGGGAATCAAACAGATATCTGTAGGGGAAATCAAACAGATATCTGTAGGGGAATCAAACAGATATCTGTAGGGGAATCAAACAGATATCTGTAGGGGAATCAAACAGATATCTGTAGGGGAATCAAACAGATATCTGTAGGGGAATCAAACAGATATCTGTAGGGGAATCAAACAGATATCTGTAGGGGAATCAAAACAGATATCTGTAGGGGAATCAAACAGATATCTGTAGGGAATCAAACAGATATCTGTAGGGGAATCAAACAGATATCTGTAGGGGAATCAAACAGATATCTGTAGGGGAATCAAACAGATATCTGTAGGGGAATCAAACAGATATCTGTAGGGGAATCAAACAGATATCTGTAGGGGAATCAAACAGATATCTGTAGGGGAATCAAACAGATATCTGTAGGGGAATCAAACAGATATCTGTAGGGGAATCAAACAGATATCTGTAGGGGAATCAAACAGATATCTGTAGGGGAATCAAACAGAGAGATATCTGTAGGGGAATCAAACAGATATCTGTAGGGAATCAAACAGATATCTGTAGGGGAATCAAGCAGATATCTGTAGGGGAATCAAAACAGATATCTGTAGGGAATCAAGCAGATATCTGTAAGGGGAATCAAACAGATATCTGCAGCGGAATCAAACAGATATCTGTAGGGAATCAACAGATATCTGTAGCGGGAATCAAGCAGATATCTGTAGGGGAATCAAGCAGATATCTGCAGCGGAATCAGCAGATATCTGTAAGGGGAATCAAACAGATATCTGTAGGGAATCAACAGATATCTGCAGCGGAATCAAACAGATATCTGTAGGGAATCAAGCAGATATCTGTAGGGAATCAAACAGATATCTGTAGAGATATCAAACAGATATCTGTAGGGGAATCAAACAGATATCTGCAGCGGAATCAAGCAGATATCTGTAAGGGAATCAAACAGATATCTGCAGCGGAATCAAACAGATATCTGTAGGGGAATCAAACAGATATCTGCAGCGGAATCAAGCAGATATCTGTAGGGGAATCAAACAGATATCTGCAGCGGAATCAAGCAGATATCTGTAGGGGAATCAAACAGATATCTGTAGGGAATCAAGCAGATATCTGCAGCGGAATCAAACAGATATCTGTAGGGAATCAAACAGATATCTGTAGGGAATCAAACAGATATCTGTAGGGAATCAAACAGATATCTGAGGGAATCAAACAGATATCTGTAGGGGAATCAAGCAGATATCTGCAGCGGAATCAAGCAGATATCTGTAGGGGAATCAAGCAGATATCTGTAAGGGAATCAAACAGATATCTGTAAGGGGAATCAAACAGATATCTGTAGGGGAATCAAACAGCTATCTCAGCGGAATCAAACAGCTAATCTGCAGCGGAATCAAACAGATATCTGCAGGGTAAACAAAATATCTGCATGGGAATCAAACATACACCTGTAAGGGGAATAAAAAATTGTGTATTATAAACGAACTCACATCGATCTGTCGGTCAGCATCGGGTCACACTCGGAGGTCGCTGAGCAACTAAGCAGTGCTGTTATAGGTGTATATCAAAGTTCTGCAGTTTAACTGAGAGACCCACGGAGAGTAAAGTTGACACTTTAGCTAATAGTTGGTGTGCAGACAGGACGAGCTGTTTATAAGCGCAAATAGAGCTTATAGCTGTCTCGGTGTTCGGGTGTTTTTCTGTTTCGCTTTTTAGCATTTCTCTGCATATAATGAATCTGTAACGTATTCGTAGACGCACGTACTCGCGCACAACCGCCCCCTTTTAGGCGTGTCAAGAGTTGAGTTTATGAACGCACCTGCACCTGCACACTACACTTCTGTGAATTAGAGCTGACAGGAGACAGACGGCGAGAGAATCAGAATGGATAAATTTAGGCTGTAAAGTGTGCCAATAAAATGTTGTTTGCCTTGGAATGACTTGCAATTGGCACAGTTTAGTTTCGCGGACTTGGCCGTCTTTTTTGCCGAAAGAAGAATTGCTGTGCTTTTTTCTCTTATGCAAATTTGAAACTTGGTCTTTATAAATAGATCGGACCAGCACATACTGTACATGCACAGCACACGTAGGACCACTAAGATTGAGCTGCATTCCAACAGTTTCAACAATTTTGTTTGCTAAACGCGGTTCTATAAGCTCTACTATTAGTAGAGAATAAATAGTTGCAGTTCATTCGAGTCTTTTTTCTTTGACTTCACGAAAATAGCACTAATTTTCAGAGTTCTGCTTCGTCTTTTCATGTAAAGCTACATGTATTACGAGCTAGAACCAGTGATGATATCTGGTAGAAATAAAAGTTGCGGCAAGACTACTGACAAATTCGAGATCAGTAGTTTACAAGCACTTTATAGCTGTTTTGCGCGCTAATTAGACTATAACATAATTACTCATATATTATATCATATATTACCTTTGAGATTGTGTATGTAAGATCTTTGAACATAGTTAATTTGTTCTAAACATTCCATATTTATTTATTTATTATTTAGCATAGTTTCGCATAACAGAATGAGTTCCAAAAAACAGAGATATTATATATTTACTCAACGTGACAACATAAATAGTCGATATATAATCGAAGGAAACAGACAGAAGGTTGGGTTTATTTAAATGACACCAGAGCAAGGAGCGGGAAGTTTTAAACAAATCATTGCGGGGTTTGTTGTGGCCAAACAAAGACACTGGGTGAGTTCCGATAGATTTCAATATTACAAATAAGAAAAGTAATTATTGCAGCCCCTGGTTGACTGGGCGCTACTATATAATAATATGGCTATTACTAGACCCAGTTTTAAACGGGATGGCATTTATTTTGGTTAGCATTGGCACAATTATTGCGCATGGGCCTGGGATCAGTGTGGCAATTATGGTTTTATATTGTGAAGCATGGAAACTTGTGCCTCCGATTGCAACCAAAAAATGTGTGCAAAAAATTAGGCTTAAGCGTGTATTAATTAGAATCATTCTAACAAATAAATAACAATAATGAACGTATAAAAAACTTTCCCTTTTTAACTAACAAGCAGTCGGGGCTCAGAGTGACAAAATGTCCGCTGGATGGAGAGAAAAGGAGTAAAAAATCATTAAGCAACGTTAATTAAGTCTAGCTACTTACTATATTGGGAGTATTATTAATAACAACGATAGATAATAGCTGATCCACCAGGTGTAATTAGTTCTACCACATCTATGCCGGGATAGGGACAAATATTGTGCGGTACGAGAGAGAGATGGCTATTCGACACAGGAAAGCAGACAGAGGGAGTTGCAGTTGCACGGGGCCGCTGGAAATGCCGTTTTGCGTGTCAATTTATTCAGCCAAAATTTTGTTGCGTGAGCTCGAAATTGAAATTTAAGAACTATTTATAAACTAGTTGGAGTGCCAGCCGCCCAACCGCAAATACAGAGGCCCTAGGCAACGGAAGCCGCTCTCTACAGCTCGTCCTTGGTGTCCTTCTTGTCGTCCTCCTTCTTGTCCGCTTCCTTCTTGTCGCCCTCCTCGGCCTTCTTCTTCTCCTCCTCCTCTTTGCGCTTCTTCTCCTCTTCCTCCGCCTTCTTCTTGTCCTCCTCGTCCTGCTTCTCCTTCATCTTCTTCTCGCCTTCGACGGTCTTCTTGAAGGTCTCGTCGGCGAAGGCCTTGGCCTCGGCCGGGTCGTCGCCAACGAAGACGTTGTCGAAGATGGAGCCAGATTTCACCTGCCACAGGTCGAAGCCGATGGCGCCGATGTCGGTGTACTTGTACAGCTCGGGGTCCGGCGAGTAGTCCGGGTTGTCAATCTCCGGGTGGATCCACTTGCCCTTGTAGGCCGGGTTGTCAATCTGCTTGGGCTTCCAGTCGCCCTTGTAGTCCGGGTTGTCAATCATCGGCGGCTCCCATTCGCCGTCCATCTCGTCGTCCCAGTCGTCCGGCTTCTTGGCCTTGGGATCCGGGATGGTCTTGGGCTTGTCCCAGTCCTCCGGCTTCTTGTCGTTCGGGTCGTCAATTTTCTCGCGCTCGTCCCAGTCGTCTGGCTTCTTGGCGGCCGGATCCTTGATCTTCTTGGGTGGCAGGAAGTCCCAGTCGGCCTCGAGTTCTCCACCTTCGGCTCGCTCGTTGTCAATCAGCACCTCGTAGGTGTTGTCAGGCTTCACAATCAGGGTGTACAGGTGGCTTAGCTCGTCATCCTTGCAGCGAATCTCCTTCTTGGTGAGCAAATTCTTGCCCTTGTAGTTGAAGATAACGTGCACCTTCTTAGTGCCAGGGCCGCAGATATCAGGACCAAACATGATCTTGTAGGGTGTGTCGCCGTGGAAGTTCTTCTGGTCAACATCGCTGCCAAGGACTTTGACATAGCCACCACCGCAGTCAATGTTCTGCTCATGCTTGACCTGGAATTGGATCACCAGAGTCTTGCCAGCATTGGAGAATGGAGAGTTGAACTTGGCACTGATGCCATAAAATTTGGCATCCTGGGAGGTTTTTATTCCCTTGTCCTTTTCAGCATCATTGTAGAACTTGCCAGCAGTCCATTCCCATTTGCCTTGGTCATTACCCTTGTAGGTTGACTCTACCCACCGATCCTTCCATGACTCTGAAATAAATATTTTGTGAAGACAAATTAGCAAAGCATATAATTAAAATTAAAAGAAAAAAATAAATATTTAAATCAAAGGATTTTACATTAGGAGAAACATAGAAAAATGTAAAGATAGGCAATATATATATATACAAATAGTCTTTAAGGAAACAAAAAAATTGTGAAGTTATAAAACAATCTTATAATATGTTACAATTAAATTAAAGTAGCTAGCTAGAAACCTATACTTCCTTTCTCTCTCATACTCAATAATAGAAGCCTTTTTAATGAATTATCTTTCAAAAACTATAAAAAAGTAAACCAGTAACCACAGTTTATTCTTTTAGAACAAAATGCAAAGCTAACACAAGGGGGTTATTTTAACTGCTTGAATGTGCAAAGTTAAAAAGAATGGAATGATTTCAATACTATTTTTAGTTACTTTAATATTCTGATATGGTTGAAATGAAGAAAACCAACAAGACAATGCCCTATTCTAGTATTGCAGCAACACAAGGGAATTTGAGAATCTAAACAAAATAAACGTCAGAGCGAGAACTAACTTACCATCTAAAAACTCCTCCTTGAAGTAAACTTCACCGCATGCGAGAGCAAGCAGAGCAAATGCCAAAAAGCTCGACAGCCACATATTAACGTAAGAATTTCAATCAAAATATAGTTTTAACAGGACAACACACTAGCGCAAAATACGAGGAGGGGAATTGGTAAAGAAATATCTAGATTTCTTTCGGTTGACGCATTTAAGTTGAAATTCGTAGCGTGTTTTGCATGGCGGCTGTTGATTGGCTAGGCAACACTGTCTTTAATGTGGTAGTAATACATGAACATTTTCGTGTTTTACGACAATTATTTACTTGAAACATAGAGTAAGCCTCAGATACCGGAGCATACGTCAACTAATATTTAAAAGGAAGTAAAAATATTTTCGCTGTATGAATAAGAAGTGCAAGTAAATTAATGTTAAAAATACTAAAAGTATTTAAACTCAATATCTTAAGGTAAATGGAAATCAAAAGAGAAAAAGACGAATGAGTCTAGGCATGGTTATGGCTTCAGGCCTACACTCTCGTCGTTTGTCGGGCTAACAAACATGTACCAACCCCATCTACAACTTTGATTCTCTTTTTAGTCACTTCTACTGGCTATATACGACTTGCATGTGCATTTACGACAGAAGGTTTGTGAGTTACATGTACTGTTGTGGCAGGGGCGTCACAAGATTGATTTTATGGTGGGGAACAAATTAAGCCGCAAGAATTATACATTTTAACATTTTACATTATTTTTAGAATCGGTGTTGTCAGCGCTCATTTGGCGTCGCAGGCATTTTTTGCGCTGCAGGAACTCGTGTTTGGTGCCGCAGGCGCTATATATTGTAGAGTGTTCTACCTCCCGTTAAAAAAGGAAAAAAGAAGATAATCGTATAATACTACTATAAGTAAGTAAGTACACGCATGTGCGCCTAAGCTTTGAATGAATCACGCTACCAGAAAAAGATGTTACCAGAATAATACGCCATGAGCCATTTTCCCCTTTTAGCGCAACACGTGAATTGTCATGATACTATTTTGGATCAAAAACTTGTCTATAAATACAAGCGATCTGAAGCGGTACCGGAGCCATTCTCCCCACGGAAGAGGAGCGCTCCGAAGAGGAAGCCTTAGGAGGACTTCCTGATCTACCAAGTCAATCGAGACTCGGTCGAGTTGTTGCGGTAAGCCTTCCTTATTTGCGCCCGTTGTGTTAGAGACGTCTCGCTCAAGTCTATTGAGACTTGAGTCTAATTGAGTCTGTTGAGACTCTTGAGTCTGTTTAGACTCCATTGGTTGCAGTCTCCAGAAGGACTGCCCCTGATAGATCTTAGAGGACTATCAGTGGTTTCCGGAGCTATACCTAGAGTGCATAGAGGCACTGCTAGAAGAAGGAGGCTTAATTTAGACCGCAGTTTGGCGCAGGGTACCCATTGTTGCTACGAGGCCTCTGATTGGTCCTGACGGAAGATACCGGCCGGAAGAACTTATCGGAAGTACAAGAGGAACCAGGACCAGAGCAACTGAAGAATCAAGGCGCCTGATCTACGAGATCTACTGACAAGTTCCTAGCGAGAACTACTCAAGAAATTCAAATCCGGATTAAAGGTAATTGAATACCTTCGTTTGACTTACTGGGTTGCCTAGCTGTTGAGCTAGAAGTGATTGTTCCTTGATTATCGAAAGTCGGGTAATAAGGAACACATCAATTGGTGATCTCGCCCTCTCGGCACTACTCAAACCTTGAGCAATAGCCTGGCCAAGCTATTGTAAAGTGACGACAGAGCGACTTCATTAATTTTGCGCGCACGTGTTAGAGTTAACACTTTTTAAGTCCGTTACGTTTTGAAACTCGAGTAAAATTTGGTGTACAGGTTTGAGCACCTGTCAAATTTGAGTACAGTTTGAGCACGCGTGTTAAAATTTTGTTTTGACGAGCTCGAGCAAGTGTGAGTTTAAAACAAAACCGAAATTAACTTCGTCGGTACACTGAAAACAAACCAAAAATAAAAAGAATCGTCGACGCAAAACAAACAAAAAATAACTGAAACATTTTGCCGGCACAAAAACTAAAACAAAACCGAAATTAATTGAAACTTCGTGGAGAGCAGAGTTAATTGACAAAAGAGAGAGAGTCAAAGAAGAGAAGAAAGACTTTGCAAAGCAAGAAGACAAGTCCACTTCAACTTGAAGATACACTTTGCGGGACGCCGCATAAGTGCGAAATCAGCAAGCGAACAGAACAAGTTCATTTGAGGACAACCAGTGGCAGCAAGCCACACCGCATCCGAGGCCAGCGAATAACAAATCGACACCACAAGGCAATTCGTTACAGTCGAGGTTTATTCCGAGGCAAACACCACACTGGACGATCCGTTACAAATCGATCCAGATCTTGAACTACCGTTCTACCCTATCAACAACATGGCGCGGCGCAATCCAACGGTACACAGAGACATCAAAGAAACGGTCGGTACTTTCTCGATGGAGAAAGATTTTAACACATTTGTCGACCATTTTGACCTGGTATGTAGGGAATACAACCTACAAAATCCAGAGAAGGCACAGCTGCTGCCACCTCTTCTCCAAGGTACTGCGCGAGAAATTTACGGCAAGCTGGATGCGGCAACACAGCAAAATTATCCAGCACTAATCATTCAACTGCGCGCGCATTTCAACCGTTGCGGCACAAACAGATCAGTGCTGCTGCACAAGTTGCATAACAGAAGGATGCAAGCAACAGAATCCTTCCTCGCCTTTGTGGACGATATCCGCCAGATAATTAAGGCACTGCATCAGCCACCGCTGCAAGCTGCGGACCAACCACCACTGGGAGCGGCAGAATTGGCCGCCAGAGAAAGACAACGATTGATGGATCGTGAACAAAACCTCATCCTGCACGTAATAAACAACGCACAGCCGTCACTTCGGGATAGACTTTTGCGTGAAAATATCGAAACCGAAGAAGACCTTTTGCGTTGCGGAATGCAATGGGAAGCCAGTGCCCCATTAATGACGACAGGCAACAATGAAGTGCAGAAACTGACGCAGCAACTAAACAAGTTAATGCAGCACCAGACAGCTGCTATCGCCGAACAAAAAAGACGAAATGAACAAGCCTCAGCCAGATGTTACTACTGCGGACAAGAAGGACATTATCAGATTAATTGTCCTCATTGGTCAACAAGATACGACAAGCCGCGACAGATATTCAACAATCAGAAGCCGCAGAAACCATGGCAGCACTATCAAAATCGCCAACAACAAGGAATGAGACGCTTCGGAAATGATAGACGCTTCGGAAATAATGACCGCTCCGGAAATGATGGCCGCTTCGGAAACGAAGGCCGCTTCAGAAGTAATGGCTACAGGCCACGCAACGTCAGATACACACAAAGACAGCCGACGCAAGCAATGCCACGATACGCGAATGCCATCACGTACACACCGGAAAATGAACAGCAAGAACAGCAAGTGTTCACAATTGACGACTTGGAAATGGACTTCACAGTCCCGGAACTTGACATCAGCTTGATCGAAAAGAAGACGACGCACGAGGACAACACTGACAACACAGAAGAGACGAATGAAACCGAAATGATCAAATTAAAAGAGACCACCGGAGACAGCAGAGAAAACAGGAAGAAAGTAAATCACAAGACAAGGGAGGAGGCGGAGAGCGACATCGGCAACGAAGAAAAGATGAAAACCGGCGAAGAAAACAACTATGAATCGACAACAGTGGATGACGACAAAACGAGCATGAAAGACAAAGAAATGAAAGAAGAAGAAGAATGTAGAAGTTACGGCAACGACCACGACTGCGAGGTGCGTGATGACACGAACGACTACCAAGCCGAAAGAGGAATGCAGGAAGAACCGAGAGCGGAGAATCTAAGTTCCGACAGCGATCAAGGCTACGAAATACAATGGAAAGATGAAGAAATGGAAAAAGAACAGGTGAAAGAAAAGCCGAGTTCCGACAGCGACGAATGCTACGAGATCCGATACAAACGAAATGGTGAAGCCTATATTCAAACGGTCGACTACAAGACAGAGAAAAGATACCAAACGCAATGGAGTGAAACAACGGAAACATCGGAAGAAGCCGCAGACGAAGATAATGAAATAACCAAAAAGCAAAGCGAATCAGAAGCCTTCCGCCTGGATCAGCCAATGGAACAACCGAAAGAATATGATGCGGACATGGAAGATAACGAATGGCGATCGCAGCCAATGCCAGCAAGGACAACGGCAAAATCCAAGAAGTGGAAAAACTGGCTATTCTGGATCATCGTGATACTACTGATAGCAGTAGTCGCCAAAGCAACGGCAACGGAAAAGCCAATGATTTGTCCAACGGATGCGCATATCCAACCGATGATCTACAAGATACCAACCGACATCAAATGCAGTTACTTCAAGACAAACCAGACAAAACCAAAGAAGATTACACTCGATCTCTACAAGGCTAACATCAAGAAGCATCGACAACACGGGATAGTATGCTTCAGAGACAAGCACCTGGTGGAAAAAGTTTGGCGCGGACAATGGAACCGGATCCGATTTAAACAACATGAGCTACATGTGTCGCACGCGGAATGCCTACAATGGAATCAAACACTATTTTCAAAGGATGGTGAACTGGAACCAGATGAGAAGGTCGGCAACGCACAGCTGTTCAGAACAAAGAATTCAGCCAACGGTCGATATATTCACTTCTTCGGAAAATGGAAAGAATATATGGCACGCAACAGCTACTTGATCAGAAATATTCCATTCTACTACAATCCGTACGAGAAAATGGAATCGTTACAGCTGCAACTAAGCGAATGTCGATACAGTGAAGGATGGTGTCCAACGCCGATTCTACGGAAGGAAGAACTACACAGTCTACCACTGAGTCCAACATATCATCAAGACTATCGATGGCAGATTGAGCACAGAGCACAATCACACTATGAGGAACCGTACAAATCACGACAATACTTCTTCGCGTGGGAAGTTGAGCCGGAAATTGACTGCAAGCTTCAAAAGTATCACACAGTTGAAGGAGGACTACTGTCAAATACGTTTTTGGCAAAGTCAGGAGACTTGGCACTGACGTTTCAAAAGAAACCAGTCGAGCAAAAACTGAAATGCAAGGATACAGACAAGACACTATTCATCTCGGAACAAGAGATACCAGTCTACGTAAAGGATGAAGACAAACAAACCTTCTTGGCAATCATCAATGGAACGTATCAGCAACAAGAAAAACAGAATAGAAGACGACGTGACATCGAACGTCCCAAACTGGTGTCAAACCGGCTGTTGTCAGCAAAGATAACGGCTTTGGATCACAATCTACACAACCAGTTAAACCACTTGCATCGAACACTGGTCCAGCTAACTTGCAAAATGCACGCAATCAACTTAAATTATGCCAGACAAAACTACTATGTCAACCCTACGATGACTTTTCGTAAAATCACCGGAATGACGAACGTTTTGGCAGTTCCAATATACGAGCATCTGTTGATATACAAGTGCACGCCGATACAGCACTTTAACATCTTGCCGTCAAACACGTCAACAACCTGCTACGATAAGCCAAGGATTGAAGCGTTCTACGAAGGAAAACG
Source organism: Macrostomum lignano (assembly GCA_002269645.1). Classification (NCBI taxonomy): domain Eukaryota; kingdom Metazoa; phylum Platyhelminthes; family Macrostomidae; genus Macrostomum; species Macrostomum lignano. The sequence goes on along the minus strand of NIVC01001639.1, from coordinate 245,371 downwards.
AATTCAGGGATTCTTGGACACGGTACACAACATCATCGTTGGCACCGCAATACCGAGACCTTGCACCACGGCAGTAAACTACTATCAACTGGACAATGCACTACACGTCATCAAAACAACTGGAACGACAGCAAACGTCACAGAACCGGAAGTAATCGTCGACGAAAACTACGACATGGAGGATTTGAAAATCCGATTCAACAGAACGAAGTATACGCCATTCGCCGATATCCAACTTGACGAGATAACACCAGGATGGACGATCAACGACTTCTTGCAAGCGTTCATCACCCAACGCAAGATGATTCACCAGCTGTTCACAAGAAAGGACAAAGGAACCGGGACAGGAAGATTTCCCGTCCTTGTTTCAATGGACAGCGCCATCAAATCATTTTGGACAAATAGCTTCTGGGAGCTGCTCAATGGAAGAGGCAGTCTCTATCAAGGATTCATCTTCTACGGTGCTTGCATTGTGTGGATTGTCACGGCAATCTTCATCATTTCATCGATCGTACGGTGCTTCAGTCAAACTTGTCCAAGAGCTAAGAAGACAGTGAATGCCATAATGCAAAGAACGACAACGGAAAGCGACAACAGTTTAGAACTAACAGAAACTGCACATTGTGAGGTTCAAGGGCAACCGACACTAGCAACGCGGCTATATCCATCGATTCCGACAACACCAACGGCACCAAGGATACAACCACCCAACTATCAAGCAGAACAGCACGAGCCAAAATGGCCGGAAAACTACGTCTGTACGCTACACGCCGAGATTGGCAAAGCAATGGCTCAGGTCATTGTCAACAACTTGCCATGTCGAGCACTACTGGATTCAGGCAGCTCGATCACAGTCATCTCGCAACAATTATGCAACAAGCTACGACTCGCGGTACGACCAGCAGCAATCGCAGTTGCAGGAGCAGGAGGACATTCACTCAACATCCTAGGAAAAGCAGATATCGACTTGAAAATTGCTAATAAACAGCTGACGGTCCCGACGTACATCATCGACAGACTACCAAACCAAGACGTCATCGTTGGAATCGACACGTTCAAGCAGCTTCAACTACCATTGACCTTCGACTTCAACAAGCAAACGTTTAGGATCGACACGGTGGAGCAACCGCTGATCAACCAGATTCGAGTACTACCGAAAGTAACTCTGCAGCAAGATGTCATTATCCAGCCTGAAAGCGCATGCTGGGTCAGAGCGAAAACGACCAGCGCGGCAGATGAAGCAATGATATTTGATCCACACAGGAGAGTCACGGCAAAACATCAAATCATGATGCCTACGGCACTAGTGCTGGTTGCAAAGGATAAGCAACTGCCAGTACAAATCTTCAACCCGAACACAGAAACGGTTCATCTACGACAAGGAATGTGCATCGGTCATCTCAACACCCAAGCATCGGTTATGCTGATTGAACAAGCGACTCCACGACTAACAGAGGAAGAATTTCAAAAGAAGATCAATTTGGATGACAGCCCGATTACGGAACAGCAAAAGAGGAAAGTTCGACAGCTGTTGTGGAAGTACAACGAAGCCTTCTGCCATCATGATTACGACATCGGACGAGCCAAGGACATCAAACAGGAAATCAAACTTCTGCCGCACACGGAACCAATTCAGTGCAAGCCGTACCCGATCGCCAAGCATCTGCAACAACACTTTGACGAAATCATCGATAAAATGCTAAAGCACGGCATCATCAGCAAAGCTATTTCGGCTTACTCCTCACCGTGCCTACTGGTACAGAAGAAGGAGACAAACGAAAGACGACTCGTATGCGACTTCAGACTGTTGAACAAGTACATACCGACGGATCAGCAAAGCCTACCGAAGATCTCCGAACTACTAGCAAAGCTCAACACGGCAAAATTGTTCACGGTGTTCGACCTACGTCATGGATTTTGGCAAATTGAAATCGAGAAAGAGTCACGACAGTACACGGCTTTCAAAACCTACAATGGACAAGTATACGAGTACAATCGATCGCCGATGGGACTTAGCAACAGCCCAGCAACGATGAGTCGACTAACAGCATACATGCTAGCAGGATGCACGAACCTGCTGCACTATGTCGACGACATTTTAGCCTACGGAGAGGATTTCGAGCGACTCTACGAAGCTACGGAGAAGGCCCTAGCGCTCATTCAACGCCAAGGTCTGAAGCTACAACCAACTAAATGCAAATTCTTCCGAGACAACGTGCGTTACCTGGGACATCAGGTGACAGCCAAAGGAATCTCACCGGACCCAGACAACGTGGAAAAGGTGAAGAAGTTTCCTACGCCAACCAGTATAACGAAGGTCCAATCATTCCTTGGACTTGCGCAATACTTCAGGAAGTTCTTACCTAACTTCGCAAAGACAGCAAAGCCACTGTACGACCTGCTCAAGTTCGACAAATGGAAGCAAGACAACTGGACACAGAGACAACAGGAAAGTTTCGACGAAATCAAACGACAGCTGACATCAGACGCACTGCTACAGCATCCGGACTTCGACAAGCCCTTCATCATCGAGACAGACGCCTCAGGAACGGGACTCGGAGCAGTCCTACTACAGGAAACCGAGGACAAGAAGGAACGACCTATTGCCTACGTCAGTCGAGCACTCAAACCAAATGAAACAAAGTGGTCAGCTACGGAACGAGAGCTACTAGGAGTCTTGTTCGCCCTGCGACAGTTTCATTACTACATCTATGGTTCTCCAATACAGACGATAGTACGCACGGATCATGCACCATTGACCTACGTCGTAACTACAAAAGGACAGACCAACAACCGACTCATCAGAATGACACTCAAGATCCAGGATTACAACTACAAACTCGTCTACAAACCAGGAATTACCAACAAAGCCGCGGACGCCCTGTCAAGAGCCTATGAAGTCAACGCCATTCATCCAATCCCTAACATCAAGGAGTTGGTGGATGAAACCGAGCGCGACAACTTCTACCAAGCGGTTAAAGACGACGACAAGAACATCAAACTCAGTCCCATGGAACGAAAATTCCTACGCAAGCAACGACAACACCTAACAATCAATAAGTCACGGCTCTACTGGATGAGCGACAATAAACCCAAGATCTACATACCATATTCGTTTCGGCAAGCAATTCTCAACGAGCTACACGACAACCCACTCGCTGGACACCTGTCGGCAGCAAAGACCATCGCGAGAGTGGAACAATACTACTTTTGGCCAACTATGTACGGCGACATCAAGCAGTATTGCAACAACTGCCATTCATGTGCTGCATCAAAGACAGGACGACGACAGAAACCGCAGCTACAGTCCATTCCGAAGTCGACTACAATGGACTGTCTAAGCATCGACATCACCGGACCGCTACCACCGAGCTGTCTCCAGGGCATCGCCTACACCTACATTCTAACCGCCTTGGATATCTTCTCGAAGTTTGCTATCGCCATACCGATACCGGACATCACAGCTCAGACAGTGGCAATGAGTTTCTTCAACGAAATCATTTGCAAGTACGGCACGCCGAAGAACCTCACATCGGACAACGGATCGCAGTTTACATCGCAACTGTTTCAGCAAGTCGTAAGGATTCTCAACATTACGCAGATCTACACATCGACCTACAATCCGAAGGCAAACATGGTTGAACGGTTTCACCGCAACCTGCACGAGATGATTACACATTTCGCGCACCAACAGCCGGAAGACTGGATCATCTACCTGCAATCTGTAACAATGGCCTACAACAGCGCTATTCATCGATCAACGGACAATACGCCATTCTTCCTAATGTTTGGACGAGACTTCCAACCGCCGAATCTGCTCGCACAGCAATTGCTACCATCGCAGTACGTGGAAGTACCGACTTCCATTCAGAAATTCGTCACGCAACTACACCTCGCATGGAAGATCGCCAAGCACAACATTGACAACCAGGTGGCTCTGACCACCGGCAACGACGCGAGATCGACAACCCTGACGGCCGGCGACATCGTCTACCTACACTACCCGCCACAGCAGACGCATAAACATGCACAGAAGTACAAAGGACCCTATCGAGTGGTCCAACTAACGTCACCAACAACGGCACGCCTGGCTAATGTACAAGATCCACATCAGCACCAGTTCTACGTACACATTCATCGACTAAAGAAGATCAACACTGACACAGCGACGTTTCTACCGACATTAGACAACGCTGATCGCACGCGTTCAACGAACCGCCACATCGCGACGAAGCACGAGGAGACTCAAACGACAGATGTGAGCCAGCCACATGGCTACAACCTACGACCACGCTAGAGTTTAGAGAACAACCCCGTGTAGTGACCGGGATAAAGAATAGCACTACAGCTTCGCAAGCTTGTCGTAAAAGGCGACTAATCCGAGCGACACAAAGACAGCGACAAATTGACGACAATTATGGGCAACGCACTGTCAAAACAGGCGCCCCAGCCTCAGCAGCTATATGACTGCCCGATATGTTTAACTGATGACTTGGCTGTCAAGCCACCGACTATTTGCATCAATGGACATAAAGTTTGCGGACAATGTTTAAGTGATTCACACTATATTCAGCCCTGGCAGAGTTGTCCCCTCTGTAGAGATAGTTTGCGACAATGTGCCTATTGTTATTCTTGGCGCACGTTTCAATATTGTAACCACCAACATTTTATTTGCATGCACTGTTTGAAGCAAACCGCTAGTAGGGGCATTATAGGATGCCCCTTATGTAACAGTATGCCCCGCGAAAACACTTTTAAGAAATGGTGTCGGATTATACCTGACCCAGCGCGTTGTTTATCCGTTTACACTATGCACACCTTAACCGCTATGAGTATCGAACGGCGGCTGGAGTTTTGGCCTGTACCTCGCTTCGTTCAGCGGTCGCGACGACAGCTACTATTATATGCTCATAGAAATCAAGGATTTTTGCGTCATATGTCACCCTTGGAGATTGAGCGACGGTTGCGGCAGTTTTTGCATGACCACGAATCATTTCACTGGACGCTACACGTATACTGCCACGCGCTTAAACGATTAGTGCTCTCACGTAGCTATTTTATTTGGCTTTTTAGGTCTCACCGATAGAACATATGCTTGTTACGTATCTTGAATAATCCTCAATCATTCTAACTATACCTATACCTATCGCCCACAGATGACCGAGATGGATACCTGCCCCTGCTGCCTCGAGGCACGGGAGCCGATGCTCCCGACTTGTGAATGGGGGCACCAGGTGTGCTTCCCCTGCGACGAGCGGGCGCGAGAAATTGGCGACGTGACGATCCTTACCGCCTGCCCCGTCTGTCGCAGACCGCGGGTCCAATGTGCCCTTTGCGGCGACCAGCCCAATGTACGACTCTGTTCAAATCGGCATTGGGTGTGTTTCAGCTGTCTTCAGCGGTACGGTGCACGAGACATCATGACGTGCACCGTGTGCCTGGCTCCGCTGTCCAACACAGCATCCGTACTACTGGCACCGATGCTCGCCGTACCGGAGCTAACGCTGGCGGAGCCGGATGAGCTAACCCTGGAACAGCTGGCCGTCGCCGTACGAACGTGGCCATGGCCGCTTCAGCATCAGGCCGACTGGCGGTGGTTACTAGACATCGCCAGGACTATGGTGCGTACAGCAGAACCGCTTACGACCATAGAGGCCTATCTGCTTTTGCTGGAGCGGACCGAGGATCCGCGATTCACTAAGTTTCAGTCGCTGTACTGGGCAGTGGCATCCCTGGTGGCGCGAACCACGCATCAGGTGAGCAGCCTGCTCAGGACAAGCTTCGGCTGAATGCCTCGGCAGCAGCGCGAGGACAGCAGGTATCCCCGGCAGAAGACATGATTAACTTTAACTGAGCGTGGACTCAACACCACTAACCTTTATTAACACACAATGTATATTACGTGCATATATGTTAATAAAGAGAATTATGTAACCAATTTAAAGTTAAAGTATGGAATAATTCAATTACCCAAGATTTTTATTTCATTGTTAAAACTCGGGACGAGTTTTTTCGTAAAAAAGGGAGATTTTGTAGAGTGTTCTACCTCCCGTTAAAAAAGGAAAAAAGAAGATAATCGTATAATACTACTATAAGTAAGTAAGTACACGCATGTGCGCCTAAGCTTTGAATGAATCACGCTACCAGAAAAAGATGTTACCAGAATAATACGCCATGAGCCATTTTCCCCTTTTAGCGCAACACGTGAATTGTCATGATACTATTTTGGATCAAAAACTTGTCTATAAATACAAGCGATCTGAAGCGGTACCGGAGCCATTCTCCCCACGGAAGAGGAGCGCTCCGAAGAGGAAGCCTTAGGAGGACTTCCTGATCTACCAAGTCAATCGAGACTCGGTCGAGTTGTTGCGGTAAGCCTTCCTTATTTGCGCCCGTTGTGTTAGAGACGTCTCGCTCAAGTCTATTGAGACTTGAGTCTAATTGAGTCTGTTGAGACTCTTGAGTCTGTTTAGACTCCATTGGTTGCAGTCTCCAGAAGGACTGCCCCTGATAGATCTTAGAGGACTATCAGTGGTTTCCGGAGCTATACCTAGAGTGCATAGAGGCACTGCTAGAAGAAGGAGGCTTAATTTAGACCGCAGTTTGGCGCAGGGTACCCATTGTTGCTACGAGGCCTCTGATTGGTCCTGACGGAAGATACCGGCCGGAAGAACTTATCGGAAGTACAAGAGGAACCAGGACCAGAGCAACTGAAGAATCAAGGCGCCTGATCTACGAGATCTACTGACAAGTTCCTAGCGAGAACTACTCAAGAAATTCAAATCCGGATTAAAGGTAATTGAATACCTTCGTTTGACTTACTGGGTTGCCTAGCTGTTGAGCTAGAAGTGATTGTTCCTTGATTATCGAAAGTCGGGTAATAAGGAACACATCAATATTTGTCGCCCTGAAGCAAAATATTGACTTTCACGGGGGGGGGGGGGACATGATCCCCATCCCCCCCCCACGTGGCGACACCCTTGAGTTATAGGTCTTAAATGGTCTGCTAAATATCTACATGTACATGCATAATATAGTGCAGCATCAGCTATCCCATGCTGTTTTTTCTCACGTTGTTGTCCTGAAACTATAATCCACTCTGAGTCAACCACATATAGATGGTATACATGCAAAATCAATACACGCACACGTAATTATGGTCGAAATTGATATTGATCAGTGATCATTTAAGCAACACACGAGCTAATCAGTGATACAAATTTTAAAAACTTCTTGCATTGAGTGTATTAAAATTCTAGTCGGGGTTGCTTGTCAAATCATGCAGGCAAAAGGAATGCAAAAATCAGTTAAGTAACTCGTTGACTTCAGAAAAATAACAATGAAAGAACAACTTGTATTATTATAATAAAACTTTATGTGTATTTATTTAGTTTCAGACCTGCGAAACAAACTGAAAACGCACAAAAGGAAAATATTTTACAAATATTAGCTGGATTACTGCTCCTGGCAACAGTGAATCAGAGCCATGAATTGGCTGTTCATAATAGTAAGGTATATTTATTTTGCCTTCACGTGTATGTATTATTACGAGTACTACTACTGATACGAACAATAGAAGTAGAAAATAGATAGAAAAAGTACTCTAAATAAGGCAAATAAATTGAAGTAACGCTTTAGTATTAGGATAACGTATAAATGCCAGAGTTTTCTACACTGATGGTTGCATACGCGCTAGCACACACCTAAGCGATACGAGCTACAAAGCATTTTTGCAGGTTTGAATTTGCAACGTACGCACTTAGCAGTACTTGGGGAATTAAACAATAAAATAAATCTTTCACAAAAAGCGAAGATGGACTAAATTACTGCTGAATATCCAAAATACAGCTAACTATATAGCAATCCACTAGCTACTAAGTATGGAGACTTTCAGGTGTAGCAAAGACACAGCTGGAACTGGAGTAAATATATCTGCCATACAAACAGAATATAGGATAATAAAAAACAACGGGATTGTGCCAAACTAGGGGGGGGACTAGACAGGCAGAATGAGCATAACTATTTAATTTGTCACAGTCGTAATTCTTGGAAGCATTTTTACTGTTTTGGATAGTAATCAAATTTGCATGGTAGCATTAATACAAGTATTAATATGCTGTTGCGGAATTAAAGTTTTGAAGTAGCCTTGCCCGGCAAAGCAAACCAAATGTTGCCAGCAGTTTCGATCTTGAAAAAAAAAACAAATCGACAAAGCGAGCCGATTGGCTGACAGTTTAAAGTACAAAAATGAAATAAAATAGCTTGATAAGTGCTGTGCGTACTTGTAGCAAGCCGGGTTAGGGTCGGCACTCGCAAGAAATTAGTATGTTTAGGGAACACAAAAATATGAAAGATTAGGCTTGGGAAAAATAATACAAGACAAAAAGTACGGGAAAATCAGTTATTAGTTTAATTACGTTAGGTAGAAATGAAAAGCCACGAAACTGGTAGACTACTTAGAAGTAGTATTATTAATAGTAGTACACAAGAATTAAAAATGAAGGTTAATTTTCTTCTGCATTAACTAATCAGTCTACACCACTGGATGCAGAGACCTATTCAACCAAGTACCTTCAGTCTCAGTTCTAGCCCAGGTCAGTTCAGCTATGCAAATTAATTATCACGCCGTATTTCCGTATGACATTCGACGCAAGATCAACATTACACATAAAACTATATACGCTTTAGTAGTATATATAGGGCATGCGGTTGATCAAAGTCAAAGCTTGAGCTGTTCCATCATTCCTTAGCAGGATAAATATATTAATTAGGCCTTCTGATCCGACTCCAGTCCATCCTCCTCCTGTGGATTCTGATCTTCTTCACCATTCTGCTCATCCTCCTCGTGCTGTTGCTGCTTGTACGAGGCGGCCTCGGCGACAAACTGCCTGTCCATCATTGTCTTCAGGTTGCCCTCGGTGAGAGTCAGGCGCTGCTCCAGTATGGCTACAGTCTGAGGGAAGGCATTGATAAATTATAGTGTAATATCTTATGCTCAATGCCAAGGTTTAGTTGTATTTTTGCACCAGTTTAAATTGTTTTGCTGGATTAATTTTATGAAACAAATCGACATTGGCCTAACAGGTAGGTTTTGGTTGTTACTACTACTTCTACTACTAATACTACTACTACTACTACTTACTAGTACTATTACTACTACTAATGCTAATACTACCGCGACTACTATAACCACAACCCTGATTTACACTGGTCGTGCGGCTTACTTTTTTGACCAAAAATGCGAATTACCTGTCAAAGAAACTCTAAAGCAAAAATTAAAAGCAATTTTAAGTAAACGGCGAAAGTAACTATGACCGTCTTATTGAGGCTAAATGCCTCGTCATCTAATTAGTACTACATATGTATTTTTGCGATTTACCTTGGCTGGGCCCCTTGCCAGCCGGCCGGGTGTTGCGCATGTATGACTATAACTACTACTAACTGATACTACTGATGCATCATGCATCTACACATTTCTCACGGTTTGGGACACATCTTCAGCAGCAGAACTGTCCCTTCTTGCTTCTATTCTGCTCATATTTGGACACAAGACACATTGAAAATTGCACACGGGAGAGGACATACCTGAGTCAGGATGTCCAGCCTGCGCAGGATGTGCTCCAACGCGCTCATGATGATTGGCGGAACCCCGACAGCCCCGGCGGCGCCGCAGCCACCAACGCTGCCATAGACAACGGCATCAGCCGGACTGCCCGAAGCTGTGGTTGGCGGAGGCGGCGGCGGTAGCTGCATTGGCATCGGGCCATAGACAGTGGACGGCCAGTAGTGCATAACCGGCGGCTGCTGGTGCTGGTAGACCGGCTGGTGCTGGTGCGAGTAATAAACCGGGTAGCCTTGGTGAGCAGCCTCGCCAATTGGGCCATTCCGATCCATGCCCGGCTGCTGAGCCTCCACACCGTTGCCATTGACGCCAAGGGTTGCTGGGCGCGCAGCCATCTGCTGCTTGCCTGGAGCCTGAAATTGTAAGAGTTTATGCTACTTGAAGTAGAAACAGCGATAATCTTTTTTTTAATTAAAAGCACATTTAGGTTCCAATACTTCACCTAAATAATCTTCAGATGAAAGTATGCTAAATATCTGATTATTGTCTGTATGGTAACTTTTTATTGTAATTATACTTATTTGAAAAACTCATTGCAGCCTAACTTATAAGCCAAGAGAGAAAATCAATGGGTTTGAAAAGGTGGTTCAAAATAATTCTGAAAAGATATAATATACATAAGTTATTTCAGATTGTGATTTCTAGAAATTCACATAAACGACATAGTCCACAATACCTTTGCAATTTCAAATATTTTAGAAACATCAAGATTCTATGCCCCCAGCCTACCATGCAAGGAACTCTCTAAAAAGTTTCTAAAGTTTAGTTTTCAACAGAAAGGTTTTTTACCAAATGACCACAGCTTTAATCAAGTCAGTTAAAATACAAAAATGTAGATATCTATAGTCAAACAAAATTTTAGTTAGCTAATAAATAATTTGATTTAGTAGCAAAGGTCTGTAGATTTGCATTTTTATTCTAATATTAATCATCCATTGCTATAAAGACAATCATTTATATTATTAAATGGTACTATAATATGTCATATATCACACCAGAACATTACATATATACTATTACTCTTAGTCTATTCAAAAAGAATAAACTATTATAAAAAGATATAGATCAAATGCTAAGAAGCATTGAAGATAACCACACAAGCCTATAGGCTTTTTGTAACCATAAAGCCTAAATCAATATAGCCAAATTGAATAAGAGTTATAAGATTGCATTTTTATTAAGAAATACCAAGTTGTTACAATGATAAGACATTTTGGTAAAAATCTTTTTTGTGCCAATATATGGATATATTGAATATACTTGTTTATACAAGTAGCCTTAACTATTCACCTTAAAGTTAGGGCTTATTCCAAATTCCATATATGAGTTGTCTTTTTAAACTAAAAAAATTCAAGGCATATGCTAAGCATATATTACAAGCTTATAAATAACCATGTTTTTTTTATTTCTATTAATAGATCATTCTTATTAAGCTATAAGCTATAAGCTATAAGCATTGTGTTTTATTTCTATATATATATTTAGTTTATCATTTAAAATTCTAGGCCTAATTTTAGGACATTTTTAGCTTTTAATCAAATTTGCGTTAAAAAGCACTAAGAAATATTATTAGTGACTATAGAAAAATATAAAATACTATAAGTATATATATACAAAAATATTGGTACCCCTTAAAATTATGAAAATATAAACAAAAACAAATAAAACATTACTTAACTGTTTTGATATAGGATTATAGGTCTTACCTTCTATCTAAAAAAACTTAAGCTTTAGGCAGCACTTATTCCCATAATCCTATGTCAATAACAACAATATCATTTATATGGCACTATTCTAATATGTTTATATAAGAATAGACCCACTACTCTTAGTATATGCCATGCCAATAATGACTATTATCTATATAATACAATCTTTGTTAGTAGCTAAATTTTATTATACATATGAATGGGCCTACTATTCTTAGCATATTCTATGCTTAACTATTAAATATAATTAAGTACAAGCCTTGCCCTATAATCTCTTTGTTTAAAGTTATATACTAACCATTAATACCTATATAATTCTATTATAACAATATCAATAGACAATATTATATAATGGTAATCATTATTTATATAGTACCATATAAATATTGCTAATGTTATCTATATGTTAACTAAAATAAATACCTTATAAATAGTAGTTATCTTATACTATTAAGGATTACCCAATACTTGTATTTGTATTTTTTATTTTTATGAGTGTTAACTAATTAAAGTTAATAGATAGAGTTTAGACATGATTTATGTTCATAGCTATAGCTTAGCATTTTTGTTAGCTTGCTGTAATAATACAAAGTATGAAAGGTGTTTCAAAAGAAACAAATAAGAATATAACTCATTTGTTTTTAAAAGGATAGATTTGTAGTTAAATGTTACTAGACCATGGCTATTACATAGTAGGCCTATATTATAATAAATAGCAGTTTTCAACCTTTTTTAGGCAACCCTAATTTATTCATTTGCATTTTTTTATGTTTGTGACCCTTTTTGGCTTTTATAATCAATATAATATATCATTAAGTATCATATACTTATACATTTCTTAGTGTTGCAACCCCTAGAAAATGGTCATACCATACAGGTCATGCAACCCCACCCTACTAGGGGTCATGACCCACAGGTTGAGAACCACTGTATATAAAAACAGTCTTTATTTTAGTTAGTATCAATGATACTATGCAAATAATGAGTGCTTTATATATTATCTTTTATAAAATAGCTACTGTATGAATAAGTAGAGCAGTATTGCCTATTGCCTTGGCATGGTACCAATATTTTTTAAAAATATTCAACCTAATTTTTTTCCTAAGTGCATCATAAAATAGGCCCTAGCTTTAAAAGAAGATAGGGCCTAGTCAATAGATAACATTCTTCAAAAGACAATTTAAAAAAAATTATGGGTAAACAAAACTTTTTTGTGCATTATCAGGTTAGGCCTAATTTATACAAAACAATACATAACACAATGAAGCAATAGCAATCAGTAATTCAAATTAAAACTGGATTAAATTAAAAATTGAAAACTTTTAATGTCTATAGACATTCACAAAGGTCTTTTTATATTCTGAAAAGCTGACATAATTTTTAAATGAGTGTCAAGCAAAAAAGTCTTTTATAATCTTATTAATTTTATTCCAAAATATTTACAATATACCCTGTGTTACTGTTGCAAATTTAACTACAGATATTTATCATCTGATCCGTTATGCAATCTTCAACAGTTTTTGCATTTCATCATTGCGTCGGGATTGAAATTAAATGACTCTACTTTTTCGCTAAATAATTGAATCTAACTCTAAGTTTTCTCCCAGAATTTTTTTTAATTTTAAAACGTTTTTGTATGCATCAAACTATTTACATTTTAATGAGCATGCTGTAATATGTTTGCCAACTTGTTTTGTTCAGCTGACAGACCGTAACTTGCATTTTTGAGATTTTAGCTGTGCAGATTATAGTCTCCTCGGAACAACTAGTCGTAAATTTCTCTCTCGAATTCAGAAATGCTTTATATCCGAAATACATTTTTAATAAGAAATCAAAAACTTATTAACACTTAACGTCGGATTCAGAGCCCGGCCGTTTTTCGGATACGATTCTTCTTCGGAACGTTCCGAAAAAGGCAAAGTGAAAAGTTCTAATTCTGAGCAAATTCTTTTATTCTTGTTCTGGAATCGGTGATACGACAAAATTAATTGTAGGAATAATGCTCTTTACGCATCCCATGTAACAGTTTCAATTAATATTTTTATTCATAGCACCTCACTGCATGCAAGTACTCATTTGATGACACAACAAAAGGGGGCCCATCACAAGCTCGAAAGATCACATCGTCGAAAAGCATTCACCGTCACAAGCTCGAAAGTCATAAGCTCGAAAAATCATATCGTCGAAAAGTTTAGCAACCACCATCACAAGCTCGAAAACTCACAAGCTCGAAAAATCACATCGTCGAAAACTGATTTAGCAGCCGACATCACAAGCTCGATAAGTCATAAGTTTTTGACTGTTTGACTGCGATTTTGACTGTTGTGCTTTTGGCTTTAGCCTTTAGCAATTGTCAGTCTAGCGGTCTGTTGACCTCTGACGCGTCTATTCTTTATTTCATAACTCAATAGCATGGTTCAATTCATCAACGCAGTCGCGTAACAAAAATGTCTATGGCAAAGCCATCAACCCACAACACTCGAAAAATCACATCATCGAAAAGTTTAGCAACCACCATCACAAGCTCGAAAAGTCATAATTGCTCGAAAATCATATCGTCGAAAAGTCTAGCAACCACCATCATAAGCTCGAAAAGTCACATCGTCGAAAAGGTTAGCAACCACATCACAAGCTTGAATAGGGTTAGGGTTAGAGCTTGTGCCTTAGGGTTAGGGCTTAGGGTTAAGTTTAGGGTTGGGGTTGAACTTGTGCCTTAGGGTTAGGGTTTAGGGTTAGGGTCGGGGTTAGAACTAGTGCCTTTAAGTTAGGGTTTAGGGTTAGGTTAGGGTTGGGGTTAGGGTTATGGCTCAGGGTTAGGCTAGGGTACTGGTGCCTTAGGGTTAGGGTTAGTGCCTTGGGGTTAGGGTTAGGGTTAGAGCTTGTGCCTTTTCGAGCTTGTGATGATGTTAGCTAAACTTTTCGACGATGTGATTTTTCGAGCTTGTGATGGTGGTTGCTAAACTTTTCGACGATATGATTTTTCGAGCTTGTGATGGTGGCTGCTAAATCAGTTTTCAACGATGTGATTTTTCGAGCTTGTGAGTTTTCGAGCTTGTGATGGTGGTTGCTAAACTCTTTGACGATATGATTTTTCAAGCTTATGACTTTTCGAGCTTGTGATGTCGGCTGCTAAATCAGTTTTCGACGATGTGATTTTTCGAGCTTGTGATGGTGGTTGCTAAACTTTTCAACGATGTGAGTTTTCGAGCTTGTGATGGTGGTTGCTAAATCAGTTTTCGACGATGTGACTTTTCGAGCTTGTGATGGAGCCCTGTTTCGACGATGTGATTTTTCGAGCTTGTGATGGCGACCCCAACAAAATACCTCTCCGAACAGAGATCTGTTAGGCGACAACCCGATGTCCATGGCCATTAGCAACAGACTCTGCTATCTTACGGCGGCTTTACTAATGTACCGTATTTCGGTGGCCTTCAATTCGGTACTGCACACTTACGTACGATTATATATGGCTAAAGTTGGGTGGCGATCGTTGGTAGAGGACTTGTGCAACCGCGTCTGCCGCGGGGACAACACTACGGAGTCATTCTGATGAGGCAGAAAATTTGATAAATCAGTGTTAGAGAGTTTCTACATGCGTTGGATTGGGTGGGCTTAGACATACGTCACGTAAACTAGTCAGTTAGTCGATACTCCCTGTTAATTTTGGTTCTCATCCTGGCCGCTACTAAAAGCCCGATTCTGTCTCTAGCTATCGTTCAGTAACCAGTTCAGTTCTGCCGACTTGAGCTGTCATTCCTGTCAAAATCGCTATCAGGTCGCCGCCGCGATTCCTGCCACCTACAGCTTAGCTGCAGTTTTTCTCGTTCGCAACCGCACAACAACTACGGACTCTGTCTTTGACACAATATAATTCTTATCATTCAGCCTCTGACAATACTTTTTAGAGTATTTTAGAGTAAAAAATTGAAAGAAAAACCTAAAAAAATACTCTAGTAAAAGACGTATAAATCAGTAAAATTTTAAAAGCACGCCCAATACAGACTAGTAGATATACTCGTATGCCAGATAGTATTCATAATTTATTACATTTATAGACAACAATGAATTGTCAGCAAGAAGGAGAAAACAGTTGTGAGAGCCAGTTTAAATGGAGCATGATTTTCACCAATTAGCAGATTAGAGATTGCAACTGCAACAAATAGAATACAAAAGGTAATAGGCTTAAGTCGGTCTCATATTGAATTTGTCTATCACCGAGAAATATTAGAAATACAGATTTTAATATCTCACGGAAAAGTTGTTCAGCTCTTTCAAAGAGTAGCATAAACATTTGCTGTTTAATCTACCTGCAGTAAATCTACCTGCAGTAAATCTACCTGCAGTAAATCTACCTGCAGTAAATCTACCTGCAGTAAATCTACCTGCAGTAAATCTACCTGCAGTAAATCTACCTGCAGTAAATCTACAGCAATCTACCATCCAACGCCACCAAAAGAAGATGAAAATAATTGGCAAACCAGAACCTGTCAATCAGTTGAAAAGCAGCCGGGGATCATCACCGCCTCTCCAGTCCTTTGGCGGCCTCCTCCTGAGACGACAGCGACCCGTGGAAGAACTCCGGCCAGTCGGGCATCCGGTCGCCACTAAGCCGGTACTGCTCCCGAGTCAGGGCGCGAACTCCCATCACTTCCAGGGCGCCCATGATGGCGCCGCCCAGCCAAGCAATAAAATTTGCTTTGCCAGGCGGACTGTGAAACTTGAACGGGGCGAGGCCGGCCAGTTGGCGGTAGCGCGGCTGCTCCAGCAGGGCGGTCAGCTCCTCGCGTAGGCGCGAGTTGAACCCAGGCAGCATTGCCGTGCCGCCGATCACCTGCGGGATGGAGGAGGCGCGGATGAGGGTCAGGGTGTGGGATGCTGAGGCTCAGGTTGTGGGGTGCTGAGGATCAGGGTGTGGGATGCTGAGGATCAGGGTGTGGAATGCTGAGGGTGAGGGTGTGGGGTACTGAGGATCAGGGTGTGGGGTACTGAGAATCAGGGTGTGGGGTGCTGAGGGTCAGGGTGTGGGGTACTGAGAATCAGGGTGGGGTACACAGGATCAGGGTGTGGGATGCTGAGGGTCAGGGTGTGGGGTACTGAGAATCAGGGTGTGGGGTGCTGAGGGTCAGGGTGTGGGGTACTGAGAATCAGGGTGTGGGATGCTGAGGATCAGGGTGTAGGATGCTAAGGGTCAGGGTGTGGGGTGCTGAGAATCAGGGTGTGGGGTACTGAGAATCAGGGTGTGGGGTGCTGAGGGTCAGGGTGTGAGGTGCTGAGGGTTAGGGTGTGGGGTACTGAGAATCAGGGTGTGAGGTGCTGAGGGTCAGGGTGTGGGATGCTCAGAGTCCCAGAGAATCCAATTTTGAGAATCGGGAGGGCTGCAAGTCACTAAAAATCCCATTTCAAAGATCAGTAAATCCCCAGGCACACCAGTATATTGGAGGCCAGCGGTGCTCGCAGATCAACAGGGCACATCAGGAGGGAGTCCAGCAGCAGAGCGGGCAGGCTGACCCCATCAGAGTCTGGCTCAAACAGGGCCTCGCAGGCGAGCTCGCGAACCCTGCCGGGGACGCTTAGAAGTCGACGACCGCCGTCCAGCGGCAGCTCGAAGTCCACGGGCCGCGGTTCCGGATCTGACGAGGCCGACGGGGTGTCTTCGCTGGAGGCCGCGGCGGCGGCGGCGGCAGCGTAGGCAGCGGCGCGAGCTCGGCGGGTGACGAAACAGGCGCGAACTTTGATGTCTTCGCAGAGCGACTCGGGAACGAGGCGCTGCCAGTTGGGCGTCTGCGGAGCGCATGAATTTTAGACAGCTATTGGGTTTGAGTCCTGTGAATGACCAGCTCGCCTCAGGATCCTTCAGTAAGCCACCGCTAACCCTTCAGGGATCCTTCAGTTGAACATTTTTGTCTCTCTATTTTGCAAGATAGTCACTGCCACCCAGTCGGTTGGTCACTGCCACCATGTCAGTTGCTCACTGCCACCCAGTCAGTTGGTCACTGCCACCCAGTCAGCTGGTCACTGCCACCATTTCAGTTGGTCACTGCCACCCAGTCAGTTGGTCACTGCCACCCAGTCAGTTGGTCACTGCCACCCAGTCAGCTGGTCACTGCCACCCAGTCAGTTGGTCATTGCCACCCTGTCAGTTGGTCACTGCCACCATTTCAGTTGCTCACTGCCACCATGTCAGTTGGTCACTGCCACCCAGTCAGTTGGTCACTGCCACCATTTCAGTTGGTCACTGCCACCCTGTCAGTTGGTAATTGCCACCATTTCAGTTGGTCACTGCCACCCAGTCAGCTGGTCACTGCCACCCAGTCAGTTGGTCACTGCCACCCAGTCAGCTGGTCACTGCCACCCTGTCAGTTGGTCACTGCCACCATTTCAGTTGGTCACTGCCACCATTTCAGTTGGTCACTGCCACCATTTCAGTTGGTCACTGCCACCCAGTCAGTTGGTCACTGCCACCCAGTCGTTGGTCACTGCCACCCAGTCAGCTGGTCACTGCCACCCAGTCAGCTGGTCACTGCCACCCTGTCAGTTGGTCACTGCCACCCAGTCAGTTGGTCACTGCCACCCTGTCAGTTGGTCACTGCCACCATTTCAGTTGCTCACTGCCACCATGTCAGCTGGTCACTGCCACCATGTCAGCTGGTCACTGTCACCATGTCAGTTGGTTACTGCCCTCCCATGTGCCGAATCATTCTTACCTTCTCCAGCTTCTCTCCTCCATCAAGAGCAGCCTCAGACCCCAGCAGGCGCTGCAAATTCAAATGAATAGCCTCAGCTCCCAGCGGAGCAGCTTGCCAAGCTTTGAGCACGGAGACTCCGTGAAATACGGGCACTACAAGGGCCTCTTTGTAGCCGCAGTCCAGCACCAGGCCAGTCTGGGTGCCTAGCGGCAGCAGGCTGAGCAGATGAGCCGGGGCGAACAGCAGCGATGGCGCTTCGAAGTGATGGAACAGCACGTCTGCTACGGTGTCGCGAATCAGCGTTGGACAGAGCACTGACTCTACTAGGAGCACTGGCCGCTCCTTGGGATTCACCAGCAGGTACCTGAGTGTTTGATTGTCAAAATGCTGGGCTTTTAGGCTCATTCTTACCTGATTCTAGGCTGATCAGCTAAGGTGATTCCTAAAGTTTTGTAGGTGACTCTTAAAGGAATTTTAGGTGACTCCTAAAAGTATTTTAGGTGATCTTTAAAGGTTATAGATTATAGTGAATATTAGAAGGATTTTAGGTGATTCTAAGAGGTATTTTAGGGACTCCTAAAAGGAATTTAGGTGACTCCTAAATGTATTTTAGGTGATCTTTATACGTGTTGTACTCGTAGGTGAACCCTAGAGGGATTTCAGGTGACTATTAGGATTTTAGGCGACTCCTGAAAAAATTTTAGGTGATTCCTAAAGGATTTTAGGTGACTCCTAAAAGTATTTAAGGTGATTCCCAGAAGGATTTTAGGTGATTCCCAGAGTGATTTTAGGCGACTCCTAGAGGGATTTTAGGTGATTCTTAGAGGGATTTTAAAAAGCATTTTGGGTGATTTTTTTTAACTTTTATGAAAATACAAGCGTAGGCTACAGCCTTGTAAATCATTGAGTTAAAATAATCAGGTCATTTATTGACTTGCTTAAAATAGATCGAGTGAAAAAAGTCAACAAGAAGTGCCCGCAAGTCGTCCTTCTCCTTGTAGTCCCAGACATTACGTGGAACTCCAATCGACTGGAAAAAGTGTAATGAGCAACAAAAGTTAGCATGGGTGTAAATTAAATTAGCAAAATATTTAACATAAAACTCCAACCTGCAATGGCGCTTCGCCAACTCGAGTTTTAACCGCCACAGATGGGCTGATCCATCGGGGTGCGAACTCACCAGCAATGCCGCACCTGCGAAAATTTATTGTTTAAGGCTTAAGCCATGGAATTTAAAACTGCAATAATAAAAAACTGTATCTTTACCCAGACCAATAGCAATATTTGAAAATATTTTTTGAAGAGCAAGCAACAAAACAGTCAATCATTTCTATAGATTTATAGGCATATTTACCTATTTGCATAAATGAGTTGTCAGTAGTAAGTTGGCATATAGTTGGTGTGAAATTCCTATTAGCACAATGTTAAAGATATAACAAAATTAGAAAATTGGCATATAGTACACCTTTGTATAGTTTTCTGACAAATGCATATAGTTTTACTATAGGAGAAATATGAATTTACAAAAGATATTTTAATTTGATAGACTTCTCAAACTATAGGTGTAGAAATTGTTTCAGTTTCATCAGAGTCATAATTTTGCTAATTTTTGCAAAAAACTAATTTTTGCTAAATTTAAGCTTTTTTATGTAGCTTCAACCCAAATTCATATAGCCTAAAACCAATCATTGGGACAAAGGGGAAGAGATGTTTGGGATGAAAATATTATTTAATGAGATTACTTAATATACCATTTCTTTAATATAAATTTATGCATATCAATTCTTTGACCTTTGGGGAGCACCTTTATTTAAGGAAAGATAAAAATTCTTCAAGTTCTTTAAGCACACACCTTCTTTCCCCATTTTTGTTTTACTTCTGCTGTATCTTTCGTGTTGGCCCAATTCTAGGTTTTTCCTCCTTTTCCCCCAGTTGCCCTACCTGTTATACCACCCAGTGACCCACCTATTGTTTTCTTAACTTGCTCCCCCTACTTAATAATTGTGTTTTGGCCACAAAAAAAATGTTATTATACTGCCTGCATTACTGCCCATTCCGCCCTCCCTTGAGCAGGCATACAAGCGTGCGGATATGTACGCAAGTACACACTCACATAGGAGTGTAAAGCGGCCCTAACTTTATTTATTGTTAGGCATGTACACTTCATTGTGCCTTGGGGTTGGCCCTTAAGGCCGCTAATTGCATGAGCAGAGCCAAGCCAAGATTCCAATTCAGCCCCAAATTAATGTGACAGCACTTGGAATTGAGCCTGGGTTGCTGGCACACCAGAGCAGCTGCGTTACCGCTAGGCTATGGCCCCTTTATTGAAGCCCACCTAGTTTTCTATTAAGTCATTTGCCTATAGGGCATTAAAAAACCAAATTAATCTCATCTCTGAATGAACTCTGAGATCTCAATGTTCTGTAATATGCAAATTATAGTAGTAGCAATGCTATTTTACTATTAGCAAGCAAAACTAAGATAAACAATATACATTGAAATTACAGAGTCTAAGGACCCAAACTGAATGACCATGCCTGTTTAAAAGACCGCTTGACTACAATTATGACTACCCTCCCTAGACTTCAGGACCCGGCAGACAGAGTACAAGGAGAAAGCTACTGCAACGAAACTACACAATTTTTTTTGGCTTTACAAGTGCCAAAATAACAAAGATAGCAATTCAAATTTCAAACTGTCCCAACTCATTGTGTCAGCAATTATTGACTTACAAATCTATTTTCTCCACCCCTATCTCAATAGGCCTATTTTCTAAGAAAAGTCTATATTTTGAATTTTTATATAATATTAATAATCTTCAAAATAATTTACTTTAAGTATTTTTATAAACATTTTAGCAAAAAATAATTATATTTTCTAAGGATGAAACATGTCCTTTGCATATATTAGATTAATTTCTAGGCACATTTAAAGGACAAAAATTCCTAGATGATACTACATGCCAATCATATAAACCTATTTTTCTTTGTATAGCCATAGGTTATATATTGTCATTACTCATTAGCAATGTGGTCCACAAGAAGGTAAAAATATTAGTCTAAGGATAGGCTAATATTACAATAGGTAAAGACATAGTCATGTTGATGACTATACTTCTGATAGAACACTAGGCCTAGGGGCAGATTTTAAGAAGGATAGGGGATAGCTGCCTCCCCCCTCCTAAAAAAGCTTTACAGAACATATTTTGCCCCCCCCCAAAAACATAAGTTTGCGCCCTTTAAACTTGATTTTTTGCCCCCAAGAACGTTTTTTGTACCCCTAAGCTTGACTTTTTGCCCCTTACATATTTTTTGTGCCCCTAAGCTTGATTTTTGCCCTCTATATACATTTTGTGCCCCTAGCTTAATAATTGGCATTCTTTATACTTGTGTTGGCGACACAAACTTAGACCGCCCCCCCAAATGAAACTCTAGATCTGCCACTGACTAGGCCTAGTGTAGTAATAGGCCTTTTTACTACAAAACAATGGATATATCAACAACTAATTATTCTATAAGGCTTGTTTTAACCATAACTGCAGATAGGAAAAGTTGCTATATTTATATTTAGTTATATAATTTTTAGGCGTTAGACTGATAGAGAAAATTCAAACTGAAGTCTTACTTGGTCAAAGAGTGTCCCAACTCAACAACAATGCATGGTTTTTCAGTAGAATAATTAATGTCCAGAAGTGGTGCTTTCGGATCAAGAATCGGTGCTGACATTTTTAGTGAGAAAATGTATTCTTTTTAAATTAAATCTCCAAAAAGCTAGAAATTTAGATTCGGTTGAGTCTTGCCTAGATGATAAATTTAAGGATTAGGGCCATTTACTAACGGTTTGCAGATATCGAAAAACACGAGTTCTTAGAAATGGGTGGTTTTGTTTTTTGATTTAAGATAGTTATAAACTAAAACAAGTTTCAAGTGGTCGTTTTCTGCTTGTAATGGTCTGAAATCTCAAAATATCGTAAAAGTTATTTACAAAAATTTCTGATTCGCTGATTTGAGCTTGTGTTTGTTTTAGTTTGAAATAAATGAAATAACTATGGAAAATGGGTAAGAACAGACAGGTAAATCAGAATGTACTGTATAGTATAAATATTGCAGTCAGTGCAGAGCAATATGATGGAGATGGTGTAAAATTTACGTGTAAATGTCATTAGTGGAGATTAAACCAATGTTTGCAATTCAAGCCTAAAATCTATATAGACGCTAT
Organism: Macrostomum lignano; assembly: GCA_002269645.1. Taxonomy (NCBI): domain Eukaryota; kingdom Metazoa; phylum Platyhelminthes; family Macrostomidae; genus Macrostomum; species Macrostomum lignano. Next base: position 223,136 of record NIVC01001639.1, on the reverse strand, counting down.
TCACAGCGAGCTTGTTGATTTCGGCTTGAATTAAATCGAACAAAATGGCTAATTAAAATCCAATATTCCTGGGCTGAATTCGTTTTTTAAATCAGAACACGCAATAAAATGCACAATTTGTGCAAGAAAAAATCATCAAATACGTCTGAATACAATATACAATTACAAACGTTTTGAAACAGCACCTATAGTTAATAAAAACACGCAGTCGGTGTGTTGTGTTCTGCACTTCTGTGGTGCAAGGGAACTTCGATCATTCATGCTGCATGACTCAGTGCGTCTGTTTGTCATGCAACCCCCATGCAGCTCGTATTTTATTCGGTTGAGAGCCTTGACTTTGAGGGTCGCGAGGGCTGATTGCATGGCTGGGCCGTTGGGCAGCTGGGCTCAGTTTCTCTCCCCTCGCGTGGTGTGATTGGCTGAAGTGGGTAATAGGAGCCCGGTCGAGGAGGGTTGTGGTGGGGTGGTGGCCTGGAGGGGCGTGCAGCCTCCCCCCGGGATAGCGAAGTTTACCCACGGGACATTTGCCAGCCGACATTTGCCTGCGGGACGTTTGCCTGCGGGACGTTTGCCTGCGGGACGTTTGCCTGCGGGACGTTTGCCTGCGGGACGTTTGCCAGCCGACGTTTGCCAGCTGACTTTGCCAGCCAACATTAAGTCAGTGAGTGAAAAATTTGATACTGAAATATTCGCAGTTTAGCGGTTTGAAAAAAAAGTTTTTTAGTCCAACTTTTTGACGGTTATTCGCATGTATAAAAGTTCGAAAACAAAATCTATACAATAAATGCAGTTCATCAATCTAGCATCTAGTTTAACAACAATTTCTTTGAATGTGAAAATATTATAAAGTTTACTTCTGACAGTTTTTTATCGCTTTTCCCAGTTTGAGATGTTTAATTTTTTATTTGCGAAGGAAGACACGCAAATCTAAACGGGAATCTCCAGCGAACCAAGTTATGAGCAAATATAAGAACTGGTGAACGATAATTCTGGCCTATATATTTCCCAGTTCATTGATTGCGAGATCCAAAAGTAAGCGAATTAATTCCGATGCAGCTTGTCAAGTGCACGCTGTCATGGCTAAACTCCGTTAAGCAGAGTTAGGCTTTTGAGTTAAGTATATATAGGCGAGACTAGGCCAATACCATTATGGATGTCCCAGTCTTTTCCCATTTTGCTTGTAAACACTTAGCTTGTTTGGCCAAGATGGAAAAGGGCCATTCCATGGCATACATAGACATCAACTGTGACGATGGAAACTCTTATTTTGTATTTTTACCTTTCTATTTAGGCAGACAAGAGCAATAACTTCAATAAGCCTGAACAGTAGTTTGTTAGTAAAAATTAACCTGTATATTTAATAGCAGTAGTAGGGAGCGAGGTGGAATTAGATTAGTGCTATGTCCACAGTTTTCGAATGCAAGTACATGTAAGTCTAGAGAGGGCATACTTCTTTAACCAATTGCCGCCTGCAAATGTCCGGCTGGCAAACGTCAGCTGGCAAACGTCCCGCTGGCCAACGTCGGCTGGCAAACGTCGGCTGGCAAACGTCGGCTGGCAAACGTCCCGCAGGCAAACGTCAGCTGGCAAACGTCCCGCGGGCAAACGTCAGCTGGCAAACGTCCCGCTGGCCAACGTCGGCTGGCAAACGTCGGCTGGCAAACGTCGGCTGGCAAACGTCCCGCAGGCAAACGTCCGCTGGCAAACGTCCGGCAGGCAAACGTCAGCTGGCAAACGTCCCGCAGGCAAACGTCAGCTGGCAAACGTCCCGCCGGCCAACGTCGGCTGGCAAACGTCGGCTAGCAAACGTCAGCTGGCAAACGTCCCGCAGGCAAACGTCAGCTGGCAAACGTCGGCTGGCAAACGTCGGCTGGCAAACGTCGGCTAGCAAACGTCGGCTGGTAAACGTCCCGCAGGCAAACGTCCGGCAGGCAAACTTCATAGACCCCTTCCCCCGGGGGCACCGACTATTTCCCCCGGGCCTTCCACTTAGGAGTGCTTTTTAGTAGCCTTCCCTATTCCTACTGACCCACCGAGATCCATGCCATAATGCGTGGCAAATTTACTGAAAAATACTAGTAAACTAAGAATTAGAAATGAAGCCTACAAAGAGTCGTTTACCGGTCTGCTCGTGCCAGATCCTGCCGCCAAGAGAAAGTGCAGAGTGCGCTCCTCTGTCTTTTTTTGGTTGTCAAGGGAACAACTAAAGGTCCGCGTTTGTCCTTAAGCCTATCCAATTAAGGATACGCAGTCATATCACGCGAGTTTTATTTTTTGCAATCCTGAGCGTCTTGGCGCCTAGCTTTGTCTTGGCGTCCTGACGCGGGCATCAGTTCACATAGGAGCGTCCTGACGCCCCAAGCTGCACGTGAGCACTCGCGTCCTGATGCAGGCGAGCAAGGACCCTTATGGATATACTGTACCCTGTATACATGTGTGAGTGCGTTGACTGCTGGTCGAGAAAAGGTGTTATTGTACAGGTGTCGGCGTTGTACAGCAGGACAGTCTCGTCTCGATCGACCAGGCTACTACATCGCCTGGTAGGGCATCGGATTAATCTGTGTACGATCGCTGTAACTTGAGGCAACAAGGATAGACTAACTGCAAACTTTGAACAACACTATTTAAAAGTACATTTTAATTGTGTCAAAACTCCAAAATAGTAAATAACAGCTAGGCCTACCGATGTTTAAATATTGTATTTAATAAGCTTTTCGAATGATTTTTGATTTGTTTGATTTTGACGGTATATTTGAATTTTTAGATATCGAAATTAAACTGAAGTCTCGTCTTGGTGAAAGATATCGATAAAAAATATCAAAAGATTCTCGGCGCTTGTTCGCTCTTCCTCAGTAATGTTGAACCATTCGATTGTATAGATGAAGGCAGCTGGCTAAATTCTAAAGTAGGCAGAGTTCAAATCTACGGAAAGCGTAAAAGAGCATTTTCTATATGAGTCTAAAGCGCAGAAAATGAATATGACAGTTTGTCTGTTGGGGTAGAAAAAAGAGCTAATGATATTTCTAATACGGCTAATCAGCATGCATCTGTCTTGTTAAGCAAAAGCATTTCATAGGCTGAATATTGTGCGCCATATAAGTACGTAGATTATGATTTTTTATTGAACATTCCTGTTCGCATTGAGTGCGTTTATCAGCGTTGCATCCTTTCAACTGGGTGTTTTTTCAGCTAGAACTCTGATTGCTGCTCACTGAGATTGAGGCTGCCGCTGCTGCTGCTGCTGCTGCAACCGCTGCTGGTTCATTTGCTGCTGTGCCTGCTATGGGTTCTGCTGTCGCTGACCCCACTGCTGAGTCTGAGGCTGCTGCTGCTGCTGCGGCTGACCCCACTGCTGAGTCTGAGGCTGCTGCTGCTGCGGCTGACCCCACTGCTGAGTCTGAGGCTGCTGCTGCTGCTGTCGCTGACCCCACTGCTGAGTCTGAGGCTGCTGCTGCTGCGGCTGACCCCACTGCTGAGTCTGAGGCTGCTGCTGCTGCGGCTGACCCCACTGCTGAGTCTGTGGTTGCTGCTGCTGCTGCGCCTGACCCCACTGCTGAGTCTGAGGCTGCTGCTGCTGCGGCTGACCCCACTGCTGAGTCTGAGGCTGCTTCTGCTGCTGCGGCTGACCCCACTGCTGAGTCTGTGGTTGCTGCTGCTGCTGCGGCTGACCCCACTGCTGAGTCTGTGGTTGCTGCTGCTGCTGCGGCTGACCCCACTGCTGAGTCTGAGGTTGCTGCTGCTGCTGCTGCTGCGGCTGACGCCACTGCTGTGTCTGCGGTTGCTGCTGCGAAGAAGCCTGCGAGATCTGCGCAGTCGTGTGCCCAGTACCAGTTTGCTGCGTCTCCGACCACTGATTCGATTGTTGGGGCTGGGGCTGCAACTGCTTTTTTGGCTGCATCTGAAGCTGAGAAGTGCTCTGTTTCATTTGATATTGCTGCTCAGTCGGTGCTTGATTCTGCAATGCCTTTGTTGGAGACTGTTGCTGCGGATAAGCTGGTTGAGCATGCTGCGGCATTTGCTGTGCGGACTGCCCAAACTGATTCTGCATTTGCGGCTGCAACTGAGCCTGCTGATGCAGCTGAATCTGATGCTGTGCTCCCGCATTTTGGCTCTGAATTTGCTGCCGCTGTGGTTGCATCTGCTGCTGCTGTGGTTGCATCTGCTGCTGTGGTTGCATCTGCTGCTCCTGTGGTTTCATCTGCTGCTGTGGTTGCATCTGCTGCTCCTGTGGTTTCATCTGCTGCTGCTGTGGTTTCATCTGCTGCTGCTGTGGTTTCATCTGCTGATGTGGTTGCATCTGCTGCTGCGGCTGAAGATGGATCTGATGCTTTTGTGGTTGCATCTGCTGCTGCTGTGGTTGCATCTGCTGCTGTTGTGGTTGCATCTGCTGCTGCTGTGGTTGCATCTGCTGCTGTTGTGGTTGCATCTGCTGCTGCTGTGGTTGCATCTGCTGCTGCTGTGGTTGCATCTGCTGCTGCTGTGGTTTCATCTGCTGCTGCTGTGGTTGCATCTGCTGCCGCTGTGGTTGCATCTGCTGCTGCTGTGGTTGCATCTGCTGCTGCTGTGGTTTCATCTGCTGCTGCTGTGGTTTCATCTGCTGCTGCTGTGGTTGCATCTGCTGCTGCTGTGGTTGCATCTGCTGCTGTTGTGGTTGCATCTTCTGCTGTGGTTGCATCTTCTGCTGTGGTTGCATCTGCTGCTGCTGTGGTTGCATCTGCTGCTGTTGTGGTTGCATCTGCTGCTGTTGTGGTTTCATCTGCTGCTGCTGAGGTTGCATCTGATGCTGAGGTTGCATCTGATGCTGAGGTTGCATCTGATGCTGAGGTTGCATCTGATGCTGAGGTTGCATCTGATGCTGAGGTTGCATCTGATGCTGAGGTTGCATCTGATGCTGAGGTTGCATCTGATGCTGAGGTTGCATCTGCTGCTGCTGTGGTTGCATCTGCTGCTGCTGTGGTTGCATCTGCTGCTGCTGAGGTTGCATCTGCTGCTGCTGAGGTTGCATCTGCTGCTGCTGAGGTTGCATCTGCTGCTGCTGAGGTTGCATCTGCTGCTGAGGTTGTGGTCTTTGTCGCTGTCTCTGAAGCCGCTGCTGCTGCTGTTGTTGCGGCTGGTGTACTTGCTGCTGAGGCAATGGAGCCTGTGGCACCTGCTGCTGCTGAGGCAATGGGGCCTGTGGCACCTGCTGCTGCTGAGGCAATCGAGCCTGTGGCACCTGCTGCTGCTGAGGCAATGGGGCCTGTGGCACCTGCTGCTGCTGAGGCAATGGGGCCTGTGGCACCTGCTGCTGCTGAGGCAATGGGGCCTGTGGCACCTGCTGCTGCTGAGGCAATGGGGCCTGTGGCACCTGCTGCTGCTGAGGCAATGGGGCCTGTGGCACGGTGGCTTTCGGCAGCTGCTGCGCATTAGTCTGAGCCGGAGTCTTTGGCCAGGCAGGATTGAGGTCCTTGACTGTTGCTTCAGCATTTGGCTTGTGCACGGGCAGCTGCCTGCCCTCCTGGCAGCCTGCGTAGTGCCCGCCGCGCAGCTGGGACTGGACGGAGGCGTACAGCCTCTCAGCCTGCTCCACCTCCGGGTCCCGGTAGGTCAGAGACTTGATCTCCGATTCTGCGATAATAAATTTTCGAACTTGCTGAGAATCATCATGGACACACTCATAATCATCATGGACACACTCATAATCATCATGGACACATTCATAATCATCATGGACACACTCATAATCACCCTGGACACCCTTGTAATAATCATAAACACACGCAATCCTATAGACATACTCGTAATAACCACGAGACACAATAATTTTACGACAAAAAACACAAATTCGTAGAATTCCGCACCTCGTTCCACTTTTCTTAGATTGTCCGCCGCTCCCATCGGTCTGCTGATCTTCTGCTGCAGCTCCTGCGATATCGCCACTTTGCGCAGCTCGGCCAGCCGACTGAAATTCGCCTCTGCATTGGGGGAAGAGCAATGGAACGATCTTCACGTCATTGAATGCTCCGATTGGTTCCCGGATCTGCATCACTGTCATCTGAGGTCATAAAAGTCCACTAAGAAGGATATCTTTTGTCTTGAAAATAATTCACTTGATAACTATGTGAAAAAGAGGAGGCGTAGCGTAGGTATGTTACTATAGTGTGGAGCACAACAATGGATTATTTGTCTATGGTCAGCAGTGCTTACCATATAGGCACTAAGGGAGTTAGATCATAGATCCCTTCATCCATGAATGAGTGGCCCATCTTGTGTATATATGATCTTTGGGCCCATGGATGAAGGAATATCATGGATTTCTCATCTGCGCAATGTCCGTGGAGTCGTGGACCCGAGCAACCCCCCATCTTGGAATTGTGACGTAACGCTTGAAGTAGATTGACTGAGCGAGTCTGTAAATACTCATCTCGCTTCGTATAAAATTTGTAACTTTCTTTTCAGTATAGGTTGTCTTAAAGAGAAAATGTATAGTCACATGTATATTAAATGTATAGAGTAGAGGGTTTCTGGGAGGGAGAGGATGATCCACTTTGAGCATGAGCGGCTACAGCTTGATTTATGTTATGTTATTCCTTCATCCATGCTCATACCCGGCTCAGTCTGCTCCAATAGAGACTGGGTCATCTAATTCACTCAAAGTAGCAGACAGGAGCGGGAATCATAAGCTCTGTTAATTTATGGTAAGCACCATTTGATGACGCAATTCTTATGGTTTCAAGCCTAAGAAATCATTCGGAATTATATATCTAGTCCTCTATTTCTCGCTCAGAACAGCAGCAACAGAATCAAAGTACGGCTGACTGACGCTGCAGTAAGAGAAGAAGCATCGCGTGGCGCATCTTTCCTCGCCGGGGTAGAGGGAGGGCCTTCATTTTTAGCAGCGGTGCTTCCTGGACCGTCACTCGCCTTGGATGGAGACGACTGTATGGTAGACTATGGTATACACACAAGAATTGAAGAGAGAGAGAGGACTCGGATTGAAAGAAATCTTGAAGATCTAATCAGGACCAATCACTGTCCCTGAAGAGGTTTCTGAAGCCGTACAACCTCAACTTGACTCAAGCCAGCACCAGCTTAAGAACGTCTGAGACTCAAGTTCCTTTCCCACAGTAGTGAATTATTAGCCTCAAATTCTTCTCTAGCTACTTAGTAGTAGGCAATCTCTAACAGCAAACATCCATGCTCTCGCCTGGCTCAATGTGCTTGAGATCCGGTCGAAAGTCGCCAGCCGGCACCACGCTAACGACGGCCTCGGCGAACACCTGACCTAATGGGTTCGCCGCCAACACCCGGAGCTGGTGCTGGCCGACATCCTGGCAGCGAACAATCTCCAGCCAGTTGATGGAACCGTCTTTGTGCACAACGTAGTTGGCCGTCTGGTAGCCCGGTGGAATCGAGATGATTTAATCGATTTTAATTGAGTAAAAAGACTCACGAATCTAATAACGAAATGCAAGACTTACATTGCTTGTCTCCAGGTTGTTCTGCGTCTCATCACCGCTCTGGAAAAAAATGCCAATGTCAGAAGCGTCAAACTGGATGCAAGGACGTCAGATAAGTCAGAATTGAATATCATGCCTAAAACCTTGGGGTCAAGAGTGGTGTAACGAGCGGCCAATTGGATGTCAGGAGCGTCCCAAATTTTCATCATGACAGCCCCTACATGTATAAATATGCTCGTGTATGCTCGCATCCTCCATGGCAAATGAAATTTAAGTACTGACCGTCGCAATCGGTTGATTATCCAGACACCAGGTGACTACTGGCCGCGGATTGCCGCTGAGCTTTACCAGCACCTTCACCGGATCGCCTTCGCCAACAGTGCACGACTCGGGTAGAATGTCGAAATATGGCGCCGATTGAGGCTCCTCCGATTCTCGAAATCGAAACTCGTCAGGTGCTATGGGGGTCCTGAAACGGGGGTTGGTTTCTCGAGGTCTAAAGTGGTGCAAATAGGTTTGCTTATCGTACAGGCTAAGATTGAGGTGGGTTTGGTTGGGGCACGGTGTTAGGTGAATGTGGCTAGGCAGAGGAGTGAGGTGAGTGTGGCTAGGCAGGGAGTGAGGTTGGATTGGCTAGGCAGGGGAGTGAGGTGGGTGTGGCTAGGCAAGGGAGTGAGGTGGGTTTGGCTAGGCAAGGGAGTGAGGTTGGATTGGCTAGGCAGGGGAGTGAGGTGGGTGTGGCTAGGCAAGGGAGTGAGGTGGGTTTGGCTAGGCAAGGGAGTGAGGTGGGTGTGGCTAGGCAAGGGAGTTAGGTGGGTTTGGCTAGGCAGGGGAGTGAGGTGGGTGTGGCTAGGCAGGGGAGTGAGGTGGTTGTGGCTTGGCAAAGGAGTGAGGTGGGTGCATCTGGGGTACGGTGGAGTGTGATTAAAACGGGGAGTGGTTTGTTTGCGGACAAACTATTAATTACTGTTGAGACTTACTCTCGCCACTGTCTCTCCAGCTCCTCTAGACGCTTGTATCCCTGCGCCTCACCAGGCAGCTGCGTCCGAGTGACGACCCCTTCTCCCGCCCGGCAGACCAGGCCGACGCGATTCGACTCGGCTACGCCGCCGCGGTTGCTGACCACCGCCCAGTAGAGGCCGGAGTCCTCCGGCTTGCAGTGACTGATGTGCAGCAGGGCGCGGCCTTTTTCTAGTTCAAAGCGCACTCGAGCGGCGCAAGCCACCGAGGCGCCGTCTTTGAACCACTCGACGCTGAGGTCACCGTCGCTTGACGGTTCAACCTAAGTTGCAGTGAAAATATTCTTTAAACAATGATACAGCGTTTGTATTCAAAAATGAGTTTCAAGTTAACGAAAGGCCTCCCTTATGATTAGGGTTAGGGTTAGGGTAGGGTTAGGGTTACGGCTAGGGTTAAGGCCAGGGCTAGGGTTAGGGCTAGGGTTAGGGCAGGGCTAGGGTTAGGGTTAGGATTAGGGTTAGGTTTAGGGTTACTAGCTTCTTCCGAAGACTGTAGACTTTTCGCCGAAAATCAGCTTCAGCTTTCTTCTTACTCAGTAAAAACTCAATTGCATCATATCAGATATTAAATTCGCTACGCCTCCCTAAAGACGCACCTGCAGATCCAGCAGCACCTGGCCGCCCTCGCGGATCTGCGGCGGCGGCTTGACACCTCGCACAATCCTTGGCGGCGGCTGCTGCTGCTGCTGCATTGCCAGAAACGCGGAGCTAGAATCGTCGGTTCGGCGCTCGAGCTCCTCCTCGAGCAGCATGAGGCTGCGCATGCTCTGCTCGGCGTCTCCGGGCAGCTGGGAGGTGGTGACCACCCCGCCCTGCGCGTAGCAGACCAGTCGGCAGTAGCCAGACTGGTGCTGCCCGTTTTCGCTCAGCGCCACGGCGCAGTAGTCACCGGAGTCTTCGGCGTTGGCGTGCCCGAACCGCAGCTGAGCGACACCCATTTCGAAACTGGCCGTCACGCGCGAGCCGAACTGGACTGGCTGGCCGTCCTTGAACCAGGCCACCTGGACTCGACTGCCGTTGCCGGGGTCGAGGCGAGCTTCGAACGCGGCTGGCGAGCCTTCGATCAGCTGGAGCTGGGCCGGCGACGGGTCGGAGAGGAAGCGGGGCGGCTCCGGCAGCTGGTTCCGCGATTCAGCCTCCAGGCTGTTGGTGGCGGTGTTGTGGTAAAGCTACAGGGAACCTGGCCTCATCGGTAGACGACCCACGTTACTCCCTATTTGATGACAAAATTATTTTTTTCTAACTCCGCAGTGTATTTTTTTCCAGGAAATTGGCCTCCAAAAACTACACGATCTTTGAGTTCTACGTCCTGTTACACCACAGTGGTCCTTGGCGTTACATCTTGATACAGGTCTGGTACGAGACTTGCGGCGTTAGTAAAAGGGCATAACTATGCAAAAATAATTTCCTGTGAGAATTTTAACACACTTGCTAAGATGCATAAAATATTAATCCAGTGGAGAGGTCTCGCTTACGGATCGAACTCCTCCTGCAGAGTGTACTCCTCCAGTCGCTGAATATTCATGACAGATGACTCCGGTAGGGCGGACGCCGTGACGACGCCCGCCGAAGCTGAGCACCTGAAATTTTTGTTTTCGCGATTTGAGAAGCTCAGTATGCTGATTTTCTGCAGTATTGAGAGCACCAGTGCTCATGCTTAGCTACCTGAGCTCAGCCTGGTTGCTCTGCGCCTTGCCGTGCTTGTTGGCGGCCTCGCAGTGATAAAATCCGTTGTCCTCCTGGTAGCAGCAGTTGATCTCCAGCGCCGTGTAGCCCCGGTCGTACACAGCCTTGAGCCGGGAGCCCAGCGTCAGCGGGAAGCCGTTCTTGAACCATTCGATCTGCACGTTGGGATCCGCGGCCGGCGTCACCCGAGTCTCGAACCGGACGCGACCGTTTTCCTGGGCCACGATGCTCTCCAAATGCCGGACGAACTGCGGCACCGCCTGAGGCACCTGGTCGTCAAAGTCTTGGCGGACGCTGCGGCTGTTCAGCCGCTCGTTTAGTCGGTCGATGTTTGCCGCCATGGACGCTTCGGGGAGTTGCGTTCGCGTCACCACGCCTTCGTCGGGCACCACTCTGGCGGAAACAATGGGAGTTTACAATAATCGAGTACAAAATATCCGGATAGTTACTAGTCAAATGGGTCAGTGTATTCGTTGCAAGTTAAGTAGAGTTTGCTTTGGTTAGTACTTGCCAAAGTTACGGTGGAAGCTGCGATCTCAAATAATCTTGAGATTATTGGGCTACGGGGGGTGCCGTAGCCCAGTGGTCTAGCACGGCGCTTTGATGTGCCGGCGGCCCAGGCTCAATTCCCAGTGCAGTCACATTAACTTTGGGGCTGAATTGGAATCTCGGCTTGGGCCTGCTCGTGCAATTAACGGCCTTAAGGGCCAACCCCCCAAGGCGCAGTGAAGTGTACATGCCTAACGATAAATAAAGTTAGGGCCGCTGTACACCCCTGTGTGAGTGTGTGCTTGTGCTTTTGACTGTGTACATATCCGCGCTTTTGTGCCTGCTCGTTCACACAGTGTGTACAGCGACTCTGACTTTCGAATCGTCAGGCATGTACAGTCTCTCTGTGCCTTGAACCAGGGATCTTGACGCGTTTCCTTCCGAACTGCTGTGCTGCAGACTCTGATTTACAAAAAAATTGACAGACAGATCTGGGCACTCACGTCAGTGTAACGGGGTTGCTTTGGTCCATGCCGAAGTTGCTTTTTGCTACGCATGAGTACTCGCCGCTGTCGTCCGGGTAGGTGTGCGTGATGTGCAGCAGCACGAAGCCTCGCTCGAAAGTTGTGTTAAAACGGGAGCCTTATGAAGGGCGGCGAGATTTTACTGCAGATGGACCATTGTTGCTTGGAGTCAGTCGCACACAACACATTTAATCAACATTGACTTGCTGAAGACCTTGCCACAATAGAAGCGTTCTAATTCTCAAACCTGGCTCTACCCAGACCATGCTCCACCCTCTAGTCCGGTCCATGCTCTACCCTCCGGTGCAGTCCATGCCCTACCCTCTGGTCCAGTCCATGCTCTACCCTCCGGTGCAGTCCATGCCCTACCCTCTGGTCCAGTCCATGCTCTACCCTCCGGTGCAGTCCATGCCCTACCCTCCGGTCCTGTCCATGCTCTACCCTCTGGTCCAGTCCATGCTCTACCCTCCGGTCCAGTCCATGCTCTACCCTCTGGTCCAGTCCATGCTCTACCCTCCGGTGCAGTTCATGCTCTACCCTCTGGTCCAGTCCATGCTCAACCCTCTGGTCCAGTCCATGCCCTACCCTCCGGTGCAGTTCATGCTCTACCCTCTGGTCCAGTCCATGCTCAACCCTCTGGTCCAGTCCATGCCCTACCCTCCGGTGCAGTCCATGCCCTACCCTCCGGTTCAGTCCATGCCCTACCCTCTGGTCCTGTACATGCCCCTACCCTCCAGTCCAGTCCATGCCCTACCCTCTGGCCGATCATACCTGCATTCAGTGGGCGGCCATCCTTGAACCACTCGGTTGCCAAGGAGCTGTCATTGAGCGGCAGCAGCCGACACTCCAGGTGCACCGAGCGGCCCTCGGCCACGCTTAGCACCGGCTTGGGGTGCTTGACGAACCTGGGCGGCTCGCCCGGCCGGGTCAACGACGCTCGCCGGATCCCCACGGAGGAGTCGCCATCGTCGCTGATAAATTCGCGCGACAGGCCGCCGTCGACGATGGCAGCGGCCGACATGCCCGAATCGGAGGAAAAGAAGCGGAAAGTTCAAAGAAAAAATTAGGGGGGAGAAGTTAATTGCGTGAAAATTGTGAAAAATCTCGATGGGAGGAGCAGCCGAGTTTCTCCACACGAAGTTGGACGTCTTTTCCTGCGACTTCCGCTCTGCTGCCTACCAGACTTTCTACCCCAGCTGCTTATCTCCCGCCAGAAATCCCTTTAAAATTCTAGCCTAAATTCTCTTCCCCCCAAGCCGTCCAGATCGGCGCTGGCGAGGAGGGTAGGACGTTGTTGCGCTCGCAAAATTATCCCCTCGACGCACGCGCACGGGAATCGATCGATCCCAACGCCAGGTAAAGGGCAAGGGGGGTGAGGTCTCGGGGAGTCGGAAGGTCGGAATCTGCAGACTGGCCGGCCGACCGTCAACTGAATAGCAGGAATAGCCAGCATCGATTCTGTTCTGTTGCAGAAACTATATAAGAAATTTTCCCTGCTTTGCCTGACGTGTTTGGCTTGCAGTCGACAACAAAGCCGCCCCCCAACCACTACTTGCGGAGAGGCGATGAACACAGGGCTAACCTTTCGCGAACGGTGCTGGGCCTTCAACCCGGGTGTACAAATGAAAATGGTTAATCGACGATTTTCATGGACCCCTGGTGGGGACGTCTGAACTGGAACTCAAGGACTCCCTGGCCTTCCGTCCCAGATTGATTCTCAAGGACTCCCTGGCCTTCCGTCCCAGATTGATTCTCAAGGACTCCCTGGCCTTCCGTCCCAGATTGATTCTCAAGGACTCCCTGGCCTTCCGTCCCAGATTGAGTGTCAAGGACTCCCTGGCCTTCCGTCCCAGATTGAGTCTCAAGGACTCCCTGGCCTTCCGCTCCAGACTCAGTCTCAAGGAGTCATTGGCCTTCCGTTCCAGATTAAGTCTCAAAGGACTCCCTGGCCTTCCGTCCCAGATTGAGTCTCAAGTACTCTCTGGCCTTTCGTTCCATATTGAGTCTCAAGGACTCTCTGGCCTTTCGTTCCATATTGATCCTCAAGGACTCCCTGGCCTTCCGTCCCAGATTGAGTCTCAAGGACTCCCTGGCCTTCCGCTCCAGACTCAGTCTCAAGGAGTCATTGGCCTTCCGTCCCAGATTGAGTCTCAAGGACTCCCTGGCCTTCCGCTCCAGACTCTGTCTCAAGGACTCCCTGGCCTTCCGTCCCAGATTGAGTCTCAAGGACTCCCTGGCCTTCCGCTCCAGACTCAGTCTCAAGGAGTCATTGGCCTTCCGTTCCAGATTGAGTTTCAAGGACTCCCTTGCATCTCGGGTCCCATGTGCCTGCTCGGAAAAAAGTACCAATCGAGTACATGGAGCACTTTTTCTCTTTGTAGCCGCAGTCAGCTTCATTTACTGGGTGATAATTGCCTGCCCGTCCGTATGCTCCAGTGTCCATGGGATCTCGGATTAATCCCATCGGAGGCCGAGCCTTGCTCAACCGAGAGAAATTCCTATTTCAATTGGCGGGGGGGGAGTGAAGCGAAAGAAGCTGAGCTAGGCTTGTGTGCAGGAAATCTGATTTGGCAACTCGAATTAGTGAGGCGCTCACTGACTCCAAGCACGCTGGGTCCGGCTTCATCTGACCTCAGCTTGCACTGGCTTATCGCTGGCCCTGCAGGCACTGCTGTATTGCTGCGAGCACTTTCCTCACAAGTACTAGGCTGAGAATTGCTGCCACGAAGTGCTGGCCCGATGACTCTCTCACCCTGTCTCACTCTCTCACTCTCTCTCACTGTCTCACTCTCACCGTCTCCCACTCTCCGTCATCGTCATTCACTTATCTCACTCATCGTCACACTTCGCTATCACACAGTTCCCACCCCATGATTCACTAAGATGTAATTAGGCAGACAGAATCTGCCTCAAGAACTCCCTCTCCCTCCATCTAATTAGAGGCACAGCCTACAAATTACCCTTGGCAACCAATTTTTTAGGCAAGAAGTGCATGAAGCGGAACCGAACTCAAAAGAAACGCAAGCTGTCAGCTGCAGGGCCACTTCGCTTCCCCAGGGGAAAATCCAGATCTCCTCCTGACGGAGAAGCCCCAGCTCCAGCCCCTCTAGGACTCGTAGTTGCAAAAAAGTGCAAAGTCAAAAAATGTACAGCACAGTAAAATGCACAGTACGACACAGCAGTTATCAATTATGAATCAATGTGGAAGCTGGGCGGAAGGATTTTCTGTCTTCTTTGTACGCTGGCTAACTGCTGCTGGGAGAGACTGTTTATCTCCTGGCTGACTTCCTTATCGTCCATTATTCCGCATAGATACATGCATTTACTGTAACAAATGTTCCGTAAATATTTTATGAGAAATTTACTGATTTTACATTTTATAATTGGAAAAATGGTCGTTCGGCTCAAGACAATGAGGGAGACAGCTGCGGAGCTCCTTAGGTAGTGAAACAAGGGACTCTCTTTTCTCCTCTCTTCTCTCCTCTCTCCTCCTCTCTTCTCTCGTCTCTTCTCTCCTCTCTCTTCTCTCTTCCCTCCTGTCTTCTCTCCTCTCTTCTCCCTCTCTTCTCTCTCTCCTCTCTTCTCTCGTCTCTTCTCTTCTCTCTTCTCTCTCTCCTCTCTTCTCTCTTCCCTCCTGTCTTCTCTCCTCTCTTCTCCCTCTCTTCTCTCTCTCCTGTCTTCTCTCTTCCCTCCTGTCTTCTCTCCTCTCTTCTCCCTCTCTTCTCTCTCTCCTGTCTTCTCTCCTCTCTTCTCCCTCTCTTCTCTCTCTCCTCTCTTCTCTCGTCTCTTCTCTCCTCTCCTCTCTTCTCTCTTCCCTCCTGTCTTCTCTCCTCTCTTCTCCCTCTCTTCTCTCTCTCCTGTCTTCTCTCCTCTCTTCTCCCTCTCTTCTCTCTCTCCTCTCTTCTCTCGTCTCTTCTCTCCTCTCCTCTCTTCTCTCTTCCCTCCTGTCTTCTCTCCTCTCTTCTCCCTCTCTTCTCTCTCTCCTGTCTTCTCTCCTCTCTTCTCCCTCTCTTCTCTCTCTCCTCTCTTCTCTCGTCTCTTCTCTCCTCTCCTCTCTTCTCTCTTCCCTCCTGTCTTCTCTCCTCTCTTCTCCCTCTCTTCTCTCTCTCCTGTCTTCTCTCCTCTCTTTTCCCTCTCTTCTCTCTCTCCTCTCTTCTCTCGTCTCTTCTATCCTCTCCTCTCTTCTCTCTTCCCTCCTGTCTTCTCTCCTCTCTTCTCCCTCTCTTCTCTTCTCCCCTCTCCCCTCTCTTCTCTCCTCTCTTCTCTCTTCTCTTCTCTCGTCTCTACTCTCTTCTCTACTCTTTTCTCTTCTGTCCTGTCTTTTCTCTCCTCTGCTCTCCTCTCCTCTCCTCTCTTCTCTTTCACAAAAATGTCACATTGTACCTAGCGCAGTTCGCACTCTCGTATCAAAACTCTGAGGCAATACTGGTAGAAGACCCCCCTCTGTCCTCTACCAGCCCTTGCGTATGCCAATCCCACCCGACCTTCCTTCACGCGTGTTCTCACAAAGAAATTTTACATGTATGAACTGAGATAGCAGGTGCGCATTGTCGACTGTCGAGTTCACAACTTGTTGTTTTGCAACCTGCGCGAGAGTTCAGCCAGTCTATCACCGGCCCCTGCACTCCCCAGCCAGTCCCGCACCAGGGCAATGTTGAAAAAGTCAGTCTGACTCAGTCAGTCAGTCAGGTTAGCAAACCGCTTCCATTCTCTATCAGTGTCGCTTTGTCATTTGCTTCTTTCTGCTACAGCTGTTGTACTGAGAATATCGAGGGAGAGAGGGAGAGGGAGAGAGGGAGATGGGAGGTGGTAGATGCCAACCCCCACCCGCGTAGATCTCTGCTTTATACACAAGCGCAACCAGCGGCCCCTGGGGGCGAGAGGGAGGGGGCCAGCCAGTGTGCATTCATGTCAACCGCACCCCTGCACCCCCCCCCCCCCCCCGGCTTTTGGCGGCAGTTGGCTGACTGAAAAAGCTGGAAATGAGAGGAGAGAGAGGAGAGGCAGGCATAGAAATTAGTCTTCGCAGCCCTGCAGTGCATATATATAGTACATTTTTCTGTTCCTTTACGGGCAAAGCGAAAAGCCAGGGGCCAGAATTTACTGAATTTTGCTGTTAATAGTCGTGTCTTCTTCTAGAAGTTGGAAATCAAGAATGCAGTCCAGTCTGTTGAAGTACCGTCAGGCTGTAATGGTTTTGAGAACTGCCGGTGAGTCTCACGGCTGATTCCGGATTTATGGTCTGACCCGAACAATCTGAATAATCTGCTTCAAAAATCTACCAATCTTATCTAAAGAATCTGCCAATCTTATCTGAAGAATCTGCCAATCTTATCTGAAGAATCTGCCAATCTTATCTGAAGAATCTGCCAATCTTATCTGAAGAATCTGCCAATCTTATCTGAAAAATCTGCCAATCTTATCTGAGCAATCTGCCAATCTTATCTGAAAAAATCTGCCAATCTTATCTGAGCAATCTGCCAATCTTATCTTAACAATCTGCCAATCTTATCTTAACAATCTGCCAATCTTATCTTAACAATCTGCCAATCTTATCTTAACAATCTGCCAATCTTATCTGAGCAATCTGCCAATCTTATCTGAAAAAATCTGCCAATCTTATCTGAGCAATCTGCCAATCTTATCTGAGCAATCTGCCAATCTTATCTTAACAATCTGCCAATCTTATCTTAACAATCTGCCAATCTTATCTTAACAATCTGCCAATCTTATCTGAAGAATCTGCCAATCTTATCTGAACAATCTGCCAATCTCATCTGAGCAATCTGCCAATTTCATCTGAACAATCTGCCAATCTTATCTGAACAATCTGCCAATCTTATCTGAGCAGTCTGCCAATCTTATCTGCACAATCTGCCAACCTTATCTGAGCAATCTGCCAATCATATCTGAAAAATCTGCCAATCTTATCTGAACAATCTGCCAATCTTATCTGCACAATCTGCCAATCTCATCTGAGCAATCTGCCAATCTCATCTAAACAATCTGCCAATCTTATCTGAGCAATCTGCCAATCTTATCTGAGCAATCTGCCAATCTCATCTAAACAATCTGCCAACGCATCTGAACAAACTACCAATTTCTGTTTTGTACTGATATCTATCAATATACAAGCTGTAGATATTAATGAATCAATATGAAGCAATTTCTAGCAAGCAGCAAGCACCAACAAGTGTTGAAATCAGCAATCGGTACCTAGCTTGGTACATTCGCTCTGATGCAAAATTAATATTTATTGATTCAACCAACCATACAAGAGTATCTGGTGGAAGTAGCGATTAACAGAACAGATTGATACTGTCAAAAATAATGCAAGCACTTACTGAGGTCACACAAAGAATAAATTTTTGATGCCACTCTCACAAAGCGACTCCAGTAACTATCGGACTCTAGCAGTAACTCCAATCCCAGACTCTAGTAACTCCAATCACAGACTCTAGTAGTAACTCCAATCACAGACTCTAGTAGTAACTCCAATCACAGACTCTAGTAGTAACTCCAATCCCAGACTCTAGTAGTAACTCCAATCCCAGACTCTAGTAACTCCAATCCCAGACTCTAGTAGTAACTCCAATCACAGACTCTAGTAGTAACTCCAATCACAGACTCTAGCAACCCCAATCCCAGACTCTAGTAACTTCAAACAAGCTCTAGTAACTCCAATCACAGACTCTAGTAACTCCAATCACAGACTCTAGTAACTCCAATCACAGACTCTAGTAACTCCAATCACAGACTCTAGTAACTCCAATCACAGACTCTAGTAACTCCAATCACAGACTCTAGTAACTCCAATCCCAGACTCTAGTAGTAACTCTAATCACACTCTAGTAACTCCAATCACAGACTCTAGTAGTAACTCTAATCACACTCTAGTAACTCCAATCACAGACTCTAGTAACTCCAATCACAGACTCTAGTAACTCCAATCAATCACAGACTCTAGTAACTCCAATCACAGACTCTAGTAACTCCAATCACAGACTCTAGTAACTCCAATCACAGACTCTAGTAACTCCAATCAATCACAGACTCTAGTAACTCCAATCACAGACTCTAGTAACTCCAGTCCACACATCACCCAACCGCAGGCGGGCTGCTCAGGCCGGCCAGACCCATGTCCAGCTCAGCAGTCGCAGAGCCGGCCGGGCCCAGCATCCGCACAGACAGCGTGCCCGGCCCCCGGTCCAAGCAGCTCATGGAGGAGGCCAATAAGAAGCAGCTGCCTCACGGAATTTACTTTTTTGCTGACTACAGCAAATCCAGCGGCAACTACATTGTGGATGTGGATGGCAACACTTTGCTGGACATGTTCATGCAGATCTCCTCTCTGCCCTTCGGTAGGCTGGGTGGGAAAGATGGGAGCTGGGTGGGGAAGATTGGAGCTGGGTGGGGAAGATTGGAGCTGGGTGGGGAAGATGGGAGCTGGGTGGGGAAGATTGGAGCTGGGTGGGGAAGATGGGAGCTGGGTGGGGAAGATGGGAGCTGGGTGGGGAAGATTGGAGCTGGGTGGGGAAGATTGGAGCTGGGTGGGGAAGATTGGAGCTGGGTGGGGAAGATTGGAGCTGGGTGGGGAAGATGGGAGCTGGGTGGGGAAGATGGGATACTGGTTGGGGAAGAGGGGATGATCGGTGGGGAAGAGGGGATGGTTAATAGGGGTCAGGGATTTTAATATTTTTGACGAAAATTAAGCACATCAACATCTGCAATGCTACTATAAGTAGAGTAGAAAAATAGTATTTGTTCGAATTTCCGAAATTTCAGGCTATAATCACCCTGCACTGCAGAAGGTGGCAAAATCTAAGGAGTTTTTGGTAAGTTTACATTTCATGTTTGAATGTTTGAATCCGTCGGTGTGTTTATCCATCAGTGTGTTTATCAATCAGTGTGTTTATCAATCAGTGTGTTTATCAATCAGTGTGTTTATCAATCAGTGTGTTTATCAATCAGTGTGTTTATCAATCAGTGTGTTTATCAATCAGTGTGTTTATCAACCAGTGTGTTTATCAATCAGTGTGTTTATCAATCAGTGTGTTTATTAATCAGTGTGTTTATCAATCAGTGTGTTTATCAATCAGTGTGTTTATCAATCAGTGTGTTTATCAATCAGTGTGTTTAAGAATCAGGGTGTTTATTAATCTGTGTATTTACCAATCAGTATGCTTATGAATCCAGGGTGTTTATAATTCCGTGTTTTTTTTTCAAATTGTGAATATTAGCCACCATCGGTGTGTTTACTGCTATCCTACTAGGCCTTCAATAGTATGCTTATGACCTGGCCAGTACGAACAACCTTCCATAATTCAAATCGGCGCCAAATTTTCAGGAAATGTCCATCAACCGACCGGCCCTGGGAGTTTGCCCGCCATCCGACTGGGTTGACCGGCTGAACGCCAGCCTGCTGTCTGTGGCGCCCAAGGGCCTCTCAAGGGTGCAGACCATGATGTGCGGCTCCTGCGCCAACGAGAACGCCATCAAGATGCTCTTCATGCGGTACATGGTGAGACTGAAAGTCCGCTGGATTTAGCGCGATATAAGCTGCATGCTCTACTGCAAGTATAGAAGCTCGCGACAGACAGACAGACAGACAGACAGACAGACAGACAGACAGACAGACAGACAGACAGACAGACAGACAGACAGACAGACAGACAGACAGACAGACAGACAGACAGACAGACAGACAGACAGACAGACAGACAGACAGACAGACAGACAGACAGACAGACAGACAGACAGACAGACAGACAGACAGACAGACAGACAGACAGACAGACAGACAGACAGACAGACAGACAGACAGACAGACAGACAGACAGACAGACAGACAGACAGACAGACAGACAGACAGACAGACAGACAGACAGACAGACAGACAGACAGACAGACAGACAGACAGACAGACAGACAGACAGACAGACAGACAGACAGACAGACAGACAGACAGACAGACAGACAGACAGACAGACAGACAGACAGACAGACAGACAGACAGACAGACAGACAGACAGGCAACTTTCCGTCCTACCCGCAGGCCAAGCAGCGGGCCGGCCGCCCCGTGAGCCAGCAGGAGTTGGATTCAACGATGCTGAACGAGCCGCCGGGCACCCCGCGCCTCTCCATCCTGTCCTTCAAGCGCAGCTTCCACGGCCGCACCCTGGGCGTGCTGAGCTGCACCCGGTCCAAGGCCATCCATAAGCTGGACGTGCCGGCCTTCCAATGGCCCGCCGTGGACTTCCCGGCCTACAAATACCCGCTGGAGCAGCACCAGGAGCACAACGCCAAGCAGGAGAAGCTCAGCCTGGCGCAGGTGACTAACTAACTAACTAACTAACTAACTAATAACTAACTAACTAACTAACTAACTAACTAACTAACTAACTAACTAACTAACTAACTAACTAACTAACTAACTAACTAACTAACTAACTAACTAACTAACTAACTAACTAACTAACTAACTAACTAACTAACTAACTAACTAACTAACTAACTAACTAACTAACTAACTAACTAACTAACTAACTAACTAACTAACTAACTAACTAACTAACTAACTAACTAACTAACTAACTAACTAACTAACTAACTAACTAACTAACTAACTAACTAACTAACTAACTAACTAACTAACTAACTAACTAACTAACTAACTAACTAACTAACTAACTAACTAACTAACTAACTAACTAACTAACTAACTAACTAACTAACTAACTAACTAACTAACTAACTAACTAACTAACTAACTAACTAACTAACTAACTAACTAACTAACTAACTAACTAACTAACTAACTAACTAACTAACTAACTAACTAACTAACTAACTAACTAACTAACTAACTAACTAACTAACTAACTAACTAACTAACTAACTAACTAACTAACTAACTAACTAACTAACTAACTAACTAACTAACTAACTAACTAACTAACTAACTAACTAACTAACTAACTAACTAACTAACTAACTAACTAACTAACTAACTAACTAACTAACTAACTAACTAACTAACTAACTAACTAACTAACTAACTAACTAACTAACTAACTAACTAACTAACTGACCCTGCCCTCAACAGGTGGAAGAGACAGTGAACCGACAGCGCGCCACAGAGCCGGTGGCCGGCCTGATTGTCGAGCCGATCCTTGCTGAAGGTGGCGACATCCACGCCCGGCCGGAGTACTTCAGGGCGCTGCGCAGCCTGTGCTCGAAGTTGGACGTCCCGCTGCTGGTTGACGAAGTTCAGACTGGCGGCGGGCTGTGCGGCACCTACTGGGCGCACGAGCAATGGGGCTTGGACAGCCCGCCAGACGCGGTGACGTTCAGCAAGCGGACGCTGCTGGGCGGCATCTACTTCAGCGACAACCTGGTGCCGGACCAGCAGTACCGGGTGTACAACACCTGGCTGGGGGAGCCCAGCAAAGTCATGCTGCTTGAGGCCGTCATTCGCACTATTAAAGAGGAGAAACTGATGGACTCGGTTCTGGAGGCTGGCACCGCGCTGACCAAGGGGCTCGGTTAGTGCTGGCTGTGATGGACTTTTGATTTTAAAGACCAATTTTATAGTAAATCTAATATCCGCTTATAATTCACTCCGTGCAGAGGGCCTGAGCCAGCGGTACCCGCAGCTGATCAACAGTCCCCGCGGGCTGGGCATCATGTGCGCTGTGGACTTCGCCGATACCAACTCCCGCAATGAGGCTGTGCAGCGGCTCAGGAATAAGGGTGAGTGCCTGTCTGTCTTAGTGTCTTAGTGTCTGAGTGTCTCAGTGTCTTAGTGTCTTAGTGTCTTAGTGTCTTAGTGTCTCAGTGTCTGAGTGTCTCAGTGTCTTAGTGTCTTAGTGTCTCAGTGTCTTAGTGTCTCAGTGTCTCAGTGTCTCAGTGTCTTAGTGTCTTAGTGTCTTAGTGTCTTAGTGTCTCAGTGTCTTAGTGTCTTAGTGTCTTAGTGTCTTAGTGTCTTAGTGTCTCAGTGTCTCAGTGTCTCAGTGTCTCAGTGTCTTAGTGTCTCAGTGTCTCAGTGTCTCAGTGTCTTAGTGTCTCAGTGTCTCAGTGTCTCAGTGTCTCAGTGTCTCAGTGTCTCAGTGTCTTAGTGTCTGAGTGTCTCAGTGTCTCAGTGTCTCAGTGTCTCAGTGTCTCAGTGTCTCAGTGTCTCAGTGTCTTAGTGTCTGAGTGTCTCAGTGTCTCAGTGTCTCAGTGTCTCAGTGTCTTAGTGTCTCAGTGTCTCAGTGTCTTAGTGTCTTAGTGTCTCAGTGTCTCAGTGTCTTAGTGTCTTAGTGTCTCAGTGTCTTAGTGTCTTAGTGTCTGAGTGTCTCAGTGTCTCAGTGTCTTAGTGTCTTAGTGTCTCAGTGTCTTAGTGTCTTAGTGTCTCAGTGTCTTAGTGTCTTAGTGTCTGAGTGTCTCAGTGTCTCAGTGTCTTAGTGTCTTAGTGTCTCAGTGTCAAGGTGTCTTAGTGTCCTAGTGTCTTAGTGTGTTAGTGTGTTAGTGTGTTAGTGTCTTAGTGTCTTCCTGTCTATCTTAGTGCCTGCCTGTCTTAGTGTCTTTGTGTCTGTCTGTCTGTCTGTCTATCTGTCTGTCTGTCTGTCTGTCTGTCTGTCTGTCTGTCTGTCTGTCTGTCTGTCTGTCTGTCTGTCTGTCTGTCTGTCTGTCTGTCTGTCTGTCTTTGTGTCTGTCTGTCTGTCTGCCTGTCTGTCTGTCTGTCTGTCTGTCTGTCTGTCTGTCTGTCTGTCTGTCTGTCTGTCTGTCTGTCTGTCTGTCTGTCTGTCTGTCTGTCTGTCTGTCTGTCTGTCTGTCTGTCTGTCTGTCTGTCTGTCTGTCTGTCTGTCTGTCTGTCTGTCTGTCTGTCTGTCTGTCTGTCTGTCTGTCTGTCTGTCTGTCTGTCTGTCTGTCTGTCTGTCTGTCTGTCTGTCTGTCTGTCTGTCTGTCTGTCTTTGACACTTCAAGCAAACCCCCACCCGCAGGAATTCATACCGGAGGCTGCGGCGAAGTTGGCCTCCGCTTCCGGCCGGCCCTTATCTTCAAGGAGAAGCACGCCAAGCTTTTCCTGGAAACATTCGACTCCGTGCTGAAGTCGATGGCCAAGTGATGGCTTCTGAACAAATTAAACAAATTATTCATATTTCAATTTTTAAATTTATCCATATAAAAGAATTGACAAATAAAATAGAACTCCGTTAAGAAATTTAAATTTTAACTAAAATGGTTTTCTAATTTAACTTTAATGCGCGTTTCGAATAGGTTATTTAAATTTTGTTGTATTCCATCTGGCGACACTGAGTTAGCAGTGTTGTAATGCTAGGGTTGAAAGCAATTTTTAGATTTGCAATTTTTAGTCAATTCATAACTTCTTCATGTTTTGTTACTCAATATTCAACTTTTACGCATTCATTTCCAGTTATTTGAATTTTTGTTGAACCAAAAATAAGGGGGGACCCTTGAAAAAGTCAAACCAGATTAATAAAAAATTTGATATGGTTTTTGAGTCACTGTCTGCCCCATCCCATGCCTTCATCATTAAAGATTACTTTAATTGGAATTTGTTTTATCGCAATAAATATGCTGTCAATAAATATAAGCACTGCAACTTAATATGTACTTTGAATTGGTGTAACTGAAGTATTTATAGTTTCAGGGGAATTTCTGTCTTGCTGTACGGGGAATCCATATTCTTGCTGAAAAGTGAATTTCTCTCTTGCTGAAAAGGGGAATTTCTCTCTTGCTAAAACTGGGAATTTCTCTCTTGCTGAAGAAGGGAATTTCTCTCTTGCTGAAAAGGGGAATTTCTCCTTTACAAAAACGGGGAGTTTCTCTATTGCTGAAGAAAATAAGCTCTCTCTGGTTGAAAAGGGGAATTCCTCTCTTTCTGACACAGAAAATTTCTCTCTGGATGAAGAGGGGAATTTCTCTCTTACTGAAAAGGGGAATTTTCCTCTGGTTGAAAAGGGGGATTTCTCTCTGGTTGAAGAGGGCAATTTCTCTCTTGCTGAAGAAGGGAATTTCTCTCTGGCTGAAAAGGGGAATTTCTCCTTTACAAAAACGGGGAGTTTCTCTATTGCTGAAAAAATAATCTCTCTCTGGTTGAAAAGGGGAATTCCTCTCTGGCTGAAAAGGGGTATTTCTCTCTGGTTGAAGAGGGGAATTTCTCTCTGGCTGAAAAGGGGGATTTCTCTCTGGCTGAAAAGGGGTATTTCTCTCTGGCTGAAAAGGGGAATTTCTCTCTGGCTGAAAAGGGGTATTTCTCTCTGGCTGAAAAGGGGGATTTCTCTCTGGCTGAAAAGGGGTATTTCTCTCTGGCTGAAAAGGGGAATTTATCTCTGGCTGAAAAGGGGTATTTCTCTCTGGCTGAAAAGGGGAATTTCTCTCTGGCTGAAGAAGGGAATTTCTCTCTTGCTGAAGAAAGGAATTTCTCTCTATTTGAAGGAATTTTCTCACTGGATGAATGGAATTTCTAGATTGATTAAAAAAGGAATTTCTAACTAAAATGGCAAATATTTAGCTTACCCGACGTGAGAAAAAGGTTCCAGAGAGAAGCTGCATCTCTTTCGGAGCGCCTGGAAACGGACTGCCTGCGGTGTCTGTGGACTCAGCGGCAGGCATTTGAAAACAGCAGCTGCCGGTTGCATTGACACTTCGCGAGACAGGCTTCGTCTGCAAATTTGAATTCGTGCCAATTCTTGACAAGAATTTGTTGACAAAGCAATTCCCGATTCAGTTTGTCGTTTGAATATCCAAATTTAGCTGCAAAGCACCGATGGCTTGTCGAGTTTGCGGATGTCCCAATCCGTGAAATGATTGACGGAAACAGACAGGTGGGTGGGAAACTTCCGCTGCCTCAAAACTGTTTTCTTTCGGAATCTTTGTTTACCTTTGAGAATTGCCAAATTCTATTTTTAGATTACTGCCTCAAATTTGCCTCACTGATCTCACTTATCCACCTCTGATCTCTAATCTCTCTCTGATCTCTCTCTGATCTCTCTCTGATCTCTCTCTGATCTCTCTCTGATCTCTCTCTAATCTCTCTCTGATCTCTCTCTGATCTCGCTCTAATCTCTCTCTGATCTCTGATCTCTCTCTGATCTCTCTCTGATCTCTCTCTGATCTCTCTCTGATCTCTCTCTGATCTCTCTCTGATCTCTCTCTGATCTCTCTCTGATCTCTCTCTGATATCTCTCTGATATCTCTCTCTCTCTCTCTGATCTCTCTCTGATCTCTCTCTGA
This sequence comes from Macrostomum lignano, assembly GCA_002269645.1. Classification (NCBI taxonomy): domain Eukaryota; kingdom Metazoa; phylum Platyhelminthes; family Macrostomidae; genus Macrostomum; species Macrostomum lignano. Next base: position 197,738 of record NIVC01001639.1, on the reverse strand, counting down.
TCTCTCTCTGATCTCTCTCTGATCTCTCTCTGATCTCTCTCTGATCTCTCTCTGATCTCGCTCTGATCTCTCTCTGATCTCTCTCTGATCTCTCTCTCTCTGATCTCTCTCTGATCTCTCTCTCTCTGATCTCTCTCTGATCTCTCTCTGATCTCTCTCTGATCTCTCTCTGATCTCTCTCTGATCTCTCTCTGATCTCTCTCTGATCCCTCTCTGATCTCTCTCGGATCTCTCTCTGGTCTCTCTCTGATCTCTCTCTGATCTCTCTCTGATCTCTCTCTGATCTCTCTCTGATCTCTCTCTGATCCCTCTCTGAACTCTCTGATCTCTCTCTGATCTCTCTCTGATCTCTCTCTGATCTCTCTCTGATCTCTCTCTGATCCCTCTCTGATCTCTCTGATCTCTCTCTGATCTCTCTCTGATCTCTCTGATCTCTCTCTGATCTCTCTCTGATCTCTCTCTGATCTCTCTCTCTGATCTCTCCCTGATGTCTCTCTGATCTCTCTCGGATCTCTCTCTGATCTCTCTCGGATCTCTCTGATCTCTCTCTGATCTCTCTCTGATCTCTCTCTGATCTCTCTCTGATCTCTCTCTGATCTCTCTCTCTGATCTCTCTCTGATCTCTCTCTGATCTCTCTCTGATCTCTCTCTGATCTCTCTCTGATCTCTCTCTGATCTCTCTCTGATCTCTCCTAAATGTTCTTGTCTCAAGTCCCATAGCTTTTTATGTTCTCCTACTAAAGTTTTGTTCTATCGCTCCCAGCCACATCGCTTCTGATTTCCATGGCAACCAAACCAGTTCTAAAGAATAGCGGAACTGGGAGATGCATTTCTCAGCCTATATTTCAGCAAACAAAGCAAAAACCCATATTGTAAGTTTTGAGATTTTTCCAAGAAAGAAACTGCCTTTGCAAATCGCGACTTGCGTGACCGCCCGTCTCTCGCGCCGATTTTGCCAATTTCCCTGACAAATTTGACATGTTGGCATCAAGACGCGCTGCGGTGCTCACTACCCAGTTTGAGCCTGTCCTCGGCTGAACTCGAATTGAGTTGATTCGAATTCCTTAATTAGCTGCATTGACAGGCCCGCCTAGCAACTGACACAGATCAGAAGTCTCTGAGATCTACTGATAATTATGGGATGTCAATGTAATAATTTTGGATGGCGGCTGGAGCAGCGGAACTCCTGTGATGACGCCAGCATCGTCTGCGGGATGACATCTGAATGACAGCAGCATCTTCATAACAAGAGTCTGTGTGACAGAATCTTCATGAAAAGAGTCTGTATGACAGCATCTTCATAACAAGAGTCTGTATGACAGCATCTTCATGACAAGAGTCTGTATGACAGCATCTTCATGACAAGAGTCTGTATGACAGAATCTTCATAACCTGAGTCTGTATGACTGCATTTTCTGACAGCATATTTATGACAGCATCTTCATGACAGCATCTTCATGACAGCATCTTCATGACAGCATCTTCATAACAGCATCTTCATGACAGCATCTTCATGACAGCATCTTCATGACAGCATCTTCATGACAGCGTCTTCATGACAGCATCTTCATGACAGCATCTTCATGACAGCATCTTCATGACAGCATCTTCATGACAGCATCTTCATAACAGCATCTTCATGACAGCATCTTCATGACAGCATCAGGGACTACTCAAACATCGGGACGGGAAACTAGGCAAATCATGGCGAAGTTTTTACGAGGCTGGTTAAATCTATGGCCGCGCCAATGCAGCAGTAGCTATTTCAATATTTAGTTTTTTGTCTTTCTCTCTTGAACGGTGATGGATGATGGAGCCACCTTCGATGATCTCCGGACAAGTCCCTTAAAGAATGTGTTTGTTGCTCTTCGTGCCACACCTTGGACGTTGAAGTCAATGTAATGGAAGAAATTTTCAGCTATAGTTGTAAATAGTGCCTGCACTCTCGTTGCACAAACGGGTGAGTGGGCAGTGAAGTAGCGTAGCAGAGAATTAGAAATGAAAACAGCCACTCTGGGGTGCCGTAGCTTTCCCGCGATAGTAACAGCACACCAAAAATACAATTAGTCGGGGGCTATTCCCATTCCTGCGAGTTGATGTCTTAGTAAGGCCGACTTCCGGATGATAGTAGTGCTATATCTGCGAGCAGTCGGTGAGTCCAGTGTTAGCTTTAACTGTTCCAGCAAGAATTTAATAGTTGGATTCGAAATCTCTAGCGCTGCGCTGTCAATGGCGAATATGTTGCTTTTCATGAGATACGAAATCTCGTTCTCAACTGAAAACTCTGAGTTGTTGCATCGTACGATAATTGCATCCAGTTGCGACCAAAACTTCAGCGTGGGTTGAAATCCAAGTAGGTCGCGAACACTAATTGGCGTGTGCATTATGTAGGCGCAAACAGCAAAATTTGGCGAAATAAATAATCAAACAAGCATGTCGCCATTGGAGTCCAATGAAAACATATATAAATCCTGCTGAAAAAATGTAACCACTAAGGAGTGGCGTTTGACTATTTCAGAGTCCTGTACGGAGTCACAGAAACCATTCCACGAACATTTGGTGTCGCTCAGCTGAAACTCCTCTAATTTATCCGCTAAGCCACCTCGTGCGTCAGAGAGAACACCTCTCGTCTTCACATCTCTATTGCGTTCTAAAATGTAAAAACATTTATGGTGGCAACTTTGAGGAAGTTTAGATTATATGAACCAAATGCTAAAGTCTAAATGTATTCAAAGTACAGTCATACCTTGGTTCTGGACCAGACACGGAGGAACACCATTGAGAATAGAAGGCGGATCCTTTGGTGCCTCAAATCGTCGCTTTTTCACCATTGTTGTGTCCGGTGGCCAGTGTTTGGCGCAGATTCCCATGTGATCTGTAACGGACTGAAAGGCGGAATAAAGGAAAAAATTGCATATAATATATTAGCACAATTTACCTTATAGTAAATAGCGCCTACCTCTAGGATGTTCGGCAGGGCCTTTTTCCATCGCTCTCGCTCAACCGAGTCCTTCGGAAACAGATGGACTTTCGTAGCTAATCGTTCGGACTCGTAATTTGACTTGCAGCCAACAACGCTGCACTTTCTTGGCATTGATGCCAACAACACAAGCAGAAAAATCGAGCTTGTCCTACGCGTCTGCCAGAAACTTAGCTGCTATAATATAATGCAAGCATCCCTGCTAGACTGCAGTGGAAATAACGGTATCACAAGCTTCAAATAATAAAAAATAACCATAGACAACAAAGTCTCGCTCTATACAAATAAGCCAGCCAGCCTCGTCAGCTGCTAACAAACCAGCCTCGTAAAAACTTCGCCATAATTTGCCTAGTTTCCTGTCCCGATTTTTGAGTAGTACCTGAACAGCATCTTCATGACAGCATCTTCATGACAGCATCTTCATGACAGCATCTTCATAACAGCATCTTCATGAGAGCATCTTCATAACAGCATCTTCATGACAGCATCTTCATGACAGCATCTTCATGAGAGCATCTTCATGAGAGCATCTTCATGACAGCATCTTCATGACAGCATCTTCATGACAGCATCTTCATGACAGCATCTTCATGACAGCATCTTCATGACAGCATCTTCATGACAGCATCTTCATGACAGCATCTTCATGACAGCATCTTCATGACAGCATCTTCATAACAGCATCTTCATGACAGCATCTTCATGACAGCATCTTCATAACAGCATATTCATAACAGCATATTCATGACAGCATCTTCATGACAGCATCTTCATGACAGCATCTTTATGACAGCATCTTCATGACAGCATCTTTATGACAGCATCTTCATAACAGCATCTTCATAACAGCATCTTCATAACAGCATCTTCATAACAGCATCTTCATGACAGCATCTTCATGACAGCATCTTCAAGACAGCATCTTCATGACAGCATCTTCATAACAGCATCTTCATGACAGCATCAGAGATGCCAAATAGCTTCAACCCTGGTTGGCTGCACTGCACTGCCTGCAGACTGGCTAACCAATGAACGGGCCATGCTGCAGTGAGTAGGCCTATGCGGGCCGGCTGCCCATAGGTAAAAATGTTTTAAAGCCGCAGAGCCGACCGAAGCATCCCAGTTGCGCGAAAATTATTTTAAAAAACTGCGAGCTCTGTTCCTCATTGAAAGAGTTCGGCTTGCTCTGCAACTGTTTCGGCCGAAATCTCAAAGGTGAGAGGCGGTGACATTAAATCATTGGTTTGGTATCTGAGTGGCTTCGAAATCTTATTATCTGAGGTGAAAAGAAGGCAGCAGATACGAGTAGGCACCGAGATTTACAACTTTCCAAGTTGGACTCAAGGCGCCAGAAGCGCGAATCACCATGGAACACGCAGTCGCTCACGCAGGGTGTTACAGCAGTCCTGACTTGTTTTTTAGTAGGGAAATTGTTCCCTGTGTCAAGAATCTTTTCTTGGCTAATCAAGGGCTGCTTCTTCACTGCAGCAGGTGGGAAAGCACCCGCTGCGATGGCCTCAAGAACAAGGAGACCAGGCGCATGCGGTGACTGCATTGTGGCCAAATTTAGCATGCAGCTGCTTCTGCAGCAGAGCTGGCAAAGTATTCTCAAGTGGGTCTCAGTCCCCGGGGCAGCGATGGAGGCAGCTGCGCTTGAGAAAATGAAGAGCAGTTTTAAAGGCAAGTTTTTTGCGCCTGGGAGAAGGCTGAAAAGGCTGGAAAACACCGCGGGAATGAGACGGGGAGAAATTCGAGAAATATTGAAACTGAACCGATTTGAACTCAGTGCCATTTGACAATTACATTTGCGCTCCTCTTTCAAATTTGAAGAACTGCTAGAAGATGCACCGACTGTCGATCCTGCTGCTGGCTGCCGGACTGCTGGCTACCGGACTCGCCTGCTGCGCTTCTGGTGAGCTGCTCCGACTGATTCACACTTTGCCGACATTGACTTGGGGTCAGGGGAGCTTTTATTGGGGAAGGGGTGCCAGCACCAAGGGGCTGTGAGTAGGGACTGTGAACAGTAGCTGTGTGAACAGTGGCTGTGTGAACAGTTTAGAACATGACTTTGTGAACATGACTTTGTGAACATGACTCTTTGCAGGCGCCGCCGCTGCCGCTCCGCCGGCCGCCGACTCCGACTTTGCCGCCGCCGCCAGCCGCCACGAGCCGGTCCGCTTCAAGAAAGGCTTCCACTTCTTCAGGCTGCGCCGTCGCCCGTCGGCCGAAGAGGTGTGCAGCATCGATCCGGACTCTGCGGCGGCCGTGATGGCAGCTGTTGTGAGTTGATGGACTCGGTGACTGACTGTGGTACTGGGGACCTGCCATGGACAACTAAATTAGATGGACGATGGGGGGGGGGGCAGAGCAGCTCAGCGGTGAACGCGGCTGAATCTCGCGCTACGAACCCCTGGTTCGATTCCGTTCGATTCATTTAAGGCTTGTGAACTAAAATTGGCCGGGCGGGGGTTCGTGCGGTTCACAGCTAAGAGAGCCAACCCCCAGCTCATGTACACCCTGTGTGAGCGCGTGTACGAGTGCGTGCCTGCGTACAGTATTGTGATGTCACCGAAGGACGATGTCACCGAAGGACGATGTCACCGAAGGACGATGTCACCGAAGGAAAATGTTACCGAAAGACGATGTCACCGAAGGACTATGTCACCGAAGGACGATGTCACCGAAGGACGATGTTACCGAAGGACTATGTCACCGAAGGACGATGTCACCGAAGGACGATGTCACCGAAGGACGATGTCCCCGAAGGACGATGTCACTGAAAGACGATGTCACTGAAAGACGATGTCACCAAAAGACGATGTCACCGAAGGACGATGTCACCGAAGGACGATGTCACCGAAGGACGATGTCACCGAAGGACGATGTCACCGAAGGACGATGTCACCGAAGGAAAATGTTACCGAAAGACGATGTCACCGAAGGACTATGTCACCGAAGGACGATGTCCCCGAAGGACGATGTCACTGAAAGACGATGTCACCAAAAGACGATGTCACCGAAGGACGATGTCACCGAAGGACGATGTCACCGAAGGACAATGTCACCGAAGGACGATGTCACCGAAGGACGATGTCACCGAAGGAAAATGTTACCGGGGTGCCCGCAGCCCTGCCTGCATTTTCATAAAACTGTTGCATCAATAAAATTTTTAAAAACCTAGTTCCTACTGGAAAGAGAGTCATAAATTTACATGTAGAAACTGAAAGCTTCCATTCTACGTATTTTCTCATTGAAATTGCTCAATTCCCAAGTGTGAGACCCTCCCGCTTTAATTGTCCACGAATTCTCGGCCGCATGTCCAGTAGAAGGTGGGAAAACGCTCAGAGCTCAGTTGCAGGGCTGAAGCCCTCGGCTCGCAACAAAAGCTTGCTGCCTTCAATTAAACTTGCAAGACACGGGAGGCGCGTGCTTGAGTAGTCCGTGCGCGAGAATTGAAGACAATAGCGCGCCGCAAGCAGCTAATTATTAATTTAATGAGCGCGCTAGCAACGCCAGCGGACACCATCGGGTGTGGAAGACGGAAGTTCTTGCTTGTTACTGGTTGGAGACCAGGAGAAAAAAGTCAGTTTTAGCAAACTCTGTTTTCCATCACAATGATTCATCTAGCGGCTGCTCCACCCACCGCTGTCATGTCTGCTCTGCAGCTCAGTTGCCCCCCATCCCGCTTTCAGCGTGCGGCCAAGGCTGGGCAGCTTTGCGAGAGGGACCGCGCCTTCCTGCGTCTGATGGTCAACGAGCTGCTGCAGTGAACAGCCAACGCAGTTACCGATCTTTGCTATTGAAAACTATATTCAGAACTGAACTTCTAATCATTAGAAATATCGACTTCGATTTTTGTTAGCGTCGGTCAAGACGTCGGAACACCAATAATTATGAAGGACACCGCGCTTCGAAAGAAATCAACATCCTAAATCCCCGTAAGAGTCAAAAGGCTCTTATCTACAGACATGCAGCTCTCAAACCGGGTTCAACAAGATTCTTCTTTCTTTTTTCGATCAGCTGCGCGCGTCCTCCGGTGGGGCGGCTCTGAGTGAGAGAAAAGTTTGTTCTGTCCCCTGATGAAGGGACAAAAACAGAGCGGGTCCCGTATTGACCGGAGCATGAACATCACATGCACACACGGGACTAAGCAACTCAATCTCTCATGGGCCAGTAATTTATGCATAGATAAATCCATGCTTTAATCCGGTATGCAGTGTCGAGCCCCCCCCCCCCCGAGTATCTGGGGCTCCGAATTTACATGCCTTTCCTGGCACAAGTAGTTTTAACTAAACCGCACAGCAGCCTTTACACGAGCGCAGTGTAGAAGTGCCGCTCAGAGTCCCTTTGTTAAAAACACTTTTTTAAAGTTTAAACATGCAGCAGAATAGTTGTATGTGGAGGATGGGGTTCGATCGCCGCTTTTTACAGGGTTGGCGCCCGTGTCTGTGAGGGTTGGCGCCCGTGTCTGTGAGGGTTGGCCCCTGTCTGTGAGGACTGGCGCCCCTGTCTGTGAGGGTTGGCCCCTGTCTGTGAGGGCTGGCGCCCCTGTCTGTGAGGGTTGGCGCCTGTCTGTGAGGGTTGGCCCCTGTCTGTGAGGGTTGGCCCCTGTCTGTGAGGGCTGGCGCCCCTGTCTGTGAGGGTTGGCGCCTGTCTGTGAGGGCTGGCGCCCCTGTCTGTGAGGGTTGGCCCCTGTCTGTGAGGGCTGGCGCCCCTGTCTGTGAGGGTTGGCGCCTGTCTGTGAGGGTTGGCGCCTGTCTGTGAGGGCTGGCGCCCCTGTCTGTGAGGGTTGGCCCCTGTCTGTGAGGGCTGGCGCCCCTGTCTGTGAGGGTTGGCGCCTGTCTGTGAGGGTTGGCGCCTGTCTGTGAGGGCTGGCGCCCCTGTCTGTGAGGGTTGGCACCCATGTCTCTGAGGGTTGGCGCCCGTGTCTGTGAGGGTTGGCGCCCGTGTCTGTGAGAATTTCCCGCTGAATTTATTAAGCTTTCCAAGAAATTCTTTCACTAAAAGTCACCAGTTAATAAGTTACTTCAAAAAACAGAGCCACGGCTTGCGCTGTGTTAATCGGGTTTTGCAACAAGCAAAGGCGACACACAGTCGGTCTACAGAAAATCCTAATCTCTTAAGACCCTAAAAAAGTTTAAAGAATGGGAGGCAATTATTGAAAGCTAATTTAACGATGCTCCAGTCATAAAATAATTGTAAACCACAGGCTTTATTACTTTCGCCAAGCTGCTGATCGCAGTAACAATTCTTTTCACACAATGCTCAAGACTCACTTTGAAGGGTGGACAAAAATGCATTACTTCAGTCTCCGAGCGAGCAGAGTCACTTATTGAGCCCTGGGGAATTCCGAGAGCCAGTTGCACCTGATCTTGCAAGCTCAGCTGCACAATGACTGTAGCAGTCTCTTACAGACAGATCTGTCACTCCACTCCACCTTGTCCATCTCAGTCCCACCAAGCACATAAAAACCACACTAAGTACATGAGAATCACACCAAGCACATGAGAATCACACCAAGTACATGAGAATCACACCAAGCACATGAGAATCACACCAAGTACATGAGAATCACACCAAGCACATGAGAATCACACCAAGCACATGAGAATCACAATAAGCACATGAGAATCACACCAAGTACATGATAATCACACCAAGTACATGAGAATCACAATAAGCACATGAGAATCACATCCAGCACATGAGAATCACACCAAGCACATGAAAATCACACCAAGTACATGAGAATCACACCAAGCACATGAGAATCACACCAAGCACATGAGAATCACACCAAGCACATGAGAATCACACCAAGTACATGAGAATCACACCAAGTACATGAGAATCACACCAAGTACATGAAAATCAAACCAAGCACATGAGAATCACATCCAGCACATGAGAATCACACCAAGCACATGAAAATCACACCAAGTACATGAGAATCACACCAAGCACATGAGAATCACACCAAGCACATGAGAATCACACCAAGCACATGAGAATCACACCAAGCACATGAGAATCACACCAAGTACATGAGAATCACACCAAGTACATGAAAATCAAACCAAGCACATGAGAATCACACCAAGCACATGAGAATCACATCCAGCACATGAGAATCACACCAAGCACATGAGAATCACACCAAGCACATGAGAATCACACCAAGTACATGAGAATCACACCAAGTACATGAGAATCACACCAAGCACATGAAAATCACACCAAGCACACGAGATTCACACCAAGCACATGAAAATCACACCAAGCACACGAGATTCACACCAAGCACATGAGAATCACAAGCTCTTGAAAGAGATTGCTGAATTTGATTTTCAAAAACCCGGTATGAAAATACATAAAAATAGTGAAGACTACTTGAATTTTTTCAGATAAAAATATTAGTTTTGTATTCGATAATTTATATTTCAGCAGAGATTAACATATGGAAAATCGGAAGAAAACAAAATAACAAGCAAAACACCGCATAATTGTTCAATTCACGCAATCATTATTGCAATAAATATTTTTTTAATCTGTTAAAATTATTGGCAATAAAATGATAAATCTTACTGGTCAGGTGAGTTGAGACGGACAGGCAAATAAAAATTGGTGCTAAAAACAATCAAGTTTAGTATTGGGCATGTTTTGGTTGTTTTGTAGTCAAGAGATGCAGACTTCTTGATTGTTGAGCGACTGTACAAACTTGAATGATAGTAAGTCATACCATCACTGGTTGCAACATTGATAAAAACTGGCGCATAATGATAGACAGACACACCCTGGTTGAACTGAAATAACAGGTGAACACCGACATAGCGACAGCTCCGACATCTGTCATGCTCAGTGATTGACAGCGTATTGTTAAATTGTCTTCTGGAACTGGTCCCAGGTGAACCTACACCTAGTGACTAATTTTAGGTTAACTAAAAAGGGATTTATGAACTACCAGAAGAACCACACGGTGAACTACCCAGGTGAACAACAAGATAAACTACCAGGAAAACTACCAGGTTAACCACCAGGTAAACTAACCATCAGGCAAACCAACCACCAGGTAAACTACCAGGTTAACCACCATGTAAACTACCAGTTTAAATTCGGGTAAGCTACCAGGTTTACCATCAGTTTAAATTCCGGGTTAGCTACCAGGTTTACCACCAGTTTAAATTCCGGGTAAGCTACCAGGTTTACCATCAGTTTAAATTCCGGGTTAGCTACCAGGTTTACCACCAGTTTAAATTCCGGGTTAGCTACCAGGTTTACCACCAGTTTAAATTCCGGGTTAGCTACCAGGTTAACCACCAGTTTAAATTCCGGGTTAGCTACCAAGTGAGCTAATTAAACCACCAGGCGAACTCACGCAAACCCAGCTAGATAAAACCCAGATGAGCCATTCATTATCAGGTGAACTATCAGGTAAAGTCAAGCAACATCTAGAAACAAAAACTACAAAAGCTTGAAGACCGGGGCATTCAGAACCCATTGATAGGCTACAGTGAAAGCTGGAACTCATCGCAGGTGCGCACAAATGTGTGATTCATGAGTTGCGCCGCCGTGAGCCGCTGGCGCGGGTCGATGCGCAGACAGTCCATCAGGAAGCTCTGCGCCTCCCGGTCGAACAGCTGGTCCGGGTAGCGGCTGGAGGGGTCCTGCAGCGGCACCTGCTCAGTCTGGACCAGAAAGCCCACCTTGAAGTAGATGGCGCCCTCCTGCGGCAGGTCGTGCCAAGGCGGCTTGCCGGTCAGCATCTGCCACACCACGCAGCCGAGGCCCCAGACGTCGCCGGGCGGTTCGCCGCGGGACTCGCCGCGGATTCGCTCGGGACTGAGGAAGGTCAAAGTGCCAACCGGCGTGTAGTGCTGCTGCTGCTGCTGCTGATGCGTGTCGGGGTTGGCGTCAGCGGCGCCCATGTGATCGGGATGATTCTCGGTGTAGCGCCGGGTCCGGTGCCGCAGGCAGGTCTGGGCGCAGTCGAAGTCGCCGAGTTTGAGCTTGGCCGGCGAGGAGGTCAAAAACACGTTGGCAGATTTGACGTCCCGGTGGGTGAGCTTCTGCTCATGAATGTAGGCCAGGGCTTTGGTGAGCAGCCCAGTGTAGTCCCGGATCATGCGCAGGTCCAGGCCCTGGCCGGAGGCGCTGTGCAGGTCGCCAGCGTCGCACAGCTCCATGAACAGCAGCGCTTCGGTGCGGTGCACCTCGATGCCGTAGTACTGGACGATGTTGTCATGCGACAGCCGCTTGACCGCCTCGAACTCGTCTATGAGATCCTTCAGGTCGGACTCCGGCGCTCTGGACAGGTCGATCTTCTTCACCACCATGCTGACGCCATTGTCCAGGTTCACCGCCGTGAAGGCCACACCGCGGCCGCCTTCGCCCAGCCGGGTGCCGCGCTTCCACCGGTGCGGGAAGTGGTGGTATTTGGCCGCCGTGGCGTTTCGCGCTCCGCCGCGCTGCTGCGGGTCGATGTCTTGCCTGACGTGGCCGATCCAGCGCTTGCTGGTGAGGAACTCCTGGCGGGCGGACTCCAGCGACTCAATAGCTCGCATGCGGCGCTCCTGCCAGCGTGGACGGAGGGTCCGGAGTTAAGTGCTTAAGTACTAGAAAATAATTTTGATGTCTTAATAAAGGACCCGGACATACATGCGCAACGTCCAAAATTCGGTCGGCCGTGCGACTTAGTTTTAACAAAAATGCGACGTAGTTTTTGGCCAAAAATGCGACTTACATGTAAAAAAACCCTAAAGCAAAATTAACGCAACTTTGGGTAAACGGCGGGAGTAACTATGACTGTCTTATCAGGCAAAAATGCCTCGTCAGCTACTTAGTACTACTGCGTGGGTATTTTTTGGGTGGGCATTTTTGCGACTTCCTTGGTTGGCTGCCAAATCAGTCGGCCGGATCGGCCGACTCGGCCGACTGTTGCGCATGTATGGACCCGGACACCTATAATAGATTCGGACACCTATAATAGACTCGGACACCAATAATTCACTCAAACACCTATAATTTACTCGGACACCTCGGAATCGGAAGCATAAATGACCCTAGGCATCAATAATCGAATTCAGAAAACTATACTCAAACTCGGACACCTAACAATAGATACTCGGACACCTAACAATAGGCACTCGGACACCTAACAATAGATACTCGGACACTTAACAATAGGCACTCGGACACTTAACAATAGAAACTCAGACGGACCCTAACAATAGGCACTCGGACACCTAACAATAGATACTCGGACACTTAACAATAGGCACTCGGACACTTAACAATAGAAACTCAGACGGACCCTAACAATAGGCACTCGGACACCTAACAATAGACACTCGGGCGGAAACCTCCCTCGGACACCTAACAATAGATTCGGACACCCAAAAATAGATTCGGACACCCTTTAACCTGTTTCGAATCGTTTCATTTCACTCACGTGCAACCCGCCGCCCTGATTGCCCCTGTTTTGCCGGCGCCTGACTTCCTCGGACGCGCCGCCTACAGCAGCAGCCGAGGTCACCCTGGTTTGCTGAGAAGGCGTCGACGAATGCTTAGCGGCGTTGCCAACCAGATGGCTGATGCAGTCGTTCACCAGTCTGCGGAATTTGTCAAACAATTCGCGGCTGACCAGGCCAACCAGGCCGGGCACGCAGATGGTCAGCAGGAAGTCGCAGAACGGGCTGGACCAGCGGGGCAGGCGGCCCTAGCCAATTTGTATAGGAATTGTTATTCAGCTACTGAACCGGAAGTGGAATTATCAACAATAACAGTAGCCTAAATATCGAACCGGAAGTGGAATTATCAACAATAACAGTAGCCTAAATATCGAACCGGAAGTGGAATTATCAACAATAACAGTAGCCTAAATATCGAACCGGAAGTGGAACTATCAACAATAACAGTAGCCTAAATATCGAACCGGAAGTGGAACTATCAACAATAACAGTAGCCTAAATATCGAACCGGAAGTGGAATTATAAACAATAACAGTAGCCTAAATATCGAACCGGAAGTGGAACTATCAACAATAACAGTAGCCTAAATATCGAACCGGAAGTGGAACTATCAACAATAACAGTAGCCTAAATATCGAACCGGAAGTGGAATTATCAACAATAACAGTTGCCTAAATATCGAACCGGAAGTGGAATTATCAACAATAAGAGTAGCCTAAATATCGAACCGGAAGTGGAATTATCAACAATAACATTAGCCTGAATATTGAACCGGAAGTGGAATTGTTACAAACAATAACAGCCTAAATATCGAACCGGAAGTGGAGTTGATAACAACAATAACAGTAGCCTAAATATCGAACCGGAAGTGGAGTTGCTAACAACAATAACAGTAGCCTAAATATCGAACCGGAAGTGGAATCATCAACAATAACAGTAGCCTAAATATCGAACCGGAAGTGGGGTTGCTAACAACAATAACAGTAGCCTAAATATCGAACCGGAAGTGCAATTATCAACAATAACAGTAGCCTAAATATCGAACCGGAAGTGCAATTATCAACAATAACAGTAGCCTAAATATCGAACCGGAAGTGGAATTATCAACAATAACAGTAGCCTAAATATCGAACCGGAAGTGGAATTATCAACAATAACAGTAGCCTAAATATCGAACCGGAAGTGGAATTATCAACAATAACAGTAGCCTAAATATCGAACCGGAAGTGGAATTATCAACAATAACAGTAGCCTAAATATCGAACCGGAAGTGGAATTATCAACAATAACAGTAGCCTAAATATCGAACCGGAAGTGGAGTTGATAACAACAATAACAGTAGCCTAAATATCGAACCGGAAGTGCAATTATCAACAATAAGAGTAGCCTAAATATCGAACCGGAAGTACAATTATCAACAATAACAGTAGCCTAAATATCGAACCGGAAGTGGAATTATCAACAATAAGAGTAGCCTAAATATCGAACCGGAAGTACAATTATCAACAATAACAGTAGCTTAAATATCGAACCGGAAGTGGAATTATCAACAATAACAGTAGCCTAAATATCGAACCGGAAGTGGAATTATCAACAATAACAGTAGCCTAAATATCGAACCGGAAGTGGAATTATCAACAATAACAGTAGCCTAAATATCGAACCGGAAGTGGAATTATCAACAATAACAGTAGCCTAAATATCGAACCGGAAGTGGAATTATCAACAATAAGAGTAGCCTAAATATCGAACCGGAAGTGGAGTTGCTAACAACAATAACAGTAGCCTAAATATCGAACCGGAAGTGGAGTTGATAACAACAATAACAGTAGCCTAAATATCGAACCGGAAGTGGAGTTGATAACAACAATAACAGTAGCCTAAATATCGAACCGGAAGTGGAATTATCAACAATAAGAGTAGCCTAAATATCGAACCGGAAGTACAATTATCAACAATAACAGTAGCTTAAATATCGAACCGGAAGTGGAACAAACAATACACAGCTGCTTACCTGACCCTCCTCGCAGCGGTCTTTAATAAAAGTCCAGTAAAGCTCGACCAGTTCCACAAAATGGGTGAACAGCTCAACCCGGTTAACTTCATCGGCGTAGAGGCGAACCAGCTCTTTGTTGTACTCGAACGAAACTCGAAAGCCCTGGTGCAGGGCGTCCTGCGGCCAGATGTCGCCTTCGTCTTGCACCATGCGGCGTAGGCAGCCAAAAATGTCTTGGCGCAACGAGTGGGCGCTTCGCTTGAGCTGCTGCATGTGCTGAAAGACGTCGTCGAAACAGCAGATGGCCTGGTCGCGCGGTACGATGAAGCCATTCAGCTTGTTTTCCAGGATGCTGCTCAGTGCCTCGAGCTCGGAGCTGTTCGGTGAGATTAGCAAAATCTCTTTCTTCTTGTTCTTGGGCACCTAGATTAGTTGAGATGGGTTCGGTGAGTCACTTCCTTGTTTTTAGTAAAGAAAGAAATCAGGTTGTTTGGGGACACACATTGATATTCTAATAGTCAGGGTCATTCAAGGTCACAGTGAAGATCCTACCGCTGAGTCCCCACACAGAGGGTCACTCTTAGCAACCTAGCCAAGGTCAAATAAAGTCACTTTTGACAGCCTAGCCAAGGTCACTTAGGGTCACTTCTGACACATCCTTGCCAAGGTCATTTAGGGTCACTTTTGACATGCTAGCCAAGGTCATTTAGGGTCACTTTTAACATGCTAGCCAAGGTCATTTAGGGTCACTTTTGACAGCCTAGCCAAGATCATTTAAGGTCACTTTTGACAGCCTAGCCAAGGTCATTTAAGGTCACTTCTAACATGTTAGCCAATGTCATTTAGGGTCACTTTTGACAGCCTAGCCAAGGTCATTTAAGGTCACTTTTGACATGCTAGCCAAGGTCATTTAGGGTCACTTTTGACATCCTAGCAAAGGTTATTTAGGGTAATTTTTGACATCCTAGCCAAGATCATTTAGGGTCACTTTTGACATGCTAGCCAAGGTAATTTAGTGTTACGGTTAATATTCTAGCGAATAATCCATTTAGGGTCATTAAAAAAGTTCAGAAGCTAGGGCCTCACCCGAACACTGGCCAAGTTGAGTCTGTACTCGGCATCGGACGACTGAATGGTGACCTCTTCGCCTGTCCAGACCAAATTTTTGTCCAGAGTTTTGTCCACGGCAACCAGGGGACAGTTCACCGGCCAATCTCTCTTCTGGTTGGAATTGAGGAAGTCGCTGAGCCTGAGAAATATTAGTACGTTTGGTGACATCATATGTCGATGAAAAGTGTACGTAGGAGAAGTAAAGGTTCTTAGTTTACTCAATAGAAACTAGTGTGAAAGATAGCATTTGTAAGGCTGTACATATGGGGAGGTGTACATTGGGAAGGTGCACATTGGGGAGGTGTACATTGGAAAGGTGCACATTGGAAAGGTGCACATTGGGGAGGTGTACATTGGAAAGGTGCACATTGGGGAGGTGTACATTGGAAAGGTGCACATTGGGGAGGTGTACATTGGGAAGGTGCACATTGGAAAGGTGGACATTAGGGAGGTGTACATTGGAAAGGTGCACATTGGAAAGGTGCACATTGGGGAGGTGTACATTGGGGAGATGCACATTGGGAAGGTGCACATTGGAAAGGTGCACATTGGGGAGGTGTATATTGGGAAGATGCACATTGGGGAGGTGTACATTGGAAAGGTGCACATTGGGGAGGTGTACATTGGGAAGGTGTACATTATGGAGGTGTACATTGGGGAG
Organism: Macrostomum lignano; assembly: GCA_002269645.1. Classification (NCBI taxonomy): domain Eukaryota; kingdom Metazoa; phylum Platyhelminthes; family Macrostomidae; genus Macrostomum; species Macrostomum lignano. Next base: position 181,524 of record NIVC01001639.1, on the reverse strand, counting down.
GTTTATATTAAGGTGAACTGTTCTCACTTGATGGCGCTGTCCTTGTCTTTGTAAGCCTCCTTGGTGACAAAGAACAGGCAGCGACATTTGCGTTTAGGAATAATCCGTATAAAAAACTTTTTCATTTGCATGAAAAGCTGGCGGCCGGGCGCGGAGCTCTCGTAGCTGTGCGCGATCTCCAGATCCTTCTTGAGGATGTACACGAAGCCCAGAGACTTCATGGCTCTCTCGCGGGCTTCGCCGGCGCTGGACTTCAGAGAGCGCAGCTGCTCAGCGTCCACTTCGAGGGGCGGATATTGATCGGACGAGAAGCGCAGCTTGAAGCTGTCCTGCAGCATTCAGGTGGCGGAAGGGGGCCGGAGCCGCGTCATCAAAAACCCCCAAATTTCACTGAAAACTCCGAAACCCATTTGGAAACTCCCAAATCCCACTGGAACCTCCCAAATCCCACTGGAACCTCCCGAATCCCACTGGAACCTCCCAAATCCCACTGGAAACTCCTCAATCCCACTGGAACCTCCCAAATCCCACTGGAAACTCCTCAATCCCACTGGAACCTCCCAAAGCCCACTGGAAACTCCTCAATCCCACTGGAACCTCCCAAATCCCACTGGAACCTCCCAAATCCCACTGAAAACTCCCAAACCCATTTGGAAACTCCCAAATCCGACTGGAAACTCCTAAATCCCACTGGAACCTCCCGAATCCCACTGGAACCTCCCAAATCTCACTGGAACCTCCCAAATCCCACTGAAAACTCCCAAACCCATTTGGAAACTCCCAAATCCCACTGGAACCTCCCAAATCCAACTGAAAACTCCCAAACCCATTTGGAAACTCCCAAATCCCACTGGAACCTCCCAAATCCAACTGGAAACTCCCAAATCACACTGGAACCTCCTAAATCACACTGGAACCTCCCAAATCCAACTGGAAACTCCCAAATCCCACTGGAAACTCCCAAATCTCTCTGGAAAATTCGCAAATCCCACTAAAAACTCTAAAATCCCATTAAGCACAATCAAATACTCACCAAAAAGAACTCGCCAGTGCTCTGAAAAAAATGGGAATTGATTTTGCAGAAATGCCGCACCGCCAACTCCTGGCCAGTGGTGATGTAGGGCCCCAGATTCCTGATAAAGGACCACTCGTTCTCCAGCACATTCTTGTACTCTTTGCTGGCGTCCGGTTGCTCCTTGAAGAATCTGAGCACCCACTGGTCGAGGAACTCGAAGTAATGAATCAACAGGTTCTTGATATCCAGGTCCAGTGCGCTCAGTGAGTCCTGCATCAGCTTCTCCTTGTCGTTTGGCCTGAACGGCTGAGTTGGCGGCCCGACCATCTCTAGGAAAAAGCGCTTCACCAGCACGGAGCCGCGCATCACCTGCGCGAATATTAGGAGATGGGAAGAGGGATATTATACTGCCGATAATCCTTTCTTGGGATCAGAGGAGTCTAGGGGTGTCAAAAATTCCATTTTGGGATCAGAAGAGTCTAGGGGTGTCGAAAATCCCATTTTGGGATCAGAAGTCTAGGGGGTCAAAAATCCCATTTTGGGATCAGAAGGGTCTAGAAGTGTCAAAAAGTCCATTTTGGGATCAGAAGGGACTAGGGGTGTCAAAAATCCCATTTTGGGATCTGAATGGTGTGGGGGTGTCAAAAATCCCTTTTTGTAATCAGAAAGGATTAGGAATGTCAAACATCCCATTTTGGGATCTGAAGAGTCTAGGGGTGTCAAAAATCCCATTTTGAGATCTGAATGCTGTGGATGTGTCAGGAATCCTACTTTGGGATCTGAAGGGTCTGGGGTGTCAAAAATCCCATTTTCGGATCTGAAGGGCCTGGAGGTGTCAAAAATCCTACTTTGGGATCTGAAGGGTCTGGAGGTGTCAAAAACCCCATTCTGAGATCTGGACACGACAAGTGGCAAAAATGCAATTTCAAACACCTCTTTAGATTCCCTAACAATGGAGCCCAGAGAAGTGAGGCTCAGAGAGGTCGGATCCATCTTCTGCTCCATCTGCAGCTTGATGCACTCGTGCATGACGTCAACGGGCAGTTTGCACAGGCTGACGTAGTGCGGCAGCAGGGACGGCAGGCCGATTTCGGAGGCCAGCTGGGACTCCATGCTGAACTGGGAGGCCACCGCGGCCGCTTCGTTGTCATTTTGCATTGCCAGCAGCGACGGCGTGTGCGGCAGGGCGCGGCGCCGGCCCGACACGGTCTCGGAGTATCCAGCGGGCCCCACGGCCGGGCTGAGGGCCTGCCTGGCGCACACCAGGGTTGGCCGGATCAGCTTCTGCAGTTGGCCGAGCATGGCCGACACGCCGCGGCCGAGCGAGCGCAGATTCCGCTCGGTGTAGGGCCGGTACATCCGGTAGAGCGACTGCGACCGGGACACGCCCGGCGACTGCAACGACGCTCTGGTAGCGCCGCCGACGGCGCCTTCCGATGCTGCTGCTGTCGCTGCCGAAGGCGTGGCCAAAGCCGTCGCTCCGGCGACACCGTTGCCGATTTCCTCGTCCTCGTCGTCCTCGTCGTACACGGCCAGCGGGGCCGGGGCTACCGGCGGCTCCTCGGTGCCATCGGCGTCGAACTCGAACAGCGGCACAGTCGGCCGGTTCGCATTCGTCCCGTTGGTGTCGTCGTCGACGCTGCCGCCGTCTCCTGCGCCGGTGGCGGCCGACGACGTCGCACCGGTGTCGTGATCGACTCCGTTGGTGCCGTTGGCTCCGGTTGAGAAAAGAACGCGCGGCGACTCCGGCCGGGGACTCGACGATTCCGCCGCTGCCAGCGTCGCCGTCTGCCGCAGCCGGGAATCGTCAACGACGCCGGCAGGGGCTGTCGACAGGACCGGACGGGGCCGACCGACGCCTGCGGAGACTGGCGAAGGGGTCGCGGAGGAGCTCGGCACGGCCGGCGGGATGGAGACGTTCAGCGGCGAGGCCGTGTTGCTGCGAGCGCCGCCGCGACCGATGCCGACGCCGGCGACGCTCAGGTTGGCATCAGAGCACATGGAGATCTGCGAGCGGGGTGCAAAGCCAACTTGGCTACTGGATTGGCCAGATAAGCTACTGAATTGGCCAGATAAGCTACTGAATTGGCCAGATAAGCTACTGGATTGGCCAGATAAGCTACTGGATTGGCCAGATAAGCTACTGAATTGGCCAGATAAGCTACTGAATTGGCCAGATAAGCTACTGAATTGGCCAGATAAGCTACTGAATTGGCCAGATAAGCTACTGGATTGGCCAGATAAGCTACTGGATTGGCCAGATAAGCTACTGGATTGGCCAGATAAGCTACTGAATTGGCCAGATAAGCTACTGAATTGGCCAGATAAGCTACTGAATTGGCCAGATAAGCTACTGAATTGGCCAGATAAGCTACTGAATTGGCCAGATAAGCTACTGAATTGGCCAGATAAGCTACTGGATTGGCCAGATAAGCTACTGAATTGGCCAGATAAGCTACTGAATTGGCCAGATAAGCTACTGAATTGGCCAGATAAGCTACTGAATTGGCCAGATAAGCTACTGAATTGGCCAGATAAGCTACTGAATTGGCCAGATAAGCTACTGAATTGGCCAGATAAGCTACTGAATTGGCCAGATAAGCTACTGAATTGGCCAGATAAGCTACTGAATTGGCCAGATAAGCTACTGAATTGGCCAGATAAGCTACTGAATTGGCCAGATAAGCTACTGGATTGGCCAGATAAGCTACTGAATTGGCCAGATAAGCTACTGAATTGGCCAGATAAGCTACTGAATTGGCCAGATAAGCTACTGAATTGGCCAGATAAGCTACTGGATTGGCCAGATAAGCTACTGAATTGGCCAGATAAGCTACTGAATTGGCCAGATAAGCTACTGAATTGGCCAGATAAGCTACTGAATTGGCCAGATAAGCTACTGAATTGGCCAGATAAGCTACTGGATTGGCCAGATAAGCTACTGGATTGGCCAGATAAGCTACTGGATTGGCCAGATAAGCTACTGAATTGGCCAGATAAGCTACTGAATTGGCCAGATAAGCTACTGAATTGGCCAGATAAGCTACTGAATTGGCCAGATAAGCTACTGAATTGGCCAGATAAGCTACTGAATTGGCCAGATAAGCTACTGGATTGGCCAGATAAGCTACTGAATTGGCCAGATAAGCTACTGAATTGGCCAGATAAGCTACTGAATTGGCCAGATAAGCTACTGAATTGGCCAGATAAGCTACTGAATTGGCCAGATAAGCTACTGAATTGGCCAGATAAGCTACTGAATTGGCCAGATAAGCTACTGAATTGGCCAGATAAGCTACTGAATTGGCC
>NIVC01001639.1:92200-172200 GCA_002269645.1 Macrostomum lignano | reverse complement strand
ACTTCCGGTCTACTGAGTAGCCTCTTGGAACTGTGTATACATGTATTGTTCCTACTTCCGGTCTTGTGAGTAGCCTGTTGGAACTGTGTATACATGTATTGTTCCTACTTCCGGTCTACTGAGTAGCCTCTTGGAACTGTGTATACATGTATTGTTCCTACTTCCGGTCTACTGAGTAGCCTGTTGGAACTGTGTATACATGTATTGTTCCTACTTCCGGTCTGGTGAGTAGCCTGTTGGAACTGTGTATACATGTATTGTTCCTAGTTCCGGTCTGGTGAGTAGCCTGTTGGAACTGTGTATACATGTATTGTTCCTACTTCCGGTCTGGTGAGTAGCCTGTTAGAACTGTGTATACATGTATTGTTCCTAGTTCCGGTCTACTGAGTAGCCTCTTGGAACTGTGTATACATGTATTGTTCCTACTTCCGGTCTGGTGAGTAGCCTGTTGGAACTGTGTATACATGTATTGTTCCTAGTTCCGGTCTGGTGAGTAGCCTGTTGGAACTGTGTATACATGTAGTGTTCCCACTTCCGGTTCTCTGAGACTGTTGGAAATGTGCATATTGCTCCCACTTCCGGTTCTCTAAGTAGACTGTTGGAAATGTGCATATTGCCCCCACTTCCGGTTCTCTGAGTAGACTGTTGGAAATGTGCAAATTGCTCCCACTTCCGGTTCTCTGAGACTGTTGGAAATGTGCATATTGCTCCCACTTCCGGTTCTCTAAGTAGACTGTTGGAAATGTGCATATTGCCCCCACTTCCGGTTCTCTGAGTAGACTGTTGGAAATGTGCATATTGCTCCCACTTCCGGTTCTCTAAGTAGACTGTTGGAAATGTGCATATTGCCCCCACTTCCGGTTCTCTGAGTAGACTGTTGGAAATGTGCATATTGCTCCCACTTCCGGTTCTCTGAGTAGACTGTTGGAAATGTGCATATTGCCCCCACTTCCGGTTCTCTGAGTAGACTGTTGGAAATGTGCATATTGCTCCCACTATTTACAGACTACTGGAATTTGCGACTATAACTTTTGGTCGTTAGATTCTCCTTTGTTATGAAGCATTTTTGAAACAGGATACCTTTTTTAACGCCAGTCATGACTAATTAAAAACTGAGCTGTCAAACAACGATCAATGTGACCATTTAGCACCTTAAACACCTATTTATGTAATTTGAGTATAAATTCTTTTTTAGTTTTAATTGTCATGTTGGTCAACCATAAATCGCCTAAGATAGTTACTATGCTGTGACAAGCTAAACAACGTGACATTTTAAATCTTTATTCGCCTACTTTTCTCAGTAGTTTAAATTAGATCTCCGGCCCACAGGACCCATACGGCCGTCAAAGCCTCTCTATTCGGCCCTCGGGTCCTTTGAAACTTCCCAACAGCTCGTAGCAATCTATTCTCACTTCTCATTGCTCTCCTCTCTCCTCGCCAATCCCTTCCCTCCTCTCTCCTCTCCCTCTCTTCTCTTTTCTCCTCTCTCTTTATCTCTCCTCGCCTCTAATGATTGGAAATGAGATGCCTATGCTCAAATGGGGTTGCTAATGAGATGCCTATGCTCAAATAGGGTTGCAATGGAGATGCCTATGCTCAAATAGGGTTGCTATGGAGATGCCTATGCTCAAATGGGGTTGCTATGGAGATGCCTATGCTCAAATGGGGTTGCTATGGAGATGCCTATGCTCAAATGGGGTTGCTATGGAGATGCCTATGCTCAAATGGGGTTGCTATGGAGATGCCTATGCTCAAATGTGGTTGCTATGGAGATGCCTATGCTCAAATGGGGTTGCTATAGAGATGCCTATGCTCAAATGGGGTTGCTATAGAGATGCCTATGCTCAAATGGGGTTGCTATGGAGATGGCTATGCTCAAATGGGGTTGCTATGGAGATGCCTATGCTCAAATAGGGTTGCAATGGAGATGCCTATGCTCAAATAGGGTTGCTATAGAGATGCCTATGCTCAAATGGGGTTGCTATGCTCAAAGAAAATACCAGAGCACTTCCCACACTGCTGACTCACACTGCTGGAGCTGTGCCTCAGCGCAATCGACGATGCAGAAGCAGACATCGCTGACGACACGGCGAGGGTCGTCATGGAGTTGTGCGCCGAGTTTGACGCCGACACGGAAGCTGCCGGAGAGTTCATCGAGGACAGCGACGAGGACGACGCGACGGCTGGCACCGAGACGCTACTATCGACTCCGACTGATGGCGGCGGCGGCATCTCCAAACCGGCCGACAAGTTCGCGCCGGCGCTACCAGCGCCAGAATTCACTACGGCGGCGGCTGCGCTACGTGACGATGCCGAACGACGAATTGTCGGCGTAAGGCTGGAAGCCGTGTCCATCAGGCCGTGGAACAGGCCACCCATGATGGCCGGGGCGCGGTGCAGCTGTGCAGTTCGAACGGCAGGGGGCCAGTCATGGGATATAGATTCTCAATAGAAACCTCACATATGAGATTCTCAACCAAATCTCACCCCTGAGATTCTCAATAGAAACCTCACATATGAGATTCTCAACCAAATCTCACCCCTGAGATTCTCAATAGAAACCTCACATATGAGATTCTCAATCAAATCTCACCCCTGAGATTCTCAATAGAAACCTCATATATGAGATTCTCAACCAAATCTCACCCCTAAGATACTCAACCAAATCTCGCTAGTGAGATACTTATCCAAATCTCACCCCTAAGATACTCAACCGAATCTCACCCCTGAGATTCTCAACTAAACCTCACCCATGAGATACTCAACCAAATCTCACCCCTGAGATTCTCAATAGAAACCTCACATATGAGATTCTCAACCAAATCTCACCCCTGAGTTCTCAATAGAAACCTCACATATGAGATTCTCAACCAAATCTCGCCCCTGAGATTCTCAATAGAAACCTCATATATGAGATTCTCAACCAAATCTCACTCCTAAGATACTCAACCAAATCTCGCCAGTGAGATACTTATCCAAATCTCACCCCTAAGATACTCAACTAAATCTCGCCAGTGAGATACTTATCCAAATCTCACCCCTAAGATACTCAACCAAATCTCGCCAGTGAGATACTTATCCAAATCTCACCCCTAAGATACTCAACCAAATCTCGCCAGTGAGATACTTATCCAAATCTCACCCCTAAGATACTCAACCAAATCTCGCTAGTGAGATACTTATCCAAATCTCACCCCTAAGATACTCAACCGAATCTCACCCCTGAGATTCTCAACTAAACCTCACACATGAGATACTCAACCAAATCTCACCCCTGAGATTCTCAATAGAAACCTCACATATGAGATTCTCAATCAAATCTCACCCCTGAGATTCTCAATAGAAACCTCACATATGAGATTCTCAATCAAATCTCACCCCTGAGATTCTCAATAGAAACCTCATATATGAGATTCTCAACCAAATCTCACTCCTAAGATACTCAACCAAATCTCGCCAGTGAGATACTTATCCAAATCTCACTCCTAAGATACTCAACCAAATCTCGCCAGTGAGATACTTATCCAAATCTCACACCTAAGATACTCAACCAAATCTCGCCAGTGAGATACTTATCCAAATCTCACTCCTAAGATACTCAACCAAATCTCGCCAGTGAGATACTTATCCAAATCTCACCCCTAAGATACTCAACCAAATCTCGCTAGTGAGATACTTATCCAAATCTCACCCCTAAGATACTCAACCAAATCTCACCCCTGAGATTCTCAATAGAAACCTCACATATGAGATTCTCAATCAAATTTCACCCCTGAGATTCTCAATAGAAACCTCACATATGAGATTCTCAATCAAATCTCACCCGTGAGATTCTCAATAGAAACCTCATATATGAGATTCTCAACCAAATCTCACTCCTAAGATACTCAACCAAATCTCGCCAGTGAGATACTTATCCAAATCTCACTCCTAAGATACTCAACCAAATCTCGCCAGTGAGATACTTATCCAAATCTCACTCCTAAGATACTCAACCAAATCTCGCCAGTGAGATACTTATCCAAATCTCACCCCTAAGATACTCAACCAAATCTCGCCAGTGAGATACTTATCCAAATCTCACCCCTAAGATACTCAACCGAATCTCAACCCTGAGATTCTCAACTAAATCTCACCCATGAGATACTCAACCGAATCTCACCCCTGAGATTCTCAACTAAATCTCACCCATGAGATACTCAACCAAATCTCACCCCTGAGATTCTCAACCAAATCTCACCCCTGAGATTCTCAACTAAATCTCACCCATGAGATACCCAATCAAATCTCACCCCTAAGATACTCACCAAAATCAGCACACCTGAAACACAAAATCTCACCCCCCGGAAAACAAGCTAACAATAGCTGACACATCACCCAAGCAGCGCAGCCTCACCCCGGAAAAGCCCAGATAGGAGGAAACGCAGATCGATCCGGCCACATCTGGCGAATAATCTCCAGTGTACATGAGGCTCTCGCCGCCGAACCCGGCTCCGGCCAGGGGGTCCCGGTCGTGCCGAGTCTGTATCTGGGCGGTGAACCGGCTCCCATCGCCGCTTCCGGTTCCGCTTCCTGTTGCGGTTCTCATTCTCAGCCGGCGCATCGCGTCCGTGACCGCCGCCGCGGCCACCAAGTTGCCGGCGCTGCCGCCGCCGCCGCCGCCGCTGCCAACGTCGGCATCGTCCGATTCGTCGAAGGCGTCAACAATTTGAGGCGGCGGCGAAGGCGGAAGCTGCTGCTGCTGATGGTGCCGACGAACTCCGCCATGGCGCCGGCCTCGCCGAGCGACGTGACGGCGCCGACCCTGCGCCAGGTCCTCCAGCCGGTCCTGCTCCTGGATGGCGAACTCTTCGCTAGTGTTCAGCTCGATTGGCGCGCCGGCGGCAGCTGCGGTGGAGGCCTCGCCGGAGTCGCCCTGGTCAGACTCTGACTCGGATTCGAACTCTCCCTCCTCAGCCTCTTCTTCATCAGTGTCATCCTCGGTCGCTTCGTCAAATTCGTCGTTTCCACGACGAATAATATTATCACTGACGTCTGGCAGTTCGGCCATGAATAAAAACAGATCAGCATCTGCTTAAATACTAGATATTACTTTTCGCGCTTGCCTACTGATAGTAGCAACCTAAGAATTTGCAGTAGTACTTTAACCCGACAATTCTCTGGCTAGCGGCTATAGACTGGTTACCCTCTGACTTAAACTACTCGTAGAAGCTTCACAAACCAAAAACTTGACGAACTAGAAACTTCACAAACTAGAAACTTTATAAACTAGAAACTTCACAAACTAAAAACTTCACAAACTAGAAACTTTATAAACTAGAAACTTCACAAACTAGAAACTTCACAAACCAAAAACTTGACGAACTAGAAACTTCACAAACTAGAAACTTTATAAACTAGAAACTTCACAAACTAGAAACTTCACAAACTTGAAACTTCACAAACTTGAAACTTTCACAGAGAACACCCCAAATTACATCTATCCTAAACTTTGTAAAAAGCATTAATCTCAATATCTAAGAAACACAAATTAAATAAAATCACTCAAAGGATTCGAAAATATTTTTGCTTTCACACAAAACTGCAAGCAGTGTATTTTCATTACTAAACAGAAATTTTAAAAGATGCAAGCATTGAAACTCTTTAAGCACAAATACGAGTACTTTTCCTGTTTCTATTAACAGAATAGGTCAGCTACTGATTTAAAAATATATGAAAGAAAGACAGGTTCATACTCGAATATAATGAGCTCAGTGATAGCAAAGATCAGCTATATTTGGCTGCTGCAATATACAGCTTTAGAGCTACTACAATGGGCAGCAGCAGCTACACTGAATGCTTACAGTGGGCAGCAACAGCTACACTGAATGCTTACAGTGGGCAGCAACAGCAGCTACACTGAATACTTACAATGGGCAGCAGCAGCTACACTGAATGCTTACAGTGGGCAGCAGCAGCTACACTGAATGCTTACAGTGGGCAGCAACAGCTACACTGAATGCTTATAGTGGGCAGCAACAGCAGCTACACTGAATACTTACAGTGGGCAGCAACAGCTACACTGAATGCTTACAGTGGGCAGCAACAGCAGCTACACTGAATACTTACAGTGGGCAGCAACAGCTACACTGAATGCTTACAGTGGGCAGCAACAGCAGCTACACTGAATACTTACAGTGGGCAGCAACAGCTACACTGAATGCTTACAGTGGGCAGCAACAGCTACACTGAATACTTACAGTGGGCAGCAACAGCTACACTGAATACTTACAGTGGGCAGCAACAGCTACACTGAATACTTACAGTGTGCAGCAACAGCAGCTACACTGAATACTTACAGTGGGCATCAGCAGCTACACTGAATGCTTACAGTGGGCAGCAGCAGCTACACTAAATGCTTACAGTGGGCAGCAACAGCAGCTACACTGAATACTTACAGTGGGCAGCAACAGCTACACTGAATGCTTACAGTGGGCAGCAACAGCTACACTGAATACTTACAGTGGGCAGCAACAGCAGCTACACTGAATACTTACAGTGGGCAGCAACAGCTACACTGAATGCTTACAGTGGGCATCAGCAGCTACACTGAATGCTTACAGTGGGCAGCAACAGCTACACTGAATGCTTACAGTGGGCAGCAACAGCTACACTGAATGCTTACAGTGGGCAGCAACAGCTACACTGAATGCTTACAGTGGGCAGCAACAGCAGCTCTCTGCTCTGCACCTCTGTTGAGCGGTGTGGCGTCGCCGACCCTGCGCCAGGTCCTTCAGCCTTTGCTGCTCCTGGATGGCGAACACTTCGTCAGTGTTCAGCCCGATTGGCGCGGTGGCAGCTGCGGTGAAGGCCTCGCCAGAGTCAGATTCGGACTCAACATTGAACTCTCCCTCTCCCTCCTCCACCTCATCTTCATCCGCGTCATCGTCGGTCGCATCGTCAACTTCGTCGTTTCCACGACCGAGATTATAATCGCCGTCGGTTGGCAATTCAGTCTGAATAAAAAAATCGACATCTCAAGATTATTGATTATTACTGTTGACATTTGCCTACTGTTAGTAGCAATCAAAGAATTTGCAGTAGCACTTCAATCCTGAAATTCTCTCAAATAGATTAGCTACCCTCCGAGATTCCACTGTGCTCTCCAAATCTATTCATACATATATAAAGTGCAGCTTCTTTACGTGTTGAAGTGTTCAATAAAATGGAATATGAGGAAAGTTATAGTAGAGTTGTGATGCCAAAGACACTTTTACAAGCCCGAAACTTCATAAGCTCGAAACTTCACAAACTCGAAACTTCACAAGCTCGAAGCTTCACAAACTGGAACCTTCACAAGCTCGAAGCTTTACAAACTTGAAACTTCATAAGCTCGAAACTTCACAAACTCGAAACTTCACAAGCTGGAACCTTCACAAACTCGAAACTTCACAAGCTCGAAGCTTCACAAACTGGAACCTTCACAAACTCGAAACTTCACAAACTTGAAACTTCACAAACTCGAAACTTCACAAGCTCGAAGCTTCACAAACTCGAAACTTTACAAGCTCGAAGCTTCACAAACTCGAAACTTTACAAACTTGAAACTTCACAAACTCGAAACTTCACAAACTCGAAACTTCACAAGCTCGAAGCTTCACAAACTCGAAACTTTACAAACTTGAAACTTTACAAACTTGAAACTTCACAAACTCGAAACTTTACAAACTTGAAACTTCACAAACTTGAAACTTCACAAACTGGAAGCTTCACAAGCTCAAACTTTCAAAAGCTGGAAAAACGGCTAAAACAGACTACAAAAGGGCATATTTAATAGTTTGGGTAACTACAGGAGGGAATTCTGGGGACACTTCCCTAATATAGTAAGGAAACTTGAAGCATTCGCTGAAAACTACCCCAAACTACATCTATCATAAACTTTGTAAAAGCAGTCATCTTAATATCTACATGTAGGAAACAACAAATAAATCTAATAATGAAATCAACTCAAAGGTTTCGAAATTTATCGCCTACTGCAAGTAGTGTATTTTCGTTACTAAGACAAATATACAGATTTTAAACGGCGGCAGAATTGAAATTCTGTGTACGCACAATATTTTACAGTTTCTATTAACATAGTAGGTCCTCTACTGATTTAAAAATATGAAAGAAAAATGTTAATACACGAATAAATACAAATAGACGTCAATATACAGGCCTCTAGAGCTAGTTATTGTCACTTTCGAGTTTGTCACTCAGTGGGCAGCAGCAACTGCCCACTGCCCAATCAGATTTTTACAGTGGACAGCAGCAACTGCCCACTGCCCAATCAGATGCTTACAGTGGGCAGCTGCAACTGCCCACTGCCCAATCAGATGCTTACAGTGGGCAGCTGCAACTGCCCACTGCCCAATCAGATGCTTACAGTGGGCAGTTGCAGCTACCCACTGCCCAATCAGATATTGATGTTGAATTGTTTCATGATTTTGTTTAAATTGATAAATTTAAATTGATGTTTCATGATTCTGTTGCAACTGCCCACTGTAAGCATCTGATTGGGCAGTGGGCAGTTGCAACAAAATCATGAAACATCAATTTAAATTATGCTGCAACCAAAAATGTAGAAACTAGATTTCAAAACCGAACTGGATAAATAGATCTGAAAAAAGGTATAATATGAGCCAAAGAGTTCAGTCGGTGAAATTTAGGACACAAAGACTGGCAGCACAGAAGCGATCGGCCGGTTGCAAATCGGACAAACCCGGCGCTTTAATCTCTGATGGCAGGCATCGCACAGACAGAAATGATTACACGGCTGCAGCATAATATTGCGCTCTCTATCCAAGCAGACAACGCACTGGAGCTGCTCGGACACCTCCTTTGTGTCACCGCGGCTTGAAGAGCTGAGGCTGAGACTGAGGCCTTGAGCCTGCGCTTGTGCCTGGGGCCTGCGAGAGCGCAAATAATAGTACACGCTGGCGCCCACAGATACAACTAGAACAATGGCGCCAACTATGATTCTACCTGACATAGATTGACCATGAATTTTTTAATAGTACACAATGTATACAATAGTACACAGAAAGTCCAAAGATCTGTTTTGAGATGGTGCCCCAATAGCACCCTACACAGTGTGTATATGCTAAGTATATATAGCAATCTAATGCAATTCAAAAATTGGTTGCACACTTTGGTAGAATTAAGGCCCTAGAGCTAATAGCAATAAAAAGGCTTTAGGCACCTAAAGAACAATCTAGCACAATTTAACCTTTCAATTCCCATTACCTTAACTTGTTAAAGTTTAAGATATTCATAACTGTTTTATAAGTATTAAAAAATTGTCAAAATATTTCCCATTCAATATGGCTTTCAATTTAGTTTAGTTTAACAAACCATTCTTAGAATAAACCAGAGATAAAATATATTATTTGCATTGCCTTATTAACTATATGAATAATTGAAAAGATCAATAATATTTTATAAAATAATAGCATGCACATGGTAAAAACCATTTATTTTTAGCATCTATTGAAAGTTATTTTTGTTTTACAACTATTGAAATATTTAAGAAAATATGAAATATATATTTCAGGTAATTTTTATATACCATAAGCCTAGATTTGGGGCTATAGTTCTTTTGTCTACTTTGAATTTGTCTTATAGACTAAATATTTAATGGTAAGGGTGCTAATTACTTGATGTAGCAATTAAAAAATATTCAATGGTTGGTTAGCAACTTAATTTATTCCTTCACTTTATTATACATACAATTGATTCATTCATATTCCAAATGAAAACTGCCCCCCTTCTAATCTAATAATAGAAATAATCTAATCTAACTATAGAAGTCTATATTTTATTAAAACAAATTCAAAGCTTCTAACTACTAACTTCTATATTTATCTTCACAAAGAAAGCAATCAATAACAAATAGAAATAAAAATAGCTTCTATTTCAATGAAAATTCTGCTTTTTGTGCCAAAATACATTTTACTACTTTATTGCTAGCTATTGTTTACTTTAAACATAATAGCAAACAAACTATCTACCCTAGCATGGACTTTAGTAGATAAACTAACAATAGACAAGATGACCTATATCTAATTTAATTAAGTTCCTAATGATTTTTGTTATCTAAGATATTTATTATCCTAGCCTACCTTGATTTGGGTCACTTTGATAAGTTGCATTGACATAAGTTTAGTTTTGCTTGAAAGTGGCAAATATTTTCTTTATAAAATGACTTAAACTATAATTGATTTGGATTTTTATTTCAAGAGATATCTCCATTAGAAGGATATTAGTCAAAGACTTATAGAACTTGTAGATCCAAGCTTCTAGACAAACAATCTAGTTTCATGTCCTCAATGAGCAATTAAGAAACCCAATAGGCATTCAGTTTGACATGATCTATCTTCTATAGATATTCATAGACTATGGACTTTAAGCAATCTAGTCAATCAACCATTTTGCTAATGCTTTTTTGCAGTCTTCACTCTTAATTGATCAAGTCAAGAATATGATCAGGTTACCATTGCCACAGATCTCAAGGCATCCAAACCTTGACATGTTGCCTATATATGAGTTCTTTTATCATTGAACTCTTTTACTTACTTGTTTATTGTCATCTTGCTAATGGAATAGTTACCATATGCAATGCAGAATTGCCTGTGAATATTAGCTAATATATACTTAGAGCTCTAAAAGAAAAAGATGGCATATTGTTCCCTAGTTTTTTAATATAATAATTGACAAATAAAAATTGAACAATAGTAAAAATATTTTAATACAAAAGATGCAACTATAGTCTTTTGAAAAAGCTTTTTACTGTGTTGCTTTTGACCATTAAAACAACTTATTTATATAAAAATATTGATTGCTACTAAGTAGCATGCTAATTTTAGCCAATATTTAAGCTTCTCAAAGTCTATGAACAATCTCACTCTGATTAAATGCTCATATCTCTTAAAATATAAATTTAAATCAATGGCAGTTGTAAGACTTGCTGTTTTCAAACAAGCCTTTGTCAATGCAAATTTTGCTAAATGTCTTGTCTACAAGTAAAAAAACACTAAAAATATAATACTTAGGCCTATATAAAAATATAATAATATAAAATTATAAAAAATGTAATCTAAATATACTAAATCTCTAAGGTTTGTATGCTTGCTTGCTTGTCTTTAACGTACTAATTCTAATTGTATTATTTGTAAGTGTTTACTGTTTATTGTTTATAACACTATTTTTAGACATCCTTTATATGATAATAAAAAATAAAATATTTGATCATTATGTTTTATTTTTGTTTTGTTGCTTTTGCTTTTTATCCATGCTTTTCTAGCGGTCTGCATTTCATGAGGATTCTCTATAAGTTTATGGTCTTTGTGTCTGAATACTCTAGGACAATTTAAAACAATTTGCATAGGAAGAAAACAATATAATTAGTTTGATTTCTTTTCTTAAATATTATATTCTTTCAACAAAAATTTTTAAATATATTATCAAACATAAATTTTAACAAAATAACCACAAACTTAATATTATGAAGTGCCTCTTATCACTAAAATGACAATACTCATGAAATCTTTGATTTATTATTAAAAATGAAGTGTGTCTATCACAAAAGCAACTTGTTACCAAAACAACTAATTGTCAAAAAAACGTCTGTTACCAAAACGACTTGTCATCAAAATGACTGGTACAAAGACTCTGTCATTGTCATCAATTATCCAAGATAAAAAAATAGAATATAGCAATCTGACTATCAAAAGATTCATAGGCAAACATATTTTCAAAATAGATTTAGTCTATAACAAAAGTGATATGCTTAACTTAATTACTTAAAACAATAGTTGGCAGTTAGCTTATTAGCTATGCCCTACCCTAGTCCTATGGCAGCTATGGCTACTATGGGAATTCTTGGCATTGGCACAAATGTTATCTGATAAGGATGCCATGACTTCTAATAAGCTAAGGGTAATGTTGTTGTTGATGCATGCATGCATGATTGTGCCAAACTGCCCATACATTACATAGCAATGGTTAATAAAGTCTTGTATTTTGTATTTGTTTAGATTTAGAAACCTTCAAGGCTTAGGTAGGCATCAAGCCCGGATCAAGGCATGGCTTTCATCACTCGTTTCTTTACCACCAATCAATCTGTACTAATCAGAAAATATATTCTATATATAAGAAGTAGTTATTGCGGAAAGCAAAAATTTTAGATACAATTTAAGGGTTTATTTCATTTTATTAGTACAATACTACCTTGTTTTAATACTAAGTCTACCTGTTTAATATCAGAAGTTGGGTTCTTAGTTCAAAAACATGATAATAAAATGCATATCAAAATTGTGCAAAAAAGCATTAGATAAACAAGTATTTTGTATTTTAGGTACAGCACCGTATTTAGGGCATTTATTATAGATTTTGTAGACGAAGCTTTTGAGTAAAAATTTGATACATCGTAACTTTTTCCAATTGACGTACGTATTCTACAATCCGAAGAACACTTGACGATTGGTTGGATTAATATTAATGTATTACTAGTCTAGGGCATCATATAGGCCCCAGTTTGCTTTTGCATTGCATTCCAATTATAAAAAAGCCAAATCAAGAAACTATCATGTTATTGTTACATGTATGATGTATGCTTTAGTTTAAATTTAGTTTTAGGTAGGCCTATTCTACTGAGTGAAAAAATTAGAATACTGTTAACCATTCTACTATAGTATATATTTTTTATCGGCAGTGCTTATTTAGCCGGCACCGGCCGAATAAGTTCGCTACTATTTAGCCGGCAGTCCTGCCCCACTGCCGGTCAAATAAGCTCGTCACTATTTAGCCGGCAGTCCTGCCCCACTGCCGGTCAAATAATTGCGTCACTATTTAGCCGGCAATCCTGGCCCCCAATGGCCACGCCAATATATATATTTATTTGAGATATTTAAACTTTATAAATCTGTAAAGCGAATATAAATCAATGCAGATTCAGTACAATTTATTACTTGCCTTCAAGTTTGTTTAATTGTTTCTGGAAGTCTTGCATATTCCGGAAATTATTTGTAGCAGCAGAAGACACATTAACAATTAAAAAATTAATTATGCATGTTTTACTTTCACTTTAATCTCTGAATCAAAAAACTCCAAAATTGTAGGATAAATAATTAGCTTGTAGTATGTTAAATTATTAATTTAAGGTCATGACGAGCAGTGCGCAGTTATAAAATGTATAAATGTATTTTGAACAGCGTGGCCATTGGGGCCAGGACTGCCGGCTAAATAGTGACGCAATTATTTGACCAGCAGTGGGGCAGGACTGCCGGCTAAATAGTGACGCGCTTATTTGACCGGCAGTGGGACAGGACTGCCGGCTAAATAGTGACGCGATTATTTGACTGGCAGTGGGGCAGGACTGCCGGCTAAATAGTGACGAGCTTATTTGACCGGCAGTGGGGCAAGACTGCCGGCTAAATAATGGCGAACTTATTCGGCCGGTGCCGGCTAAATAGTAGCAAACTTATTCGACCGGTGCCGGCTAAATAAGCACTGCCTTTTTTATCTCTTTTATTTTAATCAATATTTTTAAACTATGCCTAATTTTTTGCCCTTTTTATTTTGAGGGTTTGTTTCAAGGCAACTAGGCCCAGCCTTAGCTTCTTAATAAAGGCTTCTAGCTGCTTAGCCTTGTGTTTTTTTGTCTTTTTTTTGTATTTATAATATACTAATGCCAATGGCAGTGCTTATCCCCATGGTACCGTAGGAATAATTTCTGTCTTATTCCAACGGTACCGTTCGAATAATTTTCTGCTTATCCGCATGGCACACTGAGGAGATAGCTGCCCTATCTTCTACATATGCTGTGCGAATAATTTTCTGCTTATCCGCACGGCACACTGACAAGATAGCTGCCCTATGCCCGAGATAGATAGATAGAATGGTATCAAAAGAAAGAATGTAATGGCTATTTGTCCAACTAGGCAGTATACATAGCCATTTTCATTTCTTTTTTAGCTAGGCTGAATAAATAGCTAATGTTGTTATTTCAGCTGAGCTGGATAAATATTTTTCTGGCTGAGCTAGATAAATAGCTATTGTTGTTATTTGTCTGGCTAAGTCATATATTTATATGCACATATACAAATAAAGACTTTGTAGCATTTTAGAAACTCTGAGATTATTTTTAAGACTTGATCTAGGTATAGATGTTTCAAATAAGTTGAATGAGTGATTGCCATTTTGAACCGACTTAGGCCTATACAACTTGTGTATTGGCTGACATTTGTATTGCCAAATTCATGTAAGTTTTGCATGTTCATAAAGAGAACTTATATCTGTATGAGCAAATATTATATCTAGAAACTAGGTCCCCGAAACTAAGATTTTGCATCTTAGTGCCTATGAAAGCATAGTTCATTATAAATTATAGGATTGAATATTTTGAAGTATGTGATAGATAACCATATAGTATTTAGGTTTGTTTATTCTAAGAGACTATTCTTAGGTATTATTTATATTGGGACTAAGCAAAATATTCATTTTTTAATTATCTAATTATACATTTTTTATAATTATAGATCTAGTGAATATATTATTGCAAAATATTAGCATTAGTTAAGAAAGTCCCCTAGGTATATATCATTAATATTTATTAAGCTAAGCTCTTATTAATCTTGCGGATACACTTATAGCCTTGAGCTATGGCAAAAATACAAGTTTTGAGTTTTAATTCTACAATATTCTTAGTAGGCTTTATTAGCTACACATCTAACTATCTTATATGTTTTTGGAGTATTTAAACAACTAAATTGGCTGAATTAGTGCTTATTTTTCAATAAAGTACAAATCATAGTTGCCTTATTATAGAAGCAGTGTTGGGCACCATTAATGAAAATCTTAACTTCCGTTAATGGCAAAAGCCTTAGTTTTAAAACAAGAAAATCTTAACTTATTAACTCTTAATTTCATTAAAGTTAACACAGAAAATACAGAAATCTTGCACTTTTTCCAAAACAGATTTCATCATACATTAGGCAATTAAGAGATTAATTAGGCAATTAGGTAAATTCAAATACATCCGTAATGTTGTAACTTCTTTTCAGACTTATATTTTTGTTCTTTCTTTGTGTCTTTGGTCATTGACATTGTCATTAATTTTAACAATGAATTTGTCATTAAATCACAATTTTTTAATGCAAATTCATTAATCCGTTAGCTCAAAAAAATCTTAATGGCA
Organism: Macrostomum lignano; assembly: GCA_002269645.1. Classification (NCBI taxonomy): domain Eukaryota; kingdom Metazoa; phylum Platyhelminthes; family Macrostomidae; genus Macrostomum; species Macrostomum lignano. Next base: position 156,986 of record NIVC01001639.1, on the reverse strand, counting down.
TTCCGTTAACTTTATTGAAAAATCTTAATGCTTATTAATGGATTAACGCTTATTAATGGACTGGTGCCCAACACTGTGTAGAAGTTAATGATTTTGGTATTAGAGGTGACATTTGTCATGACCTTGACTTCTAATATTCACTATGGGACAGCTGACCTTTAACCTTACATGGATTGCTCCCTCATCAAAGTGCCATTTAGCATCCTGATTTTAACATTAAGATGCCGACTTTGGAAAACCAAAGCTAAAGTTAAAGTTTGACACATTGTGAGGCAAAACCTTTAGTTAGTTACTATGTCTAGAGACTATTTTATCTGTATTGGGTGGGATCGGGATTCCTTAACTCTTAATTGCCAACTTATCTCACCTTTTTGCAGCCGCAAACAGCCTCTAAAATGTCTGGCGGTCCAATGGTGTTCCCCTATACCTACCTGGCCAAGGTGAGAAACTTTCCCTGGCGGGCATTCTGGAACGAGAGTCGAATGTTCCGCTTCATGACTTACACCCTGCCGGTGCCCATCTTCGTGCTGGCCAAGATCCGCAAAGCACTCGACTCCGAGGACAACCGGCGCCAGTGGAAGGAGATCCGCGGCCGGCGCTTGATCAACTTCTTTGATCCGTACGCGATTCCGCCTAATAAGATCCACCTGGATGATCATCATTGAGTTGCTCATCCGGCTGTTTCAATGAAGCTTTACTCTGTCCTGACAGAAGTTAGTAAATTTGATAAGAAACATTAAGTTAAAATTCTAAAGCACCAATATATTTAGCATTAGAAAGAACTTTCTCTCTCTATAGCAAAAGTGCATCCTTGAGGTCAAGTCCAATAAATTAACAACCTGGCCATCTCTCTGATAGTTTTGTCCAATAAGTTACTAGGAAACAAATATAATCAGTGTGGCATAACACACAATTGACTCCTGGCCTACACTCTCTAGACTGCTACTTATAACTTTAGCCAAAACTGTTATTGTAAAGTGTTTTGTTACTTCTTTCTTTGTCAGTTCTTTTAACACGAGACATGGGACTGGAGAAAGTTTTTTCTTTGCAGATAGCAAGGAATGAAAATCAATATTCTCAAATCATCAAGGCTCAGTAGTCGTATCTATCGATGAGGCAACAGTTCTGCTCGTACGACTTACATGACTTAGCTGCAGGGTGGTCCGTAGACACAGCGGGGAGGCGAGGGTCGCCATTCCGCTAGCCCCTGAAGGCCCACAGACAGGCAGAGGCGTGTGGGGCCGGTCAAGGTGGCCCGCCGGTGCGTCCTGCAGCGTGATCTTCCGTGGGGAAGAAAGTGGCCCGTCTTGTGGCCTGAAGGAACTGCTGGATGCATGAGCCATGTGGGATGCTGTCGGGCTGGCAGACCTCATCAATGGACTGGTTCGACCCGAGGTAGCTTAGCCGTAGAAAGGGCAGTGACAAACAAAATGCTGAGCATCTTCGTTGTCGTGCTCGCAGAAAGGGCCAAGTTCACTCTCGAGGTCGCCTCGTATGAAGCAGTGCCTGGCGAGGTAGCCCATGGGCCATGGCCGGTAAAGGTCGTGACAAGGGCTGGAATATCCTTTTCGATTTTGGTTCAGAAGGACGTTCCTGAGCCTGCGAGAGGGGCGCGGTGCGTGATTAACGGCAGTTCTGCGCGCCCGTCCTGTCCCTGTGAAGCTGCTCGTCAAGGACCACTAGGAACACTTACACTTCGTTATATAAGGACGTTTTTACTCTCGATTCGTGTAAAAATAGTTGAAGGCCGATTTCAGTTCTCGTATACATTAGTGAGATAGACGAATTGCATGATTTTCAACATAATGTGCTGTTTGCATAAGCCTATGGCTATTGATTTCCGAAATTTTGCAGTATGTAACCAGAAACACTTAGCTAAATTATATTATTTTGTGGTTTTTAGTCATATTATTAGGTTATTTACCGTTTTTTACATTACTTATGACTAGGCTAGGCCTATTACTAAGGACAAATGTTTATCGACTTGGATGGCCGAACCTAGTAATAGATACTTTATAGACCTATAGACCTGTTTGATTTCTAGCTAGTCATAACCCTAACTGTCTAGTAGTCCTTGCTGCTCGTACGAGAGCTCTCGGGCCAATTTTCGTTCGCAAGCCCCAAAACAGCAAAAGAAAATAGTAAAACAACGATATGCCTGACTGGCGGTTAAAATTGTTCGGAGAAAGTACATGTAAGTTTCTATATGTGCGAGTCAACTAACTTAAGGGGAAGAAGAGAATTGAAGTTTTTGCCGCACTACAGAGTCTACAGAATCTTTCACAATCACCAGCTGCTTGACGTGTACAAACTCATCGACCTGTGCGGAGTGAAGTACAGACTGTACCTTGACTTTGGCACCTGGACGCCAAGCAGGCAGAAGTGCGAAGCGGAGAATGGCCTGGCCACCATGGCTGACGTGATTATAGCGTCGAAGAAATGAACCATGTCGAGGCGATCTCTTACACGTACGGGGTAAAGACAACATCTCATGGTTATGACTCATGAGCTCTGCAGTGAAAACTGAACCTCTTCATCTCATGCTTATGACTCTCATGAGCTTTGCAGTGACAACTGAACCTCTTCATCTCATGCTTATGACTCTCGTGAGCTTTGCAGTGACAACTGAACCTCTTCATCTCATGCTTATGACTCTCGTGAGCTTTGCAGTGACAACTGAACCTCTTCATCTCATGCTTATGACTCGTGAGCTTTGCAGTGACAACTGAACCTCTTCATCTCATGCTTATGACTCTCATGAGCTTTGCAGTGACAACTGAACCTCTTCATCTCATGCTTATGACTCTCATGAGCTTTGCAGTGACAACTGAACCTCTTCATCTCATGCTTTGACTCTCATGAGCTTTGCAGTGAAAACTGAACCTTTTCATCTCATGCTTTGACTTTCATGAGCTTTGCAGTGACAACTGAACCTCTTCATCTCATGCTTTGACTCTCATGAGCTTTGCAGTGACAACTGAACCTCTTCATCTCATGCTTATGACTCTCATGAGCTTTGCAGTGACAACTGAACCTCTTCATCTCATGCTTATGACTCTCATGAGCTTTGCAGTGACAACTGAACCTCTTCATCTCATGGTTATGACTCATTAGATTTGCAGTGACAACTGAACCTCTTCATCTCATGCTTATGACTCATGAGCTCTGCAGTGACAACTGAACCTCATCTCATTCCTCCATTCTCATCCTCTAATCTCTTTACACTTACACACTCCTCCAGCCTCCCACACCCTCTTCCAGTCTCTCACACTCTCCTTCTGATGTTATGAATTAAATATTACTGCTGCTCAAGGGCTTCCACACCGTACCAAGAATCATAAGCATTAACCACAGCAAGGCAGTGTCTATTTAACGCGGGCCAAGTAGAAAGCACAAACCCCGGTAAAACAGCATTCAGGCAGGTCCCTGCCCGTTGGGTCTGGGGCCAGCCTATAGTTTAGTCCACCGCAGTCAAATTTCATGCCTTCCCCGGGGTCAGTCCCGCCAACTATTCATACTCCACCCTTCCCTCACTCCTCGTACAGCTAATTTAAATTTCTAGGAAAATATGCAGCAGCAGAAGATAGCAACTGCGTACTCTACGCGTATGTACATTCTGTCTACAGTCTAGACTGATAAACTACCACGCACGCAGTAAAGTGAGGTTTTTCCAGGATATCACTAGCCCCGTTGAGCCTCTAATTCTGTATGGTGATATAAAATTTTAAACTTGGGGAGCCCGTATGACTCGACTGAGTTAGACAATGTCCACCACTGCTGCTTGGAATTTGCTCTGCCACCGGCTCGGCCGTCAGGGCGAATCTCAGCTGCGCGCGGAGGCCGCCCAGGCGCCGGACGCCACCGACCGGGATGTCCGGCGACGTCTGGCCGAACTGCTGCCGGACGAGCGGGCCAGGCTGACGCTGCGGCCGGACAGCGGCGACCATGGCCTGACGGGAGCTCACCTGCTGGCCGACCTGGGACTGGCCTTGACTCTGCAGCAGGTGCTGCAGTCCGTCGCTGACGCCCGCTGTCCGGCTGCCGCTTCCGCCGACGCCAAGGGCCGGACGCCGCTGCATTGGGCGGCCAGAGCCGGACACTGGCCGGCCTGCAAAGTGCTGCTTGACTCTGGAGGGTGCGGCAATTTGGATTCTAAAAATTTCATTCACTGGCCAACTCATTGTGTGATCCCTTCTCGTCTCCCTGCCTCTCTTCTCCCCTCCATGCCTCTCTTCTCCCCTCCATGCCTCTCTTCTCCCCTCCCCGCCTCTCTTCTCCCCTCCATGCCTCTGTTCTCCCCTCCCCGCCTCTCTTCTCCCCTCCCCGCCTCTCTTCTCCCCTCCATGCCTCTGTTCTCCCCTCCCCGCCTCTCTTCTCCCCTCCCCGCCTCTCTTCTCCCCTCCCTGCCTCTCTTCTCCCCTCCCTGCCTCTCTTCTCCCCTCCCTGCCTCTCTTCTCCCCTCCCTGCCTCTCTTCTCCCCTCCATGCTCTCTTCTCCCTCCATGCCTCTCTTCTCCCCTCCCTGCCTCTCTTCTCCCTCCATGCCTCTCTTCTCCCCTCCCTGCCTCTCTTCTCCCCTCCATGCCTCTCTTCTCCCCTCCCCGCCTCTCTTCTCCCCTCCATGCCTCTCTTCTCCCCTCAATGCCTCTCTTCTCCCCTCCCTGCCTCTCTTCTCCCTCCATGCCTCTGTTCTCTGACATGAAAGTTGATAAAAAACTTGATACCTGAAGTACCAACGAAGGAAAGACTGCTTACACGCAGTACGCACAAAATACACGCAGAAGCAAACTTGCACCCCAGGACCTGCATGACCGCACTGGACAGTCGCGGCCGCACACCGCTGGACCTCGCCGTCTCTGGCGGACACGCCGAACTTCTGGAGGCGGCATTCAACCAAAATGACAGCTGGCGCCGATTTTTATCGCGTCAGCGCGACTTCAAAGGCCGAACGGCGTTGCACGCGGCGTGCCGGGCAAAATCGACTTCTAAGGGCGACGGCGGCGGCGCGCAGGTGCTGGAGCTGTTGCTGCGCCGGCTGGAGGCGCCGGAGAAGCTGGCGCGGTTCCTCGACGAAGCGCGCGGCTGGCCGGCCGGATTTTACGCCGCCGAACGGGGCGACGTCGCCTGCCTGCGGATGCTGGCCAGCCGGCCAGATACGCAGCTGGCCGGGCTGATTCAGCGCGCCGAAGACGGCCGGTCGCTGCTGCACGCGGCGGCTCAGGGCGGCAGCGTCGAAGCCTTCGAGTTCGGCGTCAGCCTCGGTCTCGACCCGTCCTCGTTGGTGGCCGACGAAGGCGAGACGCCCGCGCACGACTGCGCCCGCGTCGGTCACGCCGAGCTGCTGCGCCGCCTTCTTGACGGCGACACCGGCGGCGCTTTAATCGGCGCGGCGGAACGGCGCGGCGGACAGACGCTGCTGCACTGCGCGGCTGAGTCAAACAGCTTGGAGGCGGCGCGAGCCCTCATCGAAGCCGGGCACCCGCTCGATGCGCTTGACGACTGGGGCCGCACGCCGGCTGAGGCGGCTCGAGTTGTTGGAAGCCACGACGTGGCGGAGGCGATCGAGGCGGAGCTGTCCGCCGCGGCTGCGACCCCGGAGCTGCACGCCGCAGTCCTGACCGAGGCGGCGCCTGACGATCAAGACTGCGACCCGGCAGCTGGCGTGGTTGAAGTTCTGCAGTCTCTTGAAGGTGACGAGCGGCGCCGGCGGCTGTGGCAGCGCGATGAAGCCGGCCTGACGGCGGCTCACGTGGCGGCTGAAGCCGGCAGTGTCGGCGCTCTGGCGCAGCTTCTGACTGCCGAGCCGCGCCTGCTGCGGGCGCTGACGCCGCGTCGCGAGACGCTGCTCTACTTGGCTTTGAAATGCGTCAAAGACGAGGCGCGTGACGCTACCGTCCAGCGGCTGCTTGACTGGGGCGTTCGGACAGACGTTGCCGACGTGAACGGCATCACGGCGCTGAGACTGGCCGCTCACAAAGGTCTCTCCGGAGCGTTTGATGCGATTTCAACTGCCTGCGGCGGCCTTCGCGCTGCCTGCAACCGCGAGTGCGTCTTCGACAGCGGCGTCGGCGGCGTCGGGAAGCAGCGAGGCAGCCTCCTGCATCTGGCCGCTGCAGGTGGCTCGGTGCACATTGTTCAACGCTTGCTCGCGCTCCGCATCCCGGCTTTCGATCCGTTTCTGGCGCGGGATGCCAAGGGCCGCCTTCCGGTGCGTCCGCGTCTCATGTTTTGCTTTTTTCTGTGCCAAGAAACGTCGGCGTGAGTCAAGACAGAAATTCTAGAATCTCCGGTTCTTTTATTTGGGATAAAATGAGGAATTCGCGTCAATTTAAGGCTCCAACTGGAATGGCAATTGTCTCCAATGTCGCTTTCTAGTATCGACAGAAAAAGATGCCTCCGATTCTAGCGCTAATTAAAATATGAAAGCAAAAAAATCTCCATTCTTCGTAATGTATTTTAAAAACCTGCGTCCCAAATTTTTTTTTCCAAGAAACGTACTTTCTATCCTTCTACTTGAGTAGTCATTGGTGAGCACTCTGTGCCTTTGGGGGAGGGTTTTTCTCAATCAACTGGTCTGACAAATTGCCAATTGCAGTCAGCTCAATGTTAGAATACCTTTCTTAAAGCACGATAGCCGTTCCTCCGTTTCTACAGGTGCACTGGGCAGCCCGGGCCGGCTCCGCAGATTGCTTGGCCTGTCTTCTGCGCCTGGAAATTGCGGCGGGTCGCGCGGCACCGCAGCCGCCCAGCCTCCATCATCTGGCGATGCGGAGCGGCTCTGAGCAGGCGGTCGCCGTGCTTGACCGGCTGCGCGTGCCCGCCCTGCGCTTGGACAGCCGCGGCCGCTCCCTGCTTCACTCGGCAGCGGCCGGTGGCAGCGAGGGCCTCGTCAAACGCCTGCTTGACACGCCAGCAGCGGCGTTGAAGCAGTCGCTGACCGCTGTGGACAATCGAGGAGCCACGCCGGCTCACGCTGCTGCGGCGGCCGGTCGTGCGGACATCCTTCGACTGCTGTTGGACGGAGGCGACTGCAGCACCGCGGCGGAGACTCTGCTTCACGCAGCAGGTCGCGGCGGCTGCCTTGAATCCGTCCGGCTGCTGCTTGACAGAGCGGAGGGTCGCTTGAGCTTTGATCGTTCTGTGTCCGAAGATGTTGAAGGTGCGTGTTTCTGCAGCTGCTTTATGAGTCAGCGTGAGCATGCTAGTCCATTACAAGTACAAGTTCCACTAATACTCTGTGCACATCAAGTGACAGCAGATCCCTATCAGTGCCAGTTCATCTGCCTCAGCGGCCCGAGCCCACTCAATTTCTTAAGTTCAGTGCTCAGTTAGGTTAATTTTATTAGGTTAATTTTATCCTTGTTTTAGTTTCTTTTACGAGCTAGTTTAGTTCACTTTAGTTTAGTTCACTTTAGTTCACTTTAGTTCACTTTAGTTCAGTTTTGTTTAGTTTAGTTTAGTTTAGTTTAGTTTAGTTTAGTTTAGATCAGTTTAGTTCAGATAATCCTGTTTATTTTAGTTAGTTTAGCTTATTTTTTTATATTAGTTTAGTTTCGTTTAGTTTAGTTCAATTTAGTTCACTTTAGTTCACTTTAGTTCACTTTTGTTTAGTTTAGTTTAGTTTAGATCAGTTTAGTTCAGATAATCGTGTTTATTTTAGTTAGTTTAGCTTATTTTTTTGTTTTGTTTTAGTTTAGTTTAGTTAAGTTTAGTCTCGTTCAGTTTAGTTCAATTTAGTTCAGAGGATCCCGTTTAGTTTAGTTAGTTTAGCTTATTTTTTAATTTTAGTATAATTCAGTTTAGTTTCGTTCAGTTTAGTGCAGTTTATTTATCAGCGAGATGCATCACCGACCCTAGGTGTGGGTATTCTCCAGCACCCGATGCTCCTGATAGAAAAATAAACAGAACAAAAACTGGGTCGCCAATAAACTCACTTTAACGAGCTGCTTGCTCATCAAACGCGCAGACGCTCCGCCACTGGGACAGAGCCGATTCCGGGAAACAGCGGCGCACGCAGCCGCCAGAGCGGGCCAGACGGAGCTGCTGTCCGAGCTGGTGCTCAGTCGAACGGAGCCGCCGCCACCGGGGCTGCTCCACGCGGCTGCGGAAGCTGGCCAGGCCGCCACGGTGACTCTGCTGCTGGAGTCCGGCCGTTGCTGCCCGTTCGATAGGGACCCGGCCACTGGTCGGACGGTGGCCCACTGCGCCGCTGCGTCTGGCGACCCCAGGACACTGAGAGCCGTCCTCGCTTTCGATCAAGACGATGCGATGTCCAAGTCGACTGACTCCGCGGGACGGTCGCTGCTGCACTCGGCAGTGGAGAAGGAGGCGGCCGCTGTGAGCCCCTCAGCCCAGCGCCATCTCGTTGTCCGTCGCCTACTTCGATTGGACGGCAAGGCGGGCCAGCCGCTGACGCAGGATGCGGACGGGCGGACGCCGGTGGACCTGGCTGTGCTGTCGGGCGCCGGCCCGGCCTTGGCGGTCCTCCTCGGGGCTCTGGTGACGGAGGGCAAGTCGTCGGAGGTGCTTTCGGAGGTGCGAGATTTGGAGGTAATTTGGAAGAATCTGAAGGCTCTGGAATCTGGGAACAAACTCGTTAGCCCGTTGAAAAGGTTACCGTGACCAGAATCGCTAAAGAGTCATTGCCAACAGCTCACTAGCGACTCTGGGGACGCTTTTTGGTGTGGGTACCGTTTTTATTTGGTAGGTTGGGGCGAGAAGCTCGGCGATAAACGCATTTGACTCTTCCGCAACGATCCCTGATTCGGCAACTTACACCTTGCGCCTCTGCGCCTTGGGGGTTGGCCCTCATCCTTGTGAACCCCTGTCCAATAATCGCGCACAAGCCATAAATAAATGCTCACGGAATTGAACCATTCAGGGGTTTACCGCTCCTCTGCCACCACCATAACCACATCATCATCCCAGCCACCCATCGCACACTGAAGGGTCGCGGCCTGTTGCACTCCGCCTGTCTCACTGGCCGCGCGGACACCGTTCTACAATTGGTTGCTATGGGCTTGAGCCCTTGGCAACCGGACGCGCACGGCCTGCCGGCGGTATGCTACGCCGCAGCCGCCAAGAGTCCGGACGCTCTGCACGCTCTGCTCAACGCTGGCACGGTCGGCGGGCTCGGCCTGCTGGCAGCTCGCGTGGCCGAAGACGGAGCCACCCTGGCGCACTTGGCCGCTCACGCCAACCGCCCTGCGGCACTTCGTCTGCTGGCGGCGGCCGGCCTGCCCGTCCTGACTGCGGTCGATTTCGACGGCTGGAGTCCATTGCAACTGGCGATCGCCGCTGGAGCCTGGGACGCCGCTGAGGCCTTGGTCGATGAGGCCGCTTCGCAGGTAAAACTTTGCATGCCATTCATTCCACAGAATCTACTGAGATCTTTCAAACTCGAGCACGAGCCTCAAATCACGGAATCGAACCCTGGGTAGCTTACCACTTTACTGAGTTCAGCAGTGCCGTTTTGTCACTTTGACAGGTGGAAGCTGCCATTGCGGCCGAGGCAGACCCGACGGTTGAGTGTCCGGCCGCGGCGCGCCTCCCGGACATGCGGACGCCAGACGGTCGATCGCTGCTTCATCTGGCCGTGACTGCTGGAAACTGCGGCCTGGTGATCGGCATTCTCTCCATCGCCCGTCTGTTGAGCCCGCCAGCATCTGGTCAGTCCTCCCCGCCGCTGCATCCGACGCATGTCCCCGATCCGCTGGGCTGGACGCCGCTGCACGTGGCCCTCTTTGCTGGTCGGGCGAATCTTGCCCGCCTGCTTCTGGACATCAGCCCGGTGACGGCTTTGTCAGTCAGCCGTACCGCTGACGGCCTGACCTGCCTGCACCTGGCCGTGTCCGGCTGCTGCCTCGGCCATGGCAGCGTGGATGCCATTCAACTGTGCCAGGAGTTCTGGCCCTGGCAGGCGGTCACCAGAGACAATGAAGGCGCAATGCCGATTCATTTGGCGTCGGCCTGCGGCTGTGAAGCTGCTGTGAGTGCTTTGCTGAGCACTTGCGGCGTGTTTCAATCCCTGCATCTGACTGCTCAAGGCGACTCTCCGCTGCACCTGGCCGGCTCGGAGACTGTGGCCCGCCTGCTGTCCAGCCGGATGCTAATGAAGGACCGAATTCAGCGTAATTTAGCCCGACGCACCCCCAGCGAGGAGGCGCAAGCTCGGGGCCGCTCTGAGGCGCTTGTCGAACTGCTACGAGAGCTGGAGCTGGAGGCACTGGTGGATGCTGATGGGAAACAACCTGCCAACCAGCCTACCAACCAGCCTGCCAACCAGCCTGCGAACCAGCCTGCCAACCAGCCTGCCAACCAGCCTGCCAACCAGCCTACCAACCAGCCTACCAACCAGCCTGCCAACCAGCCTACCAACCAGCCTACCAACCAGCCTACCAACCAGCCTGCCAATCAGCCTACCAACCAGCCTGCCAACCAGCCTGCCAACCAGCCTGCCAACCAGCCTGCCAACCAGCCTGCCAACCAGCCTGCCAACCAGCCTGCCAACCAGCCTGCCAACCAGCCTGCCAACCAGCCTGCCAAAAAAAATACCAACCAGCCTACCAACCAGCCTACCAACCAGCCTACCAACCAGCCTACCAACCAGCCTACCAACCAGCCTGCCAACCAGCCTGCCAACCAGCCTGCCAACCAGCCTGCCAACCAGCCTGCCAACCAGCCTGCCAAAAAAAATACCAACCAGCCTGCCAACCAGCCTGCCAACCAGCCTGCCAGCCAGCCTGCCGACCAGGTCTCTCGATCGCGAATCTCTAGTAGTAGGAGATTACGTTAAAAATAGCTATAGCTTATATTGAAGTCTCTTTGGGCACTGAAAAACTGAATAAAGGGAGTTGTACGAGCTAGCCTAGTGGTTAGAGCGTCGGACTCACTAATTCCCGACCCTTTCAGAACAATTTGTGTCCTTGAGCAAGACACCTAACTCTGCATTGCTTCAGTTCACTCGGCTGTAAAATGGGTGCCAGCATTAGTTGGGGTAATTGAGGATGTGTGTGGCGACCCCCCCCCCCAGTCCTTGGACTGAACAGCCGTACGCAGCCTTCAGATGCGCCGCGCAATAGCTGCGGCTGAGCTGTCGGTTGCACATCTGGCCATTAGGGCAGGTGTAATTTCAAGATGGCGCTTCTAGTTTAAAGAAGCCTCTTTATTGATAATAGATATGTCCATGTTGCTGCAACCACATTCATTACTTGGAAAATAATGATTCTTGTTTCGAATTGTAATTTCATACGTATTTGACTTTTATATAGTTCTGCCTTTATTGCCCTCCATTGCTACTTGAAGTAGTGCAAATCTTCTACTATTTAATTTACTAGTTACTGCCGTTAGAAAAGTTTATAAACCAATAAAAATGCTTATCCTGAATAAAAATAGTCTGTTCATTGCTGCCGACATTCTTTTGTCAGTCTGTCTCGGGCTGGGGTTCAAGGCTTTGGATTAAATGGAAGCTGAGATTGTTCGCCTCATCAAAGTATCTCCAAAGTTCTTCGTAAATAGACTGCCAAGTGAAGTTTGACTGCCAAGCAGAAGCAGAGCAGTGCAATTTAAGCAGTAAATTGTAAAAAATGCTTCAATTTAACAGTGTTGTAAACCTGAAAATATGGAACTTCTCAAATTGGGGTTATAAAATATTTGCTAAGAGAACTGGATGTAGATGTGACAGTTGTGGCCCGTGAGGAGATCAGAGTTCAGGAAATAGAGAGGATAGAGAAACTGGGAGTAGATGAGAACTGGAGAAGGGCAGATATGATAGAAGTGAAAAAATAAAAATGAGGGTGAGGAAAATTAGAGATGAGAGTTGGGGAAAGGGTAGAGATGAGAGTTGGGGAAAGGGTAGAGATGAGAGTTGGGGAAAGGGTAGGGATGAGAGTCGGGGAAGGGTAGGGATGAGAGTCGGGGAAGGGTAGGGATGAAAGCTGGGAAAGGGTAGAGATGAGAGCTGAGTACCTTTAGGCTAATATTCACAATCTTTTCAAAAGAATCGTAAAATGCAAGACAAAAATGAACTTTAAAATCTGCAGCTTCCGGTACGGAAGCGGCACGTATTTTTAGATTTTTATTACCTGAGTAGCATGCACGGATATAGTAAGAGTTGTAATTCAAGTCCCATTTAGTTTGTTTATTTACTGATACAATCAACATCGAATACGGAATCGGCAGGAATTAAGGGGGTTAAGCATTAGTCGGAGTAGCAGTGCGGGAACTGCTGTCGGAACTCGTTCATGGCCACGTCACCGAATTTGTACAGCTTCTTGCAGGGCGTGCCCACGCTCTCAAAGATGCCGTTGTACTTCTGGCGGCTGCTCCTGCGGCGGGTTTGAGAGAGGAGTGTGACTAGAGAGTTTCATTAGAGAGGTTATGATTAGACAGGGTGATTAAACAGAGTGATTAGACAGGGTGATTAGAAAGGTCTGATTAGACAGGGTGATTAGAGAGGGTGATTAGAGAGGGTGATTAGACAGGGTGATTAGAGAGGCCTGATTAGACAGGGTGATTAGAGAGGGTGATTAGAGAGGGTGATTAGACAGGGTGATTAGAGAGGCCTGATTAGACAGGGTGATTAGACAGGGTGATTAGACAGGGTGATTAGAGAGGGTGATTAGACAGGGTGATTAGAGAGGCCTGATTAGACAGGGTGATTAGAGAGGGTGATTAGACAGGGTGATTAGAGAGGCCTGATTAGACAGGGTGATTAGAGAGGGTGATTAGAGAGGCCTGATTTGACAGGGTGATTAAAGAAGTCTGATTAGACAGGGTGATTAGACAGTTTTGATTAAACAGGGTGATTAGAGAGGTTATGATTAGACAGGGTGATTAGACAGGGTGATTAGAGAGGCCTGATTTGACAGGGTGATTAAAGAAGTCTGATTAGACAGGGTGATTAGACAGTTTTGATTAAACAGGGTGATTAGAGAGGTTATGATTAGACAGGGTGATTAGAGAGGTTATGATTAGACAGGGTGATTAGAGAGGCCTGATTAGACAGGGTGATTAGAGAGGTCTGATTAGACAGGGTGATTAGACAGTTTTGATTAGACAGGGTGATTAGAGAGGCCTGATTAGACAGGGTGATTAGAAAGGCCTGATTTGACAGGGTGATTAGAAAGGCCTGATTTGACAGGGTGATTAGAAAGGCCTGATTAGACAGGGTGATTAGAAAGGCCTGATTTGACAGGGTGATTAGAGAGGCATGATTTGACAGGGTGATTAGAGAGGCATGATTTGACAGGGTGATTAGAGAGGGTGATTAGAAAGGCCTGATTTGACAGGGTGATTAGAGATGCCTGATTTGACAGGGTGATTAGAGAGGGTGATTAAAAAGGCCTGATTTGACAGGGTGATTAGAAAGGCCTGATTTGACAGGGTGATTAGAGATGCCTGATTTGACAGGGTGATTAGACAGGGTGATTAGACAGGGTGATTAGACAGGGTGATTAGACAGGGTGATTAGAGAGGCCTGATTAGACAGGGTGATTAGACAGGGTGATTAGAGAGGCCTGATTAGACAGGGTGATTAGACAGGGTGATTAGAGAGGCCTGATTAGACAGGGTGATTAGACAGGGTGATTAGAGAGGCCTGATTAGACAGGGTGATTAGAGAGGCCTGATTTGACAGGGTGATTGTAGAGGCCTGATTAGACAGGGTGATTAGAAAGGCCTGATTTGACAGGGTGATTAGAGAGGCCTGATTAGACAGGGTGATTAGACAGGAGTGCTACCTGAAGAATTGCTATAAATAGCAATACATTTTAAGCTACTATTTATGGATCCAAGGGTTTAAAAGTGCAAGCCAGACTGACCTGATGGCTCGGGTCAGCGTGCTGAACTCCGCGCTGGTGTTGCTCTTGAACTTGCACCAGATCAGAGCCAGCATCTGGGTATTCAGCACCAGGAAATAGTTTGACGGCCGATCTGTCGGCTTCCTGCGCTGGTCGCAAAACACGGCCACCTGGCCGAGGGCCGACTGCTCTTCAGGAGATTCAAAAGTTGGCGCCGAGGAGTTGAGAACGCTGTGCAGAATGACGCCCAGGAATGTGTGAATTCGGCGACCGTGACCTTCTGTTGAATGAGTGAACGGTTGTTGCGAAATCTATGGAATTCTATCAAACTAATCTAGAGACCTTTTTGGAACTGATCTAGAGACAATCTAGAAACTAATCTAGAGACAATCTAGAAACTATTCTAGAGACAATCTAGAAACTAATCTAGAGACAATCTAGAAACTGATCTAGAGATAATCTAGAAACTAATCTAGATACAATCTAGAAACTGATCTAGAGATAATCTAGAAACTATTCTAGAGACAATCTAGAAACTGATCTAGAGACAATCTAGAAACTAATCTAGAGACAATCTAGAAACTAATCTAGGGACAATCTAGAAACTAATCTAGATACAATCTAGAAACTAATCTAGAGACAATCTAGAAACTAATCTAGAGACAATCTAATGATCAGAGTGTAAACATCAGCTAGACCTTTACGGTCATTAGAAGAATGTCTACAGCAGATCTAAAGAGCCCGTAACATCCAAACTCGCTCACCCATTCTCCGTCGAATGATGTCTGCAGCCTTGGCGGCCTTCTCGTGCATCAGCGGGTCCAGTCCTGAGCCGCCGAAGCCGCCGCCGCCGCCCTGCACACTCGAAGAAGCAGCCGTGGCTGAAACACAGCTTACCGCCTGCGGCGGCACGTAGGGTGGCAACAGTCGCAGCGTTAAAATCTGCGGCGGAGAACGGCTGCGGCTGCGGCTGCGGCTGCGACTTCGGCTATGACTTCTGCTGCGGCTTCTGCTGCGGCTTGTCCGCTTCATCGAATAGTCAATCGGCTTCTCATCTGAGTCAGTCGGCGGGGACAGCTGATGAAGGCTGCTGGGCGGCTTTGACAGGGCGGGACAGGGCTGCAGCGGCGGAGGCGGCAGCGACTGCTGCTGTTTGATGCCATCAAGATTTCGCCGGTGCGTCAGCTGCAGCGACACCTCCTGCGGTCCGCGGTGATCGGTAAACAACGCGGGCAGCTCTTGCATCCTTGTCAGGCTCTGGCTTGAGGCTTTTCACCTGTGACCGTGTGTGTGTGTCGGTATGTGTGCGTGTTGGGTTGCGTGCTTGAGTGCCCGCCTGTGACGCTGAAGCTTCGTTTATTAAATAAAACACGGTCAGAGCCCAGGTGACCCAGCTGCCCCCACCCTGCCCGCCCAGCTCTGCAATTCTCTCTCTGCATCGAAAAGGAAGGAAAGAAGAACTGCTGCTGCTGCTGTTGTTGCTGCTGCTGCTGTCGCTAATGCAGTGTAATGAAAAGAGCAGAAGTTTTTGGTCTGATAAGAGAACTTCATCGCGTTCAGAGTTGAATAGGAGGGACGGCCGAGTGTACATTTAAGGGAGTCACAAGTGGCAGCCCTCCTGTGTGCAGCTGCTGCGTGTGACATAAACAATAGGGGGCAGGGGTGGCTGCGGCTGCAGAGGCTTCAAAGCTGAGCGAAGGCTGTACGCAGGCTGGCGGGGCGGCGTCTCGGAACTGCCGAGAGACTTAAGCCCGAGCGCGAGTGCCAGTCATCGGTATGGGTGAGGGGGCTAGATAGATAGATAGGGATAGATAGATCTATCTATCTATCTATCTATCTATCTATCTATCTATCTATCTATCTATCTATCTATCTATCTATCTATCTATCTATCTATCTATCTATCTATCTATCTATCTATCTATCTATCTATCTATCTATCTATCTATCTATCTATCTATCTATCTATCTATCTATCTATCTATCTATCTATCTATCTATCTATCTATCTATCTATCTATCTATCTATCTATCTATCTATCTATCTATCTATCTATCTATCTATCTATCTATCTATCTATCTATCTATCTATCTATCTATCTATCTATCTATCTATCTATCTATCTATCTATCTATCTATCTATCTATCTATCTATCTATCTATCTATCTATCTATCTATCTATCTATCTATCTATCTATCTATCTATCTATCTATCTATCTATCTATCTATCTATCTATCTATCTATCTATCTATCTATCTATCTATCTATCTATCTATCTATCTATCTATCTATCTATCTATCTATCTATCTATCTATCTATCTATCTATCTATCTATCTATCTATCTATCTATCTATCTATCTATCTATCTATCTATATTTCTAGTATCTATCAGTTCGATTCCTATCATATTACTTTTAGTAAAGGGCTTGGAAAATTTAACTGCCTATATTTGTTAGTGAAGTATTGCAAAATTGCAGTGTTGTTCAGCTCAATGAAATATCGGAAGTCGAAGAAGAAACACAATTTCTGCTCCTAGAAGAAGCACAGCAAGTAAGAGAGACTCAAGCTTTCTATTTCTCACTGTTTTCCACTTTCCTCACTCGCTGTCTCCGTCTCTCTGTGCCGGTGATTTATGACCCCGGCTGGGCCGTCCCTGATTTATCTCCTCCGAGTGCTACAGGGCAGCTGTTTCGAACATGTGTTTCACCCCCCCCCCCTGCTGTAAGAAGTGAGTCAGGCCCTGAGCAGATAACGCGCTTTCATGATGGGATTTGCCAGCCAGGCAGCCAGACCAGCCTCCCTTGGGAGTTTGACTCCCCCTTCACTGCTACAAGACGATGGAGTTTCTGACTGTCTTGGCGACTTGGAGATTTCATTATCAGTTTTTTTAATTCGACTTTTACTTTGTAGGTGAATGATTCGTTTTAGAGTGAGTGAAGCGTCGTGATGGGTGAGTGAGGCGCCAAGGGAAGTAGTGGGGCGCCGTGATGGGTGAGTGAGGCGCCAAGGGAAGTAGTGGGGCGCCGTGACGGGTGAGTGAGGCGCCAAGGGAAGTAGTGGGGCGCCGTGATGGGTGAGTGAGGCGCCAAGGGAAGTAGTGGGGCGCCGTGACGGGTGAGTGAGGCGCCAAGGGAAGTAGTGAAGCGCCGTGATGAGTGAGTGAGGCGCCAAGGGAAGTAGTGAGGCACCGTGATGGGTAAGTGAGTTGCCAGCAGAGATACTGAGGTGCAAACAGAGATACTGAGGCGCAAACAGAGATACTGAGGCGCCAGTAGAGATACTGAGGCGCAAACAGAGATACTGAGGCGCCAGTAGAGATACTGAGGCGCAAACAGAGATACTGAGGCGCCAGCAGAGATACTGAGGCGAAAACAGAGATACTGAGGCGCCAACAGATACTGAGGCGCCAGCATTGACAATGACGCGCCACAGTTTCGCATCGGTGTTAGCACATATTAAAACTAAGCGAGCGAGCGAACTCTCGAGAAGGCCGGTGCCGGGGAGGGGATGAGGGGAGTTTGCGGCGGCTTATCTATTCGAGGCGGATTCGGGGAGCGCCGCGATGCGAAGTGAAAGAGCTACGTGACACGGCCGGATAAGGAGATACTCGCTAGCACTCGCTGCCCCATGCCACGGTTGAATGGGCGGCGGCGGCGGCTTCGCTAGAGACCCGAGTGAGAGCGAAGATGAGCAGAGAGACAGAGAGAGATTCGAAAGCTGAGCTGCTGGGCAGCCACCGCCCCCTCCCTCCATTCTTCCCAAAGCCGGGCGCACTCCAGCGAGCCGAGCGCCGAGCAGGGCAGGCCCCGATGATTGACTACCTGTCAGATGTGACACTAATCCGGAGCAAAACAGGTCTCCGGTCTGGGGATAGAGATGCAGGCGCGATGGGGGAAGAGAGAGATTGGCGACCGGCGCGCGGTGGGGATCTGATTAATGGCGGGGAGATTTGCCCGAGCCCTAATCTCTGCCTCATTTGCTGCTCCATCGCAGCCTCGCAGCCAAAGTCCGGATCAATAGGGGGGGGGGGCTTGCGTGCCGCCGCTCTCTTGCAAATGAGGAAATTCGAAAAGACAAAACAGAGTAAAACCTTGGAAAGATGCAGGATGAAACTCTCTCTCTCTCGCTCTCTCTCTCTCAGCTTGCGTGAGAGATTTTCTAAGAAATTTGGCCACGCCTAATTGGCCAATTAATCTCTGCGCTCGGCTCGGCTTGGCTGCTTTGATAATTGGAGAAGGCAGGCAACAGGCTGCGGCTCGGGTGCGCGCATTCTCCCTCACTCCCCCACTCGCTCCCTCACTCTCTCCCTCACTCTCCCCTCACTCTCTACCTCACTCTCCCCCTCACTCTCCCTCTCACTTTCCCCTCACTCTCTCCCTCACTCTCCCTCTCACTTTCCCCTCACTCTCTCCCTCACTCTCCCCCTCACTCTCCCTCTCACTTTCCCCTCACTCTCTCCCTCACTCTCCCCCTCACTCTCCCTCTCACTTTCCCCTCACTCTCTACCTCACTCTCCCCCTCACTCTCCCTCTCACTTTCCCCTCACTCTCTACCTCACTCTCCCCCTCACTCTCCCTCTCACTTTCCCCTCACTCTCTCCCTCACTCTTCCTCACTCTCTCCCTCACTCGCTCCCTCACTCTCTCCCTCACTCTCTCTCTCTCTCTCACTCTCTTTCTCGCATTCTCACTCTCTCCGTCTCACTTTAACCTTTTGTCTATCTCATTCCCTCTGCCTTTCCCCCTCTCTTCTTCTCTCCTACTCCCCAAGGAATTCCTCAAGAATCAATGGGTGCAGGTTGAGCTAGACCAGACTCTTGGCTCCCACACTTTCGATGCAGAAATTTTTCAAACACAGTTTCTCCTTAACATTTGTTTTTCTGTTTTTTTCTTCGTTCTTTTTCGCACTCTTTCTTCTGCCAAGCTGTCACAGAGTCTCCTGATTTGGGACAGGACGGCAACTGGAAGCTTTTCAGACATTTTTGCTTGGATACCAGGCCTCCTGTAGTTCCTTCTGCTTCTGCAGCTCCCAAGGTCTGCAACAGATTCTGGAATTAGTGAATTTGCCAATTTTTTTCTAATAAGAAAGTCAGCAACGGAGCGGGGCCTGGAGTTGCTCTGCAGAAATGTTCCAGTCGATATTTCCGCTTTCTGGTTCAAATGTTTTTGACACAATCTCTTCTTTTAGAAGTGAGACGTTTGACGAGCAGATGGGAAAAGTAGTGAACTGATTCTGCTCTGACTCTTAGGCGAGTTTTATCTATGTAAAATACCCCAATGTACGTAGTGAAATATTAGGGGCTTCGCCACCGGGAGGGACAGGGGGACATGTCCCCCACAGTAAAAGTTGTGGGGGGGGACATGCCAATGCTTTGTCCCCCTCACCCAACCTCATGACCCGTTATGAAAATCAATAATTTTGCTTCAGGGTAACAAAATATAGTGCCTGTGGCGCTAAATGATTGCCTGCCGCGCTAAAATGAGTGCCTGCGGCGCTAAATGAGTGCCTGTGGCGCTAAAATGAGTGCCTGTGGCGCTAAAATGATTGCCTGTGGCGCTAAAATGAGTGCCTGTGGCGCTAAAATGAGTGCCTGTGGCGCTAAAATGATTGCCTGCGGCGCTAAAATGAGTGCCTGCGGCGCCAAATGATTGCCTGCGGCGCTAAAATGAGTGCCTGTGGCGCTAAAATGATTGCCTGCGGCGCTAAAATGAGTGCCTGCGGCGCTAAATGATTGCCTGCGGCGCTAAAATGAGTGCCTGCGGCGCTGACAACACCGATTCTAAAAAGAATATGTACGAGCGTACATGTACATGTAGAATTCTTGGCTTTGTCCCCCTATCAAAAAACCATGGCGACGCCCCTGAGCATGATAAGCATAGATTGAAAATCAATCTATGTTTGATGCTGCAAGATTATAATAAACTCTATAAGCTTAAGCTGAAACAAAAAAAACATGATTTGAGCACAAATTGAGTCAGTCGAAAAACTCAGGAAAACATTAGCAAGCCCATTAAAGCGGCAGACAATGGAGTACCTGAACTCCACGTGAAATAAAGTTTTTTTCCTATCCCAAAGCTTTTAGCAGGGAAAAATTGTTAAATTCCCAAATCACTGCTGTTCCCACCGACAGAAATTAATTCTTTACAACTTTCCTCCATTGTGTCCGACTCCTGCCGTATTGGGAATAATAATGGCTGCATTTTTATGCAATTAGCCATTTAGTAGCGATGAGAAAAATTCTTCACTGCAGACTAAAAATTCTACCAAAAACTGCCTAATTATCTTTCTAAAGCAGAACTCATCACAAACTAGGCACTTCACAAACTAGATGATTCACAAATTTTACACTTCACAAACTAGATGATTCACAAATTTTACACTTCACAAACTAGAAACTTTTTCACAAACTATAAGATTTACAAGCTTGACAATTCACAAACTAGACAATTCACAAACTGGACAATTCACAAGCTAGACAGTTCACAAACTAGACAGTTCACAAACTAGACAGTTCACAAACTAGACAGTTCACAAACTAGACATTTCACAAACTAGACAGTTCACAAACTAGACAGTTCACAAACTAGACAGTTCACAAACTCGACAGTTCACAAACTGGTCAATTCACAAACTGGTCAATTCACAAAGTGGATAATTCACAGACTATAAGCTCCGAAAACTACAGTCCTATCATTTCTAACAATCTATGATATTAATATAAGGCAGTTACAGCAAAAATTATAGTTCCTGGTGTCCTTGAATTACGACTTGTTGGCACTGCAGCGGCGTTTACACAATCGAGGGAACAGGCAAGTGGATAGTATTTGTTGCCAGGCGCGACCACTCAAACTGATTAGCCAGATGATGGTAACATACTTGTAGCTTTGGGCATCCGGTTTGGTCAGCATTTTGTAAACGGAAGCAATTGTAAATTCTTGACTTGTGGTTTGGGCGCCAGGAAGATCAAGTGGATTGCTAGACTGGCTGGTAGACAGCAGCTGGGATGGGACCAATGAATTGGGTTAGGTCAAATCTGGCAATTTAAACCACTGTTAACTGACTGTGCAGGCCTGGTGTAAACACTTCCCACGATGGGATGAGGGAAATGGGATGGCTAATGGAAGATTGGGATTATGGGATAGCGCTGGAATGAATCACAGAGACCAACTATTTGACAGCGGCATAGGGAGACGCTGTCAGAAAACAGGGTGAGGCTCAGAAAGGGTGAGAGAGTGATACGGGGTGAGATAGTGAGACAGGGGAAGAGAGTGAGACGGGGTGAGATAGTGAGACAGGGTGAGAGACAGGTGGAGAGAGTGAGACGGGGTGAGATAGTGAGACAGGGTGAGAGACAGGGGGAGAGAGTGAGACGGGGTGAGATAGTGAGACAGGGTGAGAGACAGGGGGAGAGAGTGAGACGGGGTGAGATAGTGAGACAGGGTGAGAGACAGGTGGAGAGAGTGAGACGGGGTGAGATAGTGAGACAGGGTGAGAGACAGGGGAAGAGAGTGAGACGGGGTGAGATAGTGAGACAGGGTGAGAGACAGGTGGAGAGAGTGAGACGGGGTGAGATAGTGAGACAGGGTGAGAGACAGGGGAAGAGAGTGAGACGGGGTGAGATAGTGAGACAGAGTGAGAGACAGGTGGAGAGAGTGAGACGGGTGAGATAGTGAGACAGGGTGAGAGACAGGGGGAGAGAGTGAGACGGGGTGAGATAGTGAGACAGAGTGAGAGACAGGGAGAGAGAGTGAGACGGGGTGAAACAGTGAGACAGGGTGAGAGACAGGGAGAGAGAGTGAGACGGGGTGAGAGATTGGGACAGGGTGAGACAGTGAGACATGGTGAGAGAGTGAGACGGGGTGAGATGGTGAGACAGGGTGAGAGACAGGGGGAGAGAGTGATACGGGGTGAGATAGTGAGACAGGGGAAGAGAGTGAGACGGGTTGAGATAGTGAGACAGGGTGAGAGACAGGTGGAGAGAGTGAGACGGGGTGAGATAGTGAGACAGGGTGAGAGACAGGTGGAGAGAGTGAGACGGGGTGAGATAGTGAGACAGGGTGAGAGACAGGGGAAGAGAGTGAGACGGGGTGAGATAGTGAGACAGAGTGAGAGACAGGTGGAGAGAGTGAGACGGGTGAGATAGTGAGACAGGGTGAGAGACAGGTGGAGAGAGTGAGACGGGTGAGATAGTGAGACAGGGTGAGAGACAGGGGGAGAGAGTGAGACGGGGTGAGATAGTGAGACAGAGTGAGAGACAGGGAGAGAGAGTGAGACGGGGTGAAACAGTGAGACAGGGTGAGAGACAGGGAGAGAGAGTGAGACGGGGTGAGAGATTGGGACAGGGTGAGACAGTGAGACATGGTGAGAGAGTGAGACGGGGTGAGATAATGAGTCAGGGTGAGAGACAGGGGAAGAGAGTGGGACAGGGTGAGACAGTGAGACAGGGTGAGAGAGTGAGACAGGGTGAGACAGTGAGACAGGGTGAGAGAGTGAGACAGGGTGAGACAGTGAGACATGGTGAGAGAGTGAGACGGGGTGAGATAATGAGTCAGGGTGAGAGACAGGGGAAGAGAGTGGGACAGGGTGAGACAGTGAGATATGGTGAGAGAGTGAGACGGGGTGAGATAATGAGTCAGGGTGAGAGACAGGGGAAGAGAGTGGGACAGGGTGAGACAGTGAGACATGGTGAGAGAGAGTCAAAAAAAGCTGACTGCTCTAGACAAAACGATGCTCCAAACTTCGGTGACCATTTCTGCCCAGGAAGGTGCATCAGATCAGTAAAAAAGGCTACGAATTCTGGTAGTTAATTAAGCAATCTGCTGAACTGGTCTATTCCAAGTTGGTTTAATTCAGATCGTTAAGAGACTCCCGGATTTGCATCGGATCGCTAGGCAGACTTAATTAACGACTCCGCCTGGCTGCCAGTGGAGCAGAGAATGGCGAATCAAATGCAGCTCATCAAAGAGCTTCAATCTCCTGCTCGTACCCCGCAAACAGTCTTTAGGATTAAGAAGGTCCGGCCTGTCCTCCAGGCTATGAGACAGTCTGTAAATTTATTCAACTGGCTTTCTGTCTCTGAGTCTCACTGTCTGACCCTGTCTCACTCTCACACTGTCTCACTCTCACACTGTCTCACTCTCTCACCCTGTCTCACTCTCACCCTGTCTCACTCTCACACCCCGTCTCACTGTCTCACCCGTCTCACTCTCTCACCCTGTCTCACTGTCTCAGCCTGTCTCACTGTCTGACCCTGTCTCACTCTCACACTGTCTCACTCTCACCCTGTCTCACTCTCACCCTGTCTCACTCTCACCCTGTCTCACTCTTTCACCCTGTCTCACTCTCACACTGTCTCACTCTCACACTGTCTCACTCTTTCACCCTGTCTCACTCTCACACTGTCTCACTCTCACACTGTCTCACTCTCACCCTGTCTCACTCTCACCCTGTCTCACTCTCACACTGTCTCACTCTCACACTGTCTCACTCTCACCCTGTCTCACTCTCTCACCCTGTCTCACTCTCTCACCCTGTCTCACTCTCTCACCCTGTCTCACTCTCTCACCCTGTCTCACTCTCTCACCCTCTCTCACCCTATCTCACTCTCTCACCCTGTCCCACCCTATTTCACTCATAGTCAGAGCCGTGACCATTAAGTCACGCTACTGATGCTGTCAATCGCACATCAAAACATCAGCAGCCACACAGTTGCTTGCATCTCGCGCACAAGCCCTACAAGAGACTGTCAGTTCCCCCAGCCCATACTCGTAATTAGCGCAGTGCAAGTCTCGCAGTCTCTCTGGGCTTTGGTCCCCTGTGCCAGCAGTGGATTTCAAGCAACCACCAACTGCATTCCAGCTCGGAGTCAGCTGTCTGGCTTGACAACTCGGCCATGAGAGAGAGAAATGGGGAGGGGGCAAGACAGGATCCGAAAGATGCTGGAATTTTAGCGCGGCAGAATTACGTATCGAGAAAGGCGGAGTTTTTCGGACGGTACAAGCTAGAACGTTTCACCGGCGGCTCGGAAGAGAGGGGAGGTCAAGGAGGCCCACTAACGACCGTCTGGAGTGCGGTCCTTTCCTCTCAGACCTTAGTTTTCAGACAATTACTTACGCAGTCAAAGCTCTTTCAGTGTGTATATGTACAGCTAAAAGGAGGTTGTAGCCTAGTGGTCAGAGCGTCGGACTCGCGACTGAAAGGTCGGGAGTTCGATTCCCGATTCCATTGAAACAATTTGTGTTCTGGAGCTAGACACAAAACTCTGCATTGCTTCAGCTCACCCAGCTGTAAAATGGGTGCCAGCATTAGCTGGGATAATTGAAGATGTGTGTGGCGACCCCCCCCCCCGGTCCTTGCCTTCAGATGCGCCGCGCAATAGCTGCGGCTGAGCTGTCGGTTGCACATCTGTCTCAATTTGAGCAGGTGTAATCAATTATTATTATATATTCAGTAGATGGCACTGAATGGCCTCCTTAGTGTATAAAAAAAGTTCTAGTGCGCGATGATTGCGCACTCCAGACTCCCAGTTTTGAATCTCCCTGGCCGAAGGCGGAAACAGCTGCATATGGCACCGGCGCTTCTCTCATTCTTTCCTCCTAAATATTCCCCTTTTTCCATCCGCTGTTTGGTTGCCATGCTAAGGGGTTGTGTGGGGAGGCGGGGCAAATCCCAAATCCCTTTCCTTCCAAGGGTAAGCGCCCCCCCGCTGACATTTCAAAAGCTACCGAGGCCGCCCCCCCCCCAGCCTCTCCAGCCGAAACACTCGCGCCACTAGCGGCTCGGTAACAGAAACAGCCTCTCTGCAGATGCAGGGGGGAGACTGAGAGAGGGGCGAGTTTTCCGCATTCCAGCAATCTCTGCATAACCCGTGTTGGAAATTCGCGATTGTCCTGCCCCGCCACCCCACGGCTAACAACTGGCCTCGGTCGGGGTTCGGCCGGCTCGCGAGCGCGCCGCGCCTGCCCGATCATTAGCAGGTTGGAGGCGTCCCGCTGTGCGTTTGGGCTGGGCGGCCGCTTCCAGCTGCTACTGCCGCCCATCCAGCAATAATATAACAGCTATAATCTGATAGCCATTGTCTGCCCTGATCGGAGCTGCCCCCCCCCCCTGATTTATTGTGTCCGCTGATCACCGATTTGTTTCAACTGCTGCCGGCCATATATCACTCTTATAGTCTCACTCTCTCACCCTGTCACTCTCACCCTGTCTCACTCTCACCCTGTCTCACTCTCACCCTGTCTCACTCTCACCCTGTCTCACTCTCACCCTGTCTCACTCTCACCCTGTCTCACTCTCACACCCCGTCTCACTGTCTCACCCGTCTCACTCTCTCACCCTGTCTCACTGTCTCACCCGTCTCACTCTCACCCTGTCTCACTGTCTCAGCCTGTCTCACTCTCACCCTGTCTCACTCTCACCCTGTCTCACTCTCACCCTGTCTCACTCTCACCCTGTCTCACTCTCACCCTGTCTCACTCTCACCCTGTCTCACTCTCACCCTGTCTCACTCTCACCCTGTCTCACTCTCACACCCCGTCTCACTGTCTCACCCGTCTCACTCTCTCACCCTGTCTCACTGTCTCACCCGTCTCACTCTCACCCTGTCTCACTGTCTCAGCCTGTCTCACTCTCACCCTGTCTCACTCTCACCCTGTCTCACTCTCACCCTGTCTCACTCTCACCCTGTCTCACTCTCACCCTGTCTCACTCTCTCACCCTGTCTCACTCTCACCCTGTCTCACTCTCACCCTGTCTCACTCTCACCCTGTCTCACTCTCACCCTGTCTCACTCTCTCACCCTGTCTCACTCTCACCCTGTCTCACTCTCACCCTGTCTCACTCTCACCCTGTCTCACTCTCACCCTGTCTCACTCTCACCCTGTCTCACTCTCACCCTGTCTCACTCTCACCCTGTCTCACTCTCACCCTGTCTCACTCTCACCCTGTCTCACTCTCACCCTGTCTCACTCTCACCCTGTCTCACTCTCACCTTGTCTCACTCTCATCCTGTCTCACTCTCACCCTGTCTCACTCTCACCCTGTCTCACTCTCACCCTGTCTAATCTCAATTTAAAACACACCAAGACGCGCAAGCCGCAGTGAAGTTGTTAGTCTACACATACTAAAGACAAACGCAATAGAATCGGTGAACATCTTCATGTATTTAAATTTAAATATAATTAATTATCATTTCTTTGACATTCCAGCTGATCCAGCTTAGGTTAGCAATGCCAAATCATACGCCTGTGACGGGACACTTGAGAAAAGTTTGGATGCACAAGCAAACATTTTATCTTATTCAATATTAGCAGAGCTTATTAATTCATCCATGTTTGAAGCGGTACTGCATAGATACAGAGCTACATATTATTTGTGTGGGGAGACACGGGTGCGCTGGCGGACAAGCAATGACAGACAAGAGATTTCTGGGCGCGAAGCGGTGTCAAGGAGGGTGGGGAACCGTTGCTTTATCAAAGCCAAAGCGAAAGAGAAAGATTTAAAAAACACACGGCACAGAGAGTGTCCTCAACAAAGACTGACGAACATGTAGTCTTGAGATTTTCAATATTATTTATGCAAAGCGAAAAGCTTACAATAGGCAAATAGACGGGTTGAAACTGAACATCTTTGCTGAGATGTTATTAATTTGTCAATAGCGCTGAGCGTTTGACTGGCGGAGCAAAGTGAACTGTGAATAAACAGGAACAAGAGACCCTCTGTCTCTCCCTCTCTCCCTCTCTCCCTCTCTCCCTCTCTCTCTCTCGTTAGCGCAAAAATCACCAACAACTCAGAAAGCCACCGCGCCTCAAACAAAAGCAATTGCTGTGTTCAGAATGCGTTCGAGTAGCTGTGAGTTGCTTCGGGAGAGAAACATGTACAGATTATGTGAGCGATGGGATTTTGGGAGCGGGAACAATGGCTATCTGACAATGCGACATATTTATATTGTATACCGGCCAAACAATGCCCCTAGAGTTAATACCATGGAAGTTATGGGAAGTATGCTCGAATGGGATAAAAATTGAGTCATCGAGTCGCCGGCAGGATCCGGGAACGGGGGGGGGGGCGTTGGAGAAGGATGCGGGCCAAGCCAGGTCCATCCATCATCCTGCTTTCCCGCCGGTGTCTGCGGCGAAACAATGCAGTCTCCGGGTTGCACAAGGGCTAGGGAAGGAAAGGGAGAGACAAAGAGAGAGATCGAGAGAGGAGGAGAGTGGGAGAGGGAGAGAGGGAGAGGGAGAGAGAGAGGGAGAGGGGGAGAGAGAGAGTAATCAAGATAGTGTTAAGATGCTCTGTTAATCCGGGGATTAAGCTGCTCGGTACGAGGGGGAATCGAATGGTTAGGAACAGTCAGTCGGTTTTTCGGCGTTACGACAGCAGGTCGGGCGACACAACGGAGACGCCCTCAGCGGCTACGGCAGCCGCGGCCGCGGCAGCTGCCGCCGCAGCCGCCGCAGTCGAATGATGATGAAGATGATGCTGGTGCTGGTGATGCTGGTATCCTTGATGATGCGAGCTGGGCCCGACAGCGTGATGATGCAGCGACTGCTGCTGCTGCTGCGGCTGCTGCGACTGTGGCGGCGGCGAAACTGCCTGCTGGCCGATGCCGCCGCCGCCGTACATGTAGTGGGCCGCCGAGGCGGCATGGGCGGCAGACATCATCATGTGCGGATGCTGGAAGCCGGCCAGCATGTCCTGGCCAGGGTAGGCCGCGTGATGATAACCCTGGTAGGACAGGGCGGCCGCCGCTGCCGCGCTGGGGAAGCCTGCGGATTGTGAGCGATGTGGATTTATGGTTTGGGATCTGGGATCTGGAATCTGGAATTTGGGATATGAGATTTGGGATCTGGTATTGGGGATCTGGGATTTGGGATGTGGGATTTGGGATCTGGGATTTGGGATCTGGGATTTGGGATGTGGGATTTGGGATCTGGGATTTGGGATCTGGGGTTTGGGATCTTTGGCTGAATCACAAATGTACTGCTTTATATTTAAGTTTGAATTTTGATGGTTGATTATCTCAGTCGATAGAAAGGCCAATTCTCACCTGCTCTGCCGTAGGCCAGCTGCTGCGTCTCCATGGCATAGGGCGAATAGGCGGCTGCTTCTGGACTGTAGCCGTGGGGTCCTGAGGTTCGGGATTGTTGCAAGAGATTATGAATTTATCACGGGGAATTCGGGTCCTAAATGGCCAATAATTATTTGGAATTGATTGGGGAAATGAATAATGGGACTTATGATTCGGGAATTGAATTCGAGATTTGGAAATCGGATTTGGGATTCGGGAATGGGATTTGGGATTCGGGAATGGGATTTGGGATTCGGGAATGGGATTTGGGATTCAGGAATGGGATTTGGGATTCGGGAATGGGATTTGGGATTCGGGAATGGGATTTGGGATTCGGGAATGGGATTTGGGATTCGGGAATGGGATTTGGGATTCGGGAATGGGATTTGGGATTCGGGAATGGGATTTGGGATTCGGGAATGGGATTTGGGATTCAGGAATGGGATTTGGGATTCGGGAATGGGATTTGGGATTCGGGAATGGGATTTGGGATTCGGGAATGGGATTTGGGATTCGGGAATGGGATTTGGGATTCAGGAATGGGAATGGGAATTGGGATTCGGGAATGGGATTTGGGATTCAGGAATGGGATTTGGGATTCGGGAATGGGATTTGGGATTCGGGTATGGGATTTGGGATTCGGGAATGGGATTTGGGATTCGAGAATCCAATTTGGGATTTAGTTGGGATTTTCGGGTATGGGACTGTGATTTAGGTAGCAGGAATTGTGGAATTTAAGAACGAAATTTTCTTGTTTGAAATCAGTTTTTGAATTTGATTAATTGTGACAAATTTTTCCGATTTAAAATTTGTTTTTTTCAATTGCTACAAGTTCAGCTGCCGTCTGCAGTGCCAACAGCCCAGCTGTCCGAATCCCACCCGCTGCCCCGTTGTCGGATTTGATTTTGCTGTGAGATCCTTGAGCAGGATATTGGGCGCGATGAGGTTGTGACAGATTTATGAGCTCCGAGCGGTCAGCAGTGGGGATCACCTGGGGGGAGCGGCTCTTCCGCCATTGATTTTCCATTTTCTAGCGTGTTTTTTTTCAGTTTCAGAAAAACTCGTCAGTTTTTTTGCTGACTCTTTTTCTAAAATTGTCTGTCTTTCTCTCGCTGAGGGGGGGGGGCAGCGGATCCGAACCCCAGCCCCCCGCTTTCAGACAATTGTAAGCTATGCATCTGCCCATGCCAGCCTGGTTTTTGAAAAGCTAGATTGGCCAATTGCATTCGACGTAGAAAAATAAAATTTTGTTTTAATTGACTAAACAGTAACTTTAAGAGGGAGCGGAGGGAGCGGAGGGAGCGGAGGGAGCGGAGGGAGCGGAGGGAGCGGAGGGAGCGGAGGGAGCGGAGGGAGCGGAGGGAGCGGAGGGAGCGGAGGGAGCGGAGGGAGCGGAGGGAGCGGAGGGAGCGGAGGGAGCGGAGGGAGCGGAGGGAGCGGAGGGAGCGGAGGGAGCGGAGGGAGCGGAGGGAGCGGAGGGAGCGGAGGGAGCGGAGGGAGCGGAGGGAGCGGAAGCGAAATTCCTGGAATTCAACGATTCGCATCACTAAACAATCAGCCCGCAGTTGTCTGGAAGCAAGGGCTTAGGGGGAAGCTGCTGCGACTCCAGACTCTGGCCCTGGGTCTCCTTGGGCGGCCACTTTGAGCCCCCATCATTGCAGGAGGCTACAATTCCAAATCCGACTGAGCTTTGAGCAGCCCCCCCCCCCAAAACCCCCGATCCAAGGCCAAGCCCGGCTGGTCCCAAGGCGGAAGTTCAAGCAGCGCGGCCGATCAATCAAAAAAGCGAGGCTGGCGGAGGTTTGACAATAAAATTGGCGCGCCACCAGCAGCCAGCCATCCAGACAGACACAGGCCGCGCCTGAGTCCGTAATAAGCGGTATCGTTTCACTGGAGCTGCTCTCTCTTTCACATGCACACACAGTGAGTGAATAGAGAAGCAGACCATTGCAGAGCGTATTTTTCTGCTGGGTCATTCAGTGGGCGTCATTTCTATGCTATCATTGGGGGGGGGGGGCGACAGTCCTCGGTCTCGCTATGGCACAGTTAATTGGGGGAGGCGAGCTGGTGCGAACTGGGTGGCCCGCCCTGTGTTTATGGATAATTATCAATCACTGATAATAATTTATCCCTTTGATTTTTTCCTGCGGTCGCCGGCGGCCAACGGGCAGACGCAAGACAATGAGTGCGAGAGCGGAGTTGATTTAGGATGCCAGGCTGCGATCCGGTATTTGGGATTTGGGATTTAGGAGCTGGAAGCTTCGAAATATGTCATTTAAGATTGGGATCTGGGATTTGGAATATTGGATTTGGGATTTGAGATTATAGATTATGACTTGGGATTTGGAATATTGGATTTTGGATTTGGGATCTGGGATTTGGGATCTGGGGTTTGGGATCTGGGATTTGGGATCTGGGATTTGGGATCTGGGATTTGGGATCTGGGATTTGGGATCTGGGATTTGGGATCTGGGATTTGGGATCTGGGATTTTGGATTTGGGATCTGGGATTTGGGATCTGGAATTTGGGATCTGGAATTTGGGATCTGGGATCTGGGATTTGGGATCTGAGATTTGGGATATAGGATTTGGGATCTGGGATCTGGAATTTGGGATTTGGGATTTGGGATCTGGGATTTGGGATCTGGGATTTGGGATCTGGGATTTGGGATCTGGGATTTGGGATTTGGGATCTGGGATTTGGGATCTGGAATTTGGGATCTGGAATTTGGGATCTGGAATTTGGGATCTGGGATCTGGGATTTGGGATCTGAGATTTGGGATATAGGATTTGGGATCT
The DNA here is from genome assembly GCA_002269645.1 of Macrostomum lignano. Taxonomy (NCBI): domain Eukaryota; kingdom Metazoa; phylum Platyhelminthes; family Macrostomidae; genus Macrostomum; species Macrostomum lignano. The sequence continues at coordinate 126,314 of NIVC01001639.1, read as the reverse complement.
GGGATCTGGAATTTGGGATTTGGGATTTGGGATCTGGGATCTGAGATTTGGGATATAGGATTTGGGATCTGGGATCTGAGATTTGGGATATAGGATTTGGGATCTGGGATCTGAGATTTGGGATATAGGATTTGGGATCTGGGATTTGGGATATAGGATTTGGGATCTGGGATCTGGGATTTGGGATCTGGAATTTTGAATCTGGGATTTGGGATTTGTGATCTACGATTTGAATCTGGGATCTGCGATTCGGAATCTGATATTTTGGGTTAAAGTCTATCGTTGAAATATCTTGCATTAGGACTCTTTGTTTGCAATATTGGTCACTGATTATATTTGAAACAAACAAACATTGTAATTAATCAGTTGGAAAGACAGTCTCACCTGCTCGATTTGATTGGTCAATCATTGGCTGGACAATTCTTCTCCTGGCGTTGATGAACCTGAAGAATCGTTAATAATGTCATGTTAGCATACTGTGAGGACAGGTACAGTCAGGTACACAGATGCGGGCCGCTCACCAATTGTTCACCTGCAGTATGGTCAGACCGGTGTCCGAGGCCAGCTGTTTCTTCTGCTCCTCAGACGGGTAGGGATGCTGAAATCGGATGAGGTTGGGGATTTAGCTGGGTTGATGGTGAGTCCCTGAGAGTTAAAGTATAATTTTCTCCTCACATTGAGATGCTGGAACAGCCAGGCGCGCATAATGTTGGTGGCGCATTTCGGGAAGATGCCGCGCTTCTTCTGCCGTTTGGCGCCTTTCTCGTCCGCATCGAGATCGTCCGTGTTCTCGCCGCTGCCCACGGAGTTGTCCATGCCGTCGCCTGCGGGGCCGTGGAAAATTTTGGTTGAACCTCATATTGGAGCTGAGGCAGCGGAGTGAAGAGGAGGGAGCGGAGATAACAGAATGAGCGGAGAGAGCGGAGATAACAGAATGAGCGGAGAGAGCGGAGGGAGCGGATGGAGCGGAGGGAGCGGAGGGAGCGGAGGGAGCGGAGATAACAGAATGAGCGAGAGAGCGGAGGGAGCGGAGGGAGCGGAGAGGGCGGATGGAGCGGAGGGAGCGGAGGGAGTGAAAGGAGCGGAGATAACAGAATGAGCGGAGAGAGCGGAGGGAGCGGAGAGGGCGGATGGAGCGGAGGGAGCGGAGGGAGTGAAAGGAGCGGAGATAACAGAATGAGCGGAGAGAGCGGAGGGAGCGGAGAGGGCGGATGGAGCGGAGGGAGCGGAGGGAGTGAAAGGAGCGGAGATAACAGAATGAGCGGAGAGAGCGGAGGGAGCGGAGAGGGCGGATGGAGCGGAGGGAGCGGAGGGAGTGAAAGGAGCGGAGATAACAGAATGAGCGGAGAGAGCGGAGGGAGCGGAGGGAGCGGAGAGGGCGGATGGAGCGGAGGGAGCGGAGGGAGTGAAAGGAGCGGAGATAACAGAATGAGCAGAGGGAGCGGAGGGAGCAGAGGGAGCGGAGGGAGCGGAAGGAGAGTAGGGAGCGGAGTCAGCTTGGTGAGGGTGGTGGTGAGAAATGCATGGGAGAGTCCTGAAGTCCGTTACCTACCAAAATATCTCTTTCGCAGCTGGTTGGCCATCTTAGGCAGGATATTTTTAACAATTTAGTTCACGCGCTTCAAAGCACGGGCTGATTATACGGACTGTCTCTCTTAGCTTTGAGTATCGAGTCACGGCCTCTACCGATTTCGAGTTGTTGAGGGGTAGTTATAATCGTTTCAAGGTAGAGAGAGGGAGGCAGGGAGCGGCGCCCAGTCAATATTTGAGCAAAGTTTGCCGGTGCGCTAAGAGAAACGGGCGAGAGAGAGAGAGAGGGGTAGAGAGAGAGAGAGAAAGAAGGGAGACGGAGATGGGGCTACAGACCAGTCTGCAGTCTGCCGGTTTCCCAGACTCTCTCCTTCGTCTCTGTATTTGCGTCGGCCTCTCAAATCGGGACTCTATGGGGTCAGGAGAATCAAGTGGTAACAGAGTCTCAGCAGCGCCCCCCACCAATGTTGACATTTGTTGCTAGAGAATCTCTATTACACAATGCATATAAAACTTAGAGGCTGGCCTCTCGTTGGGATTAAGAAGCAATTTGGAGTATCGAAGAGTTGAGTAGATTTGAGTAGGGGGGGGGGTTGCGGCTGGCAGAGGGGGCCATCCATCACCCCGGGCGTGTACGCATCTGGATTTTGCGAGTTTCGCTCTTCATCAGTCAGCAGCCTCTTCATCTGTACTCATTTGCACTCATTTGACTTTCTCTACCGAATGCGCTGGCCAGTTTATTAATTCCTTCTCCGAGCTTTTCTTAATCCCAATCTCCATTAAAACTGGGATTTAAAAAAAACAAATCCCAGGTAACTCAACGCCTGTCACGGACAGCAGCTACAAGGACGCTGATGATGCCGAGCTGTCAGCGCCAACTTTCAACTGTCTGTCCCAGGCTGTAATCCCCCCCTGGATTATCTAGTCACAGATTATTTACTTTTCTTCACGAGTGAGTTGATCAGCGAGGATGTCTCATTGCGGCGGATCTGCTAATTAACTACTGATTAGACTCTAATCTGCTTAATGAACCGGCTCCGACTGACCTATGACTGACACATGACTGATCCATGAATAACACATACTGATCCATGACTGACCCATGACTGACCTATGACTGACACACTACTGACCCATGACTGACCTATGACTGATCCATGACTGAAACATGACTGACGCATGACTGACACATGACTGATCCATGACTGATCCATGACTGACACATGACTGACACATGACTGACCTATGACTGATCCATGACTGATCCATGACTGACACATGACTGACACATGACTGACACATGACTGACCTATGACTGATCCATGACTGATCCATGACTGACACATGACTGATCCATGACTGACACATTACTGACCCATGACTGACACATGACTGACCTGGACTATCCTGGCCAGGGCGCCAGCAGCCCTCCGGCGAATATTATTGTTATTACTACGAGTGACCCACTACTGACCCATGACCCAATCAAGACTGACCCATGTCCGAGCTGGTGTCCGGCTGCGAGCAGTGACTGTCCAGCCTGGGTCCGGGCGTGTCGCCTGAGCGAGTCGACTGCGAGTCGTTGTCGGGCATCGCCATGGGGGCCAACTGGTGCATGGCGAACATCTGCTGTTGCTGCTGCTGTTGCTGCTGCTGCTGCTGGTGATGGTGAAGCTGGTGGGGGTGCTGTTGCTGATGCTGATGATGCTGCATGTGGTGATGCTGAGGATGCTGGTGATGAAGCTGATAATGGCTGCTGACTGGCGGCGACAACTGAAACAAAGTTTGAACGAATGAGTTTTTTGAATGTTAATTATCTCATGACAGATCCACGACTGCCGTATGACTGACCCATGACTGACCAATGACCAATGACTGACTCATGACTAATCCATGACTGACCCATCAATGACCCATGACTGACCCATGACTGACCCATGACAGATCCACGACTGCCGTATGACTGACCCATAAATGACCCATGACTGACCCATGACTAATCCATGCCTGACCCATCAATGACCCATGACTGACCCATGACTGACCTATGACTGATCCATGACTGATCCATGACTGACCCATGACTGACCCATGACTGACCCATGACTGACCCAGAACTGATCCAGCCTGATCCATGTCAACTTCGCTGCATGACACCTTCAACCGAGCCATGAAAATCCATGATTAAGCCATAACTAGTCATGACTAGTCAGAAGTCTGGCCCAAACGCAGTTTTCTGTTCGGCTGCCACTAATTCTGCTTTGAGAGGCAGACAACTCCAATTTTCTCTCTCAACACACAAGAGCAGCCCGCCGGGCCCCCTTGTCGTACTGGAGAGCTACTCGATGTCAGCTCCGACCCTCTTGACCACCAGACACGAGACCCGAAGATCCCCTGACCAGTTAAAGTCTGGACTGGCCCTCGTTTGCAATCTCAAATTCGAGGAGCTCCCAGCTTCGGTTTGGCCCTACTCGAACTCGCGAAAAAATAAATGCTCATATTTATAATCCAGCGGATTATCGCCGGCTCTCAATTTCGACAAGTCAATCGAGTTAAACAAAGCCCTTAGGCGTGAGAGTTTTTGCCTGTGGGGTCACGCGTCAGACTGTTACACCTCACTGCACTCACACACACGCTCACACCGGGTGTACAGCGGTCCTGACTTTCTAATCATCAGGCATGTACACTCTCTCTGTGAATCACAAAGCCCCAAGCCCCAACTCAATGTGTTTGCGGCTAACTTGCGGGCGGTGCCCAAAGCCAGCCGCCCCCGCTGCGAACTAAACTAACTTGTCTACCGTCTGTCTATCAGTCTCAGCCGCTGTCACTTTCAAGCCCCATCTTCTCCGTTGTGAATTTCTGTCTCCATTGCGGCGCCCGCCCAGTCTGGAGCATAGCCGGAGCCGGAGCGACTCTCTTCAAACTTTCTATTTACCGAGGTTCGCTCTGTCAAGTCTGCGCAGCCATATAATATTTTCTTTGCTAGTCTACCAAACGCAGGCATCAAAGGGACGCCGCTTAGCCAGTGCGGCTGGGACTCTGGCTTTGTCTCTCAATGATTTTGAAATTTTTCGGCATATCTGATGACTTTTAGTCGGCGGGTCTGCCGCCAGAGGGTCTGCTGCTGCCGCGGAGTTAAGAATTTTTGACTCTCAGCTTCCCACAGTCTGTGTTCTGCGACATCATCGAGCGCGCATCGGTTGTGTCGCGTCAGGAGCGTTTTTTTTTCTTGCTAAATCTCGAACTCTGCCGGCTAAACATTCCTGGCCAGCTCGCCAGTGGTCACCTATGGCATATAGTCGGTTAATAAGCTTGCAGAGGTGGCTGAAGGTGATTTCAAGGGCTGCCCAGCCCAGTTGACAAACCTGTAATTATTGATCAACAACCAACTGCAACTGCCATCATGAGCCCCCGTAATCTGAGCCGCGGGGGCCTTCAGGGGGGAAAGTGGGTGAGCAGTTTATGTTTGTGTGTGTGTGGGATGAGAGTGGGCGGGTCCTGACCCTGAAGCTTGTGAAGGGCTGCGCCCCCTCACCCACCGGAGAGGCCCTCCGCCAGTTGGTGCCCCAGCAGAATCCCATTAATCAAACTGTCAGATACTCGTCACTGAATTCGGCCCGACGATCTTCATCGCTTCGGGTCCGAAACAGAGGGTGGGGGGGGCGGCTCCAGTCCAGACCGAGAGACAACACATAGGGCAACTGAGTGAATGAATCTAGCCACTTTCCATTTCTCTAACCGCCCCTCCCCCCCCCTTAGGTGTGTTTCTTCCGATATCTATATCTGGCCAGTGTAAGCCGGGGGTGTAAACAAGCGCAACAGCTGGCCGCCCCCTCTTGAAAGGGGAAGAAAGTGGACAAGATCTGTTGTTTGGCCCGTCCCCCCGAACCAGCCTGCAGACCCCGATGCCTGGGACAACAACGTCTCGATGGCTTGGTGCGATAAGGACCCGGGGCCCCCGCCGTCCCCCCCAGCACCAACTAACCCAGCGGGGGGGCCGAGCGAAAACGTAAACTCACCATAGCGGGGGGTAGCGGCGGCGGCGGCGGCGGCGGCGGTGGTGGCGGCGGTGGCGGCGGCGGCAGAGTCTGCAGCTGCTGAGCCGCCTGAAGGTTGTGACTCGACGGCGACAGGCAGGCTTGTTCGGCCGAAGTTGTCAAGCAGTCGATGCTGCTAGCGGCGCCTGTTGGAGCAGCGGCCGACTGGCTGGACGAGCTCCCGCTGGCGTGGTGCTGGTGCTCATCTCGCTGGCCGCCGCCGGCGCCCTCCTCAACGACGAGGTCCATGGGCATCTTGCCCTTCAGGCAGGAGATGTAGCGTGAGCAAAAGTTGTCGCAGAGCTCATGCACCTTGAGCAGGGTTGAGTCATGCGGGTGGGGATGGAGAAGTGTGAAGCGTCGAAAGGTGCCGATTTGTTTGTTAGGAGGCGCACTTTTGGGTGTCAGAAAGCGCCTAGGTGTAATGTCAGACAGAGCCTAATTTAAATGTCAGACAGAGCCTAATTTAAATGTCAGACAGAGGCAAATCTAAATGTCAGACAGCCGCCTGATTTTAATGTCAGACAGCGCCAAATTTCAATGTCAGACAGCGCCTAATTTCAATGTCAGACAGCCGCCTAATTTTAATGTTAGACAGCCCCCTAGATTCAATGTCAGACAGCGCCTAAGTTCAATGTCAGACAGCGCCTAAATTCAATGTCAGACAGAGCCAAATTTAAATGTCAGACAGCCGCCTAATTTCAATGTCAGACAGCGCCTAGAAGCCCAAGTTGCCCTCCAACAAATTTCGCCCAACTGTTTGCGTTTGGGAAAGTCAACCACAAAACGCACGCACCGTCAGTTGCGCCACCGTTTCGTAATCAAAATCTGTTTACGCTTAGTTGTGCTTGATTTGCATTTTTGCAACCGAATTCTGCCCCCCCCCTCCCTCCCTGGCGGACAGGTGGCAGGGAAGGGAAACGCGAAATCTCCCAGTTTGACAGGTCGTCAAACCGGCGCAGAGTCATTGCCCATTGTCTTATACAATGCTACCCGTCACCCACTATTATAAACACATTATGGCCATAAGTTGGCAACCAAAATAAGTTGGCACAGCTGATTTCTGGGGCAAGCAAAAGCTGAGCAGATGGTCAGTCAGCCAGTGATCCCGTGTCAAACGAATTGTTAGCGACAGCATGCTCTGCTCACGAGGGAGTTGAAAAAAAAATTCGTAAGGAATTTATTTAAGTTTAATATGAGAGTCCTTGCATCTAATTTAGCGGTTAATAAGGCGTGGAGTTTGGGGTCCCAGTGTCCAGACACCGGAACTGCCTGCACTCTAAACTGTGCAGGGCCCAGTTCCCTCACTCGGGTGCTTTTGCATCAGAGAGAGGCTTAAGTTTAATCCGCCCTTGAGCCGTTTGAATATGATATCAGATAGCGGCTTCTGTGAAAAGAGCACAGAAGAGAAAACTTCATCCAGCTTCAAACGGGGAGACTTACCTTTTCAATTTCTAGCAGATGAAATCGAAGCACTTGGACAGCTTGAATCATCTGTAAAATTGTGTAAAACATTTCTGGTTGTACAAACTTTATTTCTCTTTTTCGTATGGCTAAATCGGGTGCCAAGGGTGTCAGGAGTGTCAGGGATGTCATGGGTGTCAGGGGTGTCAGGGTGTCAGGAGTGTCAGGGGTGTCAGGAGTGTCAGGGGTGTCAGGATTGTCAGGAGTGTCAGGAGTGTCAGGAGTGTCAGGAGTGTCAGGATTGTCAGGAGTGTCAGGGGTGTTAGGAGTGTCTCAGGAGTGTCAGGAGTGTCAGGAGTGTCAGGGGTGTCAGGAGTGTCAGGAGTGTCAGGAGTGTCAGGAGTGTCAGGAGTGTCAGGAGTGTCAGGAGTGTCAGGAGTGTCAGGAGTGTCAGGAGTGTCAGGAGTGTCAGGAGTGTCAAGAGTGTCAGGAGTGTCAGGGGTGTCAGGGGTGTCAGAAGTGTCAGGAGTGTCAGGGGTGTCAGGAGTGTCAGGAGTGTCAGGAGTGTCAGGGGTGTCAGGAGTGTCAGGAGTGTCAGGAGTGTCAGGAGTGTCAGGAGTGTCAGGAGTGTCAGGAGTGTCAGGAGTGTCAAGAGTGTCAGGAGTGTCAGGGGTGTCAGGGGTGTCAGAAGTGTCAGGAGTGTCAGGGGTGTCAGGAGTGTCAGGAGTGTCAGGAGTGTCAGGGGTGTCAGGAGTGTCAGGAGTGTCAGGAGTGTCAGGAGTGTCAGGAGTGTCAGGAGTGTCAGGAGTGTCAGGAGTGTCAGGAGTGTCAGGAGTGTCAGGAGTGTCAGGAGTGGCAGGAGTGTCAGGGGTGTCAGGGGTGTCAAGGGTGTCAGAAGTGTCAGGGGTGTCAGGGGTGTCAGGGGTGTCAGGGATGTCAGGGTATGTCAGGCGTGTCAGGATGTGTCAGGGGTATCAGGGGTGTCAAGGGTGTTAGGAATGTCAGAAGTGTCAGGATGTGTCAGGGGTGTCAGGATGTGTCAGGGGGTGTCAGTCATTCGCTCACCACCGCGTCAAGATCCTGGTTGCCGCTATAGATGGACTTGTCGGAGTTCTCCAGCTGCAAAGTGTAAAGAATTTCACTATCAATTGGATTCTTAGCATAGGATTTTCCTTTTGATTGACCAAGCGATCTAATTTTTAAGTTGAAGATTTTTTGGCTCCCAGAGAGAGAGAGAGTCAGTCAGTCCCGGTGACAGCTTGTTGCCAACCAAGAGTCGGGCACGGGGAAGCACGCGGCTTCCAAATTGAACTGAGATATAATAATAGCGATGAAGAGGGTAGAGAGAGGGGGAGAGCGGAGGCTGCGGGGTCCCCGGCGGCCGGAAAAGCTGAGCAGCGGACTGAGCAGCGATCAAAGAGCTCCGCTGCTCACAGTTTCTCCAACGGCATTGGCAATTGTCAAGCCGTCGCACTCTGGAACTGATCCCCCAAAGCATCCCCCCAGCATCCACCATCAGCTCACTCAGCTTCACGCCGTCTTCCTTCCTAGTCGGGTCCTCATTGATATGCCGTCTTATTCTTCAGACGATATGAAAACGGGAGGCCTGTGAGCCCCAGTCGTGAGGACACAAAGAAATGCCGGGTCGGCTAAAAAATTTTTTTCAAGATTCCTCTTGCGCGACTCCCCCATACTTTTGACATGGAGAGCTGGCGGGCCCGCGGGTCTTCCCTGTAGAAAGAGGGAAGAAGCTGAAGCACTCACTTTTTTCTTCTGTTTTTTTTCAAAAATTTTAAGCTAAGGAAAAATACGTCAGGGGTGTGCGAATGTTTCGAGGGGTGTCGTGATGTGTCAGGGCGTGTCATGATGTGTCATGATGTGTCAGGGCGTGTCGTGATGTGTCAGGGCATGTAATGATGTGTTTGGGGTGTCATGATGTGTCAGGGCGTGTCGTGATGTGTCAGGGCGTGTAATGATGTGTTTGGGGGTGTCATGATGTGTCAGGGCGTGTCATGATGTGTCAGGGAGTGTCATTATGTGTCAGGGCGTCAGGATGTGTCGATATTGATGTGTTATGATGTGTCAGGATGTGTCATGATGTGTCAGGGCGTGTCATAATGTGTCGGGGGGTGTCAGGGAACGTCATGATGTGTCAGGGCGTGTCATAATGTGTCTGGGGTGTCAGGGAATGTCATAATGTGTCAGGGCGTGTCATGATGTGTCAGGAGGTGCCATAACTTGTCAGGGGGATGTACGGATGTGTCAGGTTTGTTGAAAAGTGTCAGGAACCCGTGAGCACCGGTGAGATGGTTGTTTATTTTTAGAATTTTCATAAAGCTAAGTTATGGATAATTCATTCAGCTGTAAGATGAAACGGAATTTAGATTAAAATCTGTGACAAGGTGCTCTGAAAATTGCTTGTTTCGGGATCGAGATGGATTTTCTTGAGTTTAAGCCTAAATTTGTCAGTTCAAAATGCAAATCTTGAAGTATCTGGGCTTTCTGTAGTGGGCGAACACGAAATTCTTTCTAAGAAACGACCAAAATAGGTCGCTAATTAGCCCTGGGCGATGCACAGGACTTGATGTCCGACAGCGTTAGGAAGGCTCTGCAACTATCGCATCCAAGGTGCTAATGACGTAACCATGGCAACCGAGAAAACCCCCCCTCTCTCTCCCTAGACGGCAAGTCGAAGACCGCGGAGACCCGACCGACCGGAATTCTCCCGGCGGCTTTGAAGTCCCGCTCGGGCCGGGCCGGCCTCGACCTCATCAATCACGTCGGTTGGCTTTTTTCTTTAAGGCCTCGACGAGAAGTCGAAAATTAAACTCGGGGGGGGGTGGTGGGAAGCCAGCCAATTGTTTCATTCCCCCAGCTCACTCATATTATACACTGTACTCCTACAGCTCAAGCCGATGCCTTGAATTGTCCCGTCCTAACTAAAGAAGAATAGCCGGGCCTCAACTTCCTCCTCATTTTCTGTGAAGAAGCGAGCAGGCAATATCGCCCTTCTAGGGGGGGGGGGGCGCAGGGAACAGGCACGGCTGGGCCTTGCTTGTGTATTGCCAAAGCAGCAAAAAGCACTGGGAATTGGGTGGGGGGAGCGGAGGGGATCGGAGGAGAGGCCGTGGACCATCAATCATGGGCTGTCAAAAGGCCCCGCACGCTGCCGCCCCCCCCACACACACCTGGTTTGTGCCCGATCCTTTCTTCTCTCTCTTCCTTTCTCTCTTCCTCTTTCTCTGCTTTTGGCTTTCCCTTCAGTTCCAAAAATTTCCCCCTCCTTTTCGCTTGGCTTCCTTCCTACACACCGCGGCCCGGGCTCCGCTCCCTGCTGCATAGATCTCTAAGAGCGAGCCGCCATGGTGTATGGGCTATAGATAGCTTGAATGCTTGCTCCATTTCGCCCGCCCCCGCCGCTGGGCCCCGCTGCAAAAGCAGCAAAATAGCAATCGAAACTTCTTGGAAAACAGGCCGGCTAAGCCTCCCTGTCTTTTGTGTTTTATTTGAAAATTTGTCAGGAAATTTTATAATTCGATCGCGTTTGGAAAGAAGTTGGATGGCCGGTGCGCTTGTACTGGGGTGTGATAAATTTTAGCTGAGATAGCCCCGTGTGCGGTCGGTCTGCATCAAGTGCAGATTTATAATCTACCATAAATTGTGATTACCGTGGAGTATACTGCAAAAGCAAGTCTTTAGGTTTCTATTTAATGGAAATCTATAAATGTAACAGTCTGGATAGAGTGATAGAACAGGCTGGATAGTGATAGAACAGTCTAGATAGAGTGATAGAACAGTCTGGATAGAGTGATAAAACAGCCTGGATAGAGTGATAGAACAGTCTGGATAGAGTGATAGAACAGCCTGGATAGAGTGATAGAACAGCCTGGATAGAGTGATAAAACAGCCTGGATAGAGTGATAGAACAGCCTGGATAGAGTGATAGAACAGCCTGGATAGAGTGATAGAACAGCCTGGATAGAGTGATAAAACAGCCTGGATAGAGTGATAGAACAGCCTGGATAGAGTGATAAAACAGCCTGGATAGAGTGATAGAACAGGCTGGATAGAGTAATGCCGGCACAGGCAGTGTCGAATTCGTGTTACCTCTCTGGCGAACTCGGCGATGTCCTGCTCAAAGCTCTGGCTGCTGCACACGTCACCGCCTGGCACGCTGGCCGCCCCGATCTCGCGCGGTGCACTGGTGGCCAGCTCGCACTTCTCGAAGATCAGACACAGCAGCGGGAACATCGGGTGTCTGCAATAAAAGCAAGTGTTAATTAAATTCTTGATGGAAACAAAGAGCCCAGACGAAGACCACAATGTGTGCAAGAAGCGTGACAGCCTCTTCCCCATCAACGCGCCATCATTTCTTTCAGTCGGGTGTGCTTTGAAACTGCAATTGCGGCACCAGCAACAGGCGGGGAAGTTGTCCGTCTGCCGCTGCCCTCCCCGCCTCCGCCGCCTCTCCCCTCTCTCACCAGAACCCCTGCAGTTATTTACTAAACGTGCCGACAGAAGTTTGGTTAAGTGCCGCTCTTTCGGGGCTCCTCTCACCAATACACAGAGAGGGGGGATTAAGGTCACGATTCGTTATCCCATACGCGAAAGAGAATTGCGGCTTGCGAATCTCTGATGCCGACAGGGCACAGTAGTTCTATCTGCTGCTCTATCCACTCTCCATCCGTGATCCTGCCGCCACTAGCACCCTGCACAGAGCCTCTTACTGTTTTTTCCTAGCATATTCTTATTTCCATTTTTTAAATTCATTTCATAACTTGCCCCATTCTATCCCTGCACATCTCTATCTCTCTCCCTGCCCATCTCTATCCCTCTCCCTGCACATCTCTATCTCTCTCCCTGCCCATCTCACTCCCTGTCCATCTCTATCTCACTCCCTGCCCATCTCTATCTCTCTCCCTGTCCATCTCGATCTCTCTCCCTGCCCATCTCTATCTCACTCCCTGCCCATCTCTATCTCTCTCCCTGCACGTCTCTATCTCACTCCCTGCCCATCTCTATCTCTCTCCCTGCACATCTCTATCTCACTCCCTGCCCATCTCTATCTCTCCCTGTCTCTTCTGTCTTTGTCCCTATTCACAGCCTGCAATATCCTTTCTCCATAGCTCTTAACCTTTCGATATTCGCTCCTGCCTTCCCATGCCATGTCAATAAAATAGCCACTTATGACTGTCATCTGCAGACGCCTAGTGCATTATATTTATACATTGCAGCATCATCAAAGGCATTCCGACTAGGTCATAAATCACGCTATAGGCGCGCACATCAGTTGTTGAAACAGTTTAAATATCGTGGCGAAGTGACTGCTCGCGGCCCTGCAATCTCAGGGAAGTGGGTCAAGAAGCCGTTCCCAATATTATTTGAATTTATTCCCAACCCGATGGGCGCTGGGAATGAAAAGTCAGCAGCTCAGCTCCATCTATATCTGGCCAACCCTGCAGGTCTGTTTGCCCGCGAGCTTATCGCTATCTGCTTCCATATATATGTATGTGTGCATATATACTTGTGTGTGTGCAGGAGACGGTGAACTTGCGCTCACCGCGGGCACCCTACCGCTTTATCAGTAGTATACAATACAAGAGATTGCGGACCCCATATGCCTGCTCAGGTTGCATGTGGCAGCCAGCCATGAAACGGCGGTTTTCTTAATCCTGGGATCAACGGGGGGCGGCCTCTGATAAACCGGAGGGGTCAAAGATTCACGGTCCCTTGATATATAGTGATATGGCTCTGTCACGTCTGAGTAACTGTCACTGGAAAACCTGCCTTTTTTTGCCTGTCACACCAATGCAACTGTCACTGCAGGAAAGCCGGTCTCTCTCTCACCTGTCTGTCACACCAATGCAACTGTCACTGCAGGAAAGCCGGTCTCTCTCTCACCTGTCTGTCACACCAATGCAACTGTCACTGCAGGAAAGCCGGTCTCTCTCTCACCTGTCTGTCACAAAAATGCAACTGTCACTGCAGGAATACCGGTCTCTCTCTCACCTGTCTCTCACACCAATGCAACTGTCACTGCAGGAAAGCCGGTCTCTCTCTCACCTGTCTGTCACAAAAATGCAACTGTCACTGCAGGAATACCGGTCTCTCTCTCACCTGTCTCTCACACCAATGCAACTGTCACTGCAGGAAAGCCGGTCTCTCTCTCACCTGTCTGTCACACCAATGCAACTGTCACTGCAGGAATACCGGTCTCTCTCTCACCTGTCTGTCACACCAATGCAACTGTCACTGCAGGAAAGCCGGTCTCTCTCTTTTAACTGCCTGTCACACCAATGCAACTACCAGTGCAAGCCGGTCACTATCCCCGGTGGTACACCTGTTCTATATACTGTATACCTGTGCACTCACTTGAACATCTGGTCTCGGCCTTTGTTCAACTCGTCCTGCCCTCCCGGATGGTGCGGGCTGCCTCCAGCGCTGCAACTGTTGGCGCTGTTGTTGAAGTGCCCGACTCCGACGCTTGATGCCGATGTTGACGCCGCTGCAGCCGCTGCCGCTGCCGCTGCCATAGCGGCGGCCGCCGCTTGAACTACGGAGTTGGAGCCCACCGAGGCAGCGTCTCCTGCCGAGTTCGGGGTGCAGGATGAGGCCGAGTTGCTGGCAGCTGCTGCCGCGTAAGCGCCAGCGCTATTGAAGTCCTCAACTCCATCAGAAGCCAAGGATAACTGCGGTGGGTGGTGAGGATTGCAGAGAATGGGCTTTTGCGGATGAGGAATGGGAGGCTGAGGAGGACCGTGGAGACATGAGATGGAAAGAGGAGACTAGATAGAATGAGACTAGATAGAATGAGACTAGATAGAATGAGACTATAGATAGAAGGAGACTAGATAGAATGAGACTAGATAGAATGAGACTATAGATAAAATGAGACTATAGATAGAATGAGACTAGATAAAATGGAGACTAGATAGAATGAGACTAGATAGAATGAGACTAGATAGAATGAGACTAGATAGAATGAGACTTGATAGAATGAGACTATAGATAGAATGAGACTATAGATAGAATGAGACTATAGATAGAATGAGACTAGATAAAATGGAGACTAGATAGAATGAGACTAGATAGAATGAGACTAGATAGAATGAGACTAGATAGAATGAGACTAGATAGAATGAGACTAGATAGAATGAGACTAGATAGAATGAGACTAGATAGAATGAGACTAGATAGAATGAGACTAGATAGAATGAGACTAGATAGAATGAGACTAGATAGAATGAGACTAGATAGAATGAGACTAGATAGAATGAGACTAGATAGAATGAGACTAGATAGAATGAGACTAGATAGAATGAGACTAGATAGAATGAGACTAGATAGAATGAGACTAGATAGAATGAGACTAGATAGAATGAGACTAGATAGAATGAGACTAGATAGAATGAGACTAGATAGAATGAGACTAGATAGAATGAGACTAGATAGAATGAGACTAGATAGAATGAGACTAGATAGAATGAGACTAGAAAGAATGAGACTAGATACAATGAGACTAGATACAATGAGACTAGATCGAATGAGACTATTCAATGTCATCAGAGAATCGATAATGAAAAAGATAAAGCACAAAATTTCCATATGAGCTGATAGATGAGTTTATAATTCTGGATGGAAGCATTAGTGCACCACAGAGCAATCTCTAATGATGACATAACCCTACAAATTTGAGACTGTCACTGGCTAAACAGCTCACCATATGCTGCTGCGACTGAGAAGTCATAAGGAGTTCTCCTCTCTCTCTGTCTGTGCTTTGCAAAAGTTGGCGGCGGCCCCAGCCGATTCAGCTGTCCAATTAGCAGCTAATTGAAAGTGACAATTCTTAAATACAGAACAGAGTTGGGACTGCAGGCTGGCTTGGTCAGCCTCGGGGAAATTCTCCTGTGTGCGATGCAGCTTCCTCAGACTCCGATGGTCTTGTTTGTGACGCGGTTCTCTCTGTGTGTTTCCGTCTCTTGGATTGTTTTATTAATCTTTAACAAGAAGCCGGTTGCGGTCTTCTGGCGGTGGGAACTGTCTCTTTGGCAAAAGTAAATTCAATCAGGAGAAGGTCGGGGAGCCTCAACTGTCAGTTTTAGCAAAGGCTTATTTGACGTTTTTAGAATGGCGCGGCTTGAAATCCGGGACAAGAGGAGGTGGGGGCTGCGGACCACCGGAGCCGCCTGCTGGCCAATGGCGGCTCGCCCTGGCGGATCCACTGCCAGGCCGCTATTCGCCAACCATCGGGTCTGGGAGGATATTATTGGGTTGCCTGGCTGTGGGGATTAGCCTAATATTCCGGGATGTTGAGGTCTAACAGCTCAGCTGCCTGTGAATCAATGCACATGCGTTTTGTAGTCAAGTCAGCGATGAAATCTATCGGATGCTTCATCATGACCCCGGGCAGTACAGTGATTTGGGAGGCTGTCTGACAGGAGAATCGCAGGGACATCGGGGGGGGGTCCAGTGCTGAGGATGCGGAGCACTTCATCAGGCTCACTTACCTCACCTAGCCTAATATGTAATATGTGTTTTATGCCGTGTATACTTCTTGCCTCACAGTTTGGCCTTTTGTTATTCCAGTTTCAATTATTTTTCTGTTCAATGTTTTTTTGGGATGAGTTCTCCTCCCTCCAACCCGCCTCAAACTCCTCATTCTGAGGATGGCGGCGGCGGCGGCGCCAGGCAACAAAAAAGATTTTTTTAAATCAAAGCAACGCTTGAAGCAGATGAAAGCAGACAGCCTGATGTCATTTCGCTCGGGCTATAGTCCAGGAAATTGCTTGGAAACAATTGAAGACAGACAAATTTTCCGCTTCCGGCCCCACAAAAGACAATTTCTTGCAGGCAGAATCTGCAGCGCAAGATCTGCAGCACGCAAAGGCCCTGTCAGGCAAATCCAGCGGTTCCGGCCTTTGCCAGCAATGACAGACAGACCGGCACGCAGGCAGGCAGGCGGCTGCTTCAGTTGAAGCAAAATGAGACCTTGATGGCATCGATATCTTCTAGGGATTCGTTTTTTTGAAGACAGCAGCCTCATTACAGTGGAGATGGATTTGATAAGATGGCATGAAATTAAAGTTGCGATGAGATTTTGCGCATTGAAATGAATGATCAATAGAAATTTATGAGTTCTAGTGGTTTCCCATACACAATGATTCCCTAGTGGTTTCCCATACACAATGGTTCCCTAGTGGTTTCCCATACACAATGGTTCCAGTGGTTTCCCATACACAATGGTTCCAGTGGTTTCCCATACACAATGATTCCCCAGTGTTTTCCCATACAAAATGGTTCCCCAGTGGTTTCCCATACACAATGGTTCCCCAATGTTTTCCCATACACAATGATTCCCCAGTGTTTTCCCATACACAATGGTTCCCCAGTGGTTTCCCATACAAAATGGTTCCCCAGTGGTTTCCCATACACAATGGTTCCCCAGTGTTTTCCCATACACAATGATTCCCCAGTGTTTTCCCATACACAATGGTTCCCTAGTGGTTTCCCATACACAATGGTTCCCTAGTGGTTTCCCATACACAATGATTCCCCAGTGTTTTCCCATACACAATGGTTCCCCAGTGGTTTCCCATACACAATGATTCCCCAGTGGTTTCCCATACACAATGATTCCCCAGTGGTTTCCCATACACAATGATTCCCCAGTGGTTTCCCATACACAATGATTCCCCAGTGGTTTCCCATACACAATGGTTCCCCAGTGGTTTCCCATACACAATGATTCCCCAGTGTTTTCCCATACACAATGGTTCCCTAGTGGTTTCCCATACACAATGGTTCCCTAGTGGTTTCCCATACACAATGATTCCCCAGTGGTTTCCCATACACAATGGTTTCCCAGTGGTTTCCCATACACAATGATTCCCCAGTGGTTTCCCATACACAATGATTCCCCAGTGGTTTCCCATACACAATGATTCCCCAGTGGTTTCCCATACACAATGATTCCCCAGTGGTTTCCCATACACAATGGTTCCCTAGTGGTTTCCCATACACAATGGTTCCCTAGTGGTTTCCCATACACAATGGTTCCCTAGTGGTTTCCCATACACAATGGTTCCTCAGTCATTAGTGGTTTCCCATACACAATGGTTCCCCAGTGGTTTCCCATACACAATGGTTCCAGTGGTTTCCCATACACAATGGTTCCTTAGTCATCAGTGGTTTCCCATACAAAATGGTTCCCTATTGGTTTCCCATACACAATGGTTCCTTACCTTAGTCATTAGTGGTTTCCCATACACAATGGTTCCTTAGTCATCAGTGGTTTCCCATACACAATGGTTCCTTAGTCATCAGTGGTTTCCCATACACAATGGCTCCAGTGGTTTCCCATACACAATGGTTCCCCAGTGGTTTCCCATACAGAATGGCTCCAGTGGTTTCCCATACACAATGGTTCCCCAGTGGTTTCCCATACACAATGGTTCCAGTGGTTTCCCATACACAATGGTTCCTTAGTCATCAGTGGTTTCCCATACAAAATGGTTCCCTATTGGTTTCCCATACACAATGGTTCCTTACCTTAGTCATTAGTGGTTTCCCATACACAATGGTTCCTTACCTTAGTCATTAGTGGTTTCCCATACACAATGGTTCCTTACCTTAGTCATTAGTGGTTTCCCATACACAATGGTTCCTTACCTTAGTCATTAGTGGTTTCCCATACACAATGGTTCCTTACCTTAGTCATTAGTGGTTTCCCATACACAATGGTTCCAGTGGTTTCCCATACACAATGGTTCCTTACCTTAGTCATTAGTGGTTTCCCATACACAATGGTTCCCCAGTGGTTTCCCATACACAATGGTTCCAGTGGTTTCCCATACACAATGGTTCCTTAGTCATCAGTGGTTTCCCATACAAAATGGTTCCCTATTGGTTTCCCATACACAATGGTTCCTTACCTTAGTCATTAGTGGTTTCCCATACACAATGGTTCCAGTGGTTTCCCATACACAATGGTTCCTTACCGTAGTCATTAGTGGTTTCCCATACACAATGGTTGGTTTCCCACAAAATGAATGGTTCCTGTAGTTTAAATTCGTAGTTAAAGGGTTTACATTCCTGTTTCCATGGGGTTCCATACATACACGAGTTTACATGGGTTCCAGGTGTGCCAGGTGTTTGAGTCAAGGCCATCAAGGGTTGCACAACAACCCGACAGAGATACCAGGATGACAGGGTCTTCAATATAAAAGTCAATTCAGCACAGCGGCTCCGCTTACTGACACGAAAGTTGAAATGTTTAACTAAACTGCATGCCTCTCACCTTGAGGAAGTGGGAATTCAAAGTCATTTATCCCCACCCCCAATACTATTGGAATCCCAAATCCCATCGCAGAGCGTCTCGTCACGGCCCGCTGCTCGTTTTGATCCCCGGCCTCGATTTCCCTCTCCGTTCGGCACAAAAATCCCAGCTCCCAAGTTTTGACGGCGCGCTCAGGTGAACTGGGTCGTAAAATTAAATTATGATAATTTGAGTGCTCAAGTCGCTCCGTTTGAGCTTTATGGCTTGGTGCGGATTTCGGATCACCGAGCCACCGTAATGGGGCGGAAAGATTGAAGAATTCTGATTGAAATCTGTTTGCCAATAAGCTCTGGGTTTGCAGCCCGCTTTTAGAAGGTCTGCAGATGCGTTTCAATAGGCCGTATGAATAAACTAGATAGATAGATAGATAGATAGATAGATAGATAGATAGATAGATAGATAGATAGATAGATAGATAGATAGATAGATAGATAGATAGATAGATAGATAGATAGATAGATAGATAGATAGATAGATGGATAGATAGATGGATAGATAGATAGATAGATAGATAGATAGAGAGATAGATAGATAGATAGATAGATAGATAGATAGATAGATAGATAGATAGATAGATAGATAGATAGATAGATAGATAGATAGATAGATAGATAGATAGATACATAGATACATAGATACATAGATAGATAGATGGATAGATAGATAGATAGATAGATAGATAGATAGATAGATAGATAGATAGATAGATAGATAGATAGATAGATAGATAGATAGATAGATAGATAGATAGATAGATAGATACATAGATACATAGATACATAGATAGATAGATAGATAGATAGATAGATAGATAGATAGATAGATAGATAGATAGATAGATAGATAGATAGATAGATAGATAGATAGATAGATAGATAGATAGATAGATAGATAGATAGATAGATAGATAGATAGATAGATAGATAGATAGATAGATAGATAGATAGATAGATAGATAGATAGATAGATAGATAGATAGATAGATAGACAGACAGACAGACAGACAGACAGACAGACAGACAGACAGACAGACAGACAGACAGACAGACAGACAGACAGACAGACAGACAGACAGACAGACAGACAGACAGACAGACAGACAGACAGACAGACAGACAGACAGACAGACAGACAGACAGACAGACAGACAGACAGACAGATCAATATGCTCGAACGCCGCCATCACAACTGCTCAAGAAAATGTGTCAGGAAACCGCCGCCACCCAGCAGCAGGAGTCTCGCAGCGCAGATTGAATCTTCTTCAATCTTTGCTCAGGCAGACGCTCAGGCCAGAGGGCTCTGCAAAGCTACGCCGGAGATGGCAGGGGGCTTATCTCTGACAGAAATCGGAGCTTCCGCGTTGTCCAAAGGGAGCGGCTAGTCTTTCCTAGCCCCGCCTGCCCTGAAAGATCGGTGGCCGGTCCTTGAGCTGTCTCACTGTTTCAATCGCATGTCAAACAAGATAGTCTACATCATTCTTCCTGGTTATAATTTTACGTAATAAAGTTTTTCCTCGTTATCCTACTGGTTATCAGTAGTATTTTGCGAGTTGTCTTTTAAATTTGAATCCATGTCGCCTAGAATTTCGATGCGTCAAAAGGTTTCTAACACGTTTTTCTTGCAGCGAGCTGTCCGCGTACGCTTGTACATGTCTGATGATGAGATGTCTGCATTGTACACCCCGTATGAGTGCGTGCCTTCGTACAGTATTGGCGTGCTTGAATGTGCTCAGGACTGCTTGCTTCCTAAAAACACGTAGGTAGGCCCTTCTATCCACTACATACTCGCAGATACCTGGTACTTCCACACGCGCGAAGTTCCCTGTTAAATTATGTTATACGAGCTACTCGTATCAACGAAAAGAATGTTTAGCTACTTAAAGTAGTTAATAAGCGCAATAGTTTGCATTTCTCCAGCAATGGACGCTCTAAAAATTTGCAATTTTTTTATTAATCTAAAATTGTTTTGCATTTTGTACTTATTCGTAAATTTACTGGAGAACGAAGCTTAGGCAGACAGTAATATAAGGCCGCTCTCGAGATCGGAGGACGGGTGCTTGGGGTTGGTAAGAAATAATTGCTGCATTAGCAAGCAAAAAATGAATTAAAAGCAGAACTGACAACCTTCTCAACACGTCTGGAATTCCTCTTTACTTACTCTGTCATTATGCAGCTCGACAGGCAATTGCTGTCGCGAGTGAGCAGGCTCGTGGGCGTGGCACACCTAGCTGCAAGTGTCTCTGCTCATGGATGAATCAAAGTGAACTCAAAAAAACAAGAACTTGAAGCGATTTGAGTAGCCGACATCAGCATGTACGCTCGTAGAATGAATGTTTCTGTTAATTTAAAATTGCACCAACACAACTACACTAATATAATGAATGCAGTTCACTCCATTGGGGTTCTCCAGAGCAGGTACACGGCCTCCTGGTACTTAAATATGAAACAGAAGCCGGGCTCGTGCGACACGAGGTTCCAGTACTGACCGCGGACGATCACCACGTGGAACAGTCTGCCAAACTGGTCGTCCAGCAGCTGCTTCACCATTCTGGGCAGCTGCTTCGGCTGCGGCGATTCTTCCAGACTCTCCTTGACGATGAAGAACGCTTCTGCCTGCCTGTCGGGCGGCATGTCGTTGTAAATCACCTGCACACTGCTGGGCAGGCTGCGCTTCTGGACCGCGAATACGCTCTTGGAGCGGTAAGCCCGCCTGCGGGGCAGTTGAGGGATTGCTAATCTAGCCAACACCGATACTGGATAAGAGTGGATTGCTAATCTAGCCAACTCCGATGCTGGATAAGAGTGGATTGCTAATCTAGCCAACACCGATGCTGCATTAGAGTGGATTGCTAATCTAGCCAACACCGATACTGTATTAGAGTGGATTGCTAATCTAGCCAACACCGATGCTGGATAAGAGTGGATTGCTAATCTAGCCAACACCGATGCTGCATTAGAGTGGATTGCTAATCTAGCCAACACCGATACTGCATTAGAGTGGATTGCTAATCTAGCCAACACCGATACTGCATTAGAGTGGATTGCTAATCTAGCCAACACCGATACTGCATTAGAGTGGATTGCTAATCTAGCCAACTCCGATGCTGGATAAGAGTGGATTGCTAATCTAGCCAACACCGATGCTGCATTAGAGTGGATTGCTAATCTAGCCAACACCGATACTGTATTAGAGTGGATTGCTAATCTAGCCAACACCGATGCTGCATTAGAGTGGATTGCTAATCTAGCCAACACCGATACTGGATAAGAGTGGATTGCTAATCTAGCCAACACCGATACTGGATTAGAGTGGATTGCTAATCTAGCCAGCACCGATGCTGTATTAGAGTGGATTGCTAATCTAGCCAACACCGATGCTGGATAAGAGTGGATTGCTAATCTAGCCAACACCGATGCTGGATAAGAGTGGATTGCTAATCTAGCCAGCACCGATGCTGTATTAGAGTGGATTGCTAATCTAGCCAACACCGATGCTGGATAAGAGTGGATTGCTAATCTAGCCAACACCGATGCTGGATAAGAGTGGATTGCTAATCTAGCCAGCACCGATGCTGTATTAGAGTGGATTGCTAATCTAGCCAACACCGATGCTGGATAAGAGTGGATTGCTAATCTAGCCAACACCGATACTGGATAAGAGTGGATTGCTAATCTAGCCAACACCGATGCTGCATTAGAGTGGATTGCTAATCTAGCCAACACCGATGCTGGATTAGAGATGATTGCTAATCTAGCCTACATGGATATGGGTGAATAGAATGGATTGCTAATCTAGCCTACATGGATATAGGGGGAATAGAATGGATTGCTAATCTAGCCTACATGGATATGAGGGAATAGAATGGATTGCTAATCTAGCCTACATGGATATGGGTGAATAGAATGGATTGCTAATCTAGCCTACATGGATATGGGGGAATAGAATGGATTGCTAATCTAGCCTACATGGATATGAGGGAATAGAATGGATTGCTAATCTAGCCTACATGGATATGGGTGAATAGAATGGATTGCTAATCTAATTCATGCATTATGATGCAGCTCTGCCAGACCACGGCTTTAGTAATAAATCATTCCGCGCTATTTCCATAGCCGCTATTGAAATTCGATTTCCCACTCTAACTAGTCGAATCACTGAACCGCTTCAAGACTAAAGGCTCCGAGGAAAGGAGATGGCGAAGAAATTGATAAAAAAATTCCTGCACCCGCGAAGGCAATTTATAATTCAGTGAGGAAATTGGGAGAGTCGCCAGGACTCACGCTTTCTTAGTTATCAGCCCGAGCACATCGCAGTAGTTCTCCAGAGTGATTCGGCCCAAGTGTTGCTGGTCGAAGATGGCCAGCCACTTCTGAAAATGGCGGTTTAAATAGGACTGAGCTTGAGAAGTTTAACAGGAACTGAGGACTTGCATTCACAGATTGAGTCAGATGGTTCCTGTGTTTTATGATCCATGACCCCTGGCTTATCTGACTCTGCCTGTGTTTTATGACCCATGATCCCCTGGCTTAACTGACTCTGCCTGTGTTCTATGACCCATGACCCCCTGGATTATCTGACTCTGTCTGTGTTTTATGACTCATGACCCCCTGACTTATCTGACTCTGCCTGTGTTTTATGACCCATGACCCCCTGGCTTATCTGACTCTGCCTGTGTTTTATGACCCATGACTCACTGGCTTATCTGACTCTGCCTGTGTTTTATGACCCATGACCCCCTGGCTTATCTGACTCTGCCTGTGTTTTATGACCCATGACCCCTGGCTTATCTGACTCTGCCTGTGTTTTATGACCCACAGGCTGACTCTCCGAATATCTATGTAAGAATGAGCAGTTCCAATCAACCAGAATGTTTATTCAGAGTCTCCTAATCGTGCAGTGAAAAATTCGCACCTGTACAAAAGTATCTTCGAAGTTGTTCTTCTCCATGTAGGCTCTGAGCTCGTCCACGGTGATCTCCTCGCTGTTGTCCGTGTCGATGGCGAAGAATGCGTCCAGGAAGCTGTGCTGATGCTCAGACGAAGACATGATGCCTTAGACCAAGTTAGCACCCAGATGAGAGGGATAGCGAAAGTTTAGGAGTGAAGCCTGACAGACTACTCATTCACTCTCTAGAGCTCTCTTAAAAGGTGCTTACTAGCTTGTCAGAGCTGTCCATCTCGGACGGGTTCGGTAATTACACACAGAAACTGATGAGGTAGAGCTCACTCGCCCGCTGGGTGAGAATGGCAGAACTCAGAGGCATTTCGAGTGCAAATTTTTGGCTGTGGCACTCGAAAACGCCTGGCTGGTTGGGACCCTCTGGCGCCCCGCTGACTGCAGGAATTCCAGCTGCAGCGTCCCAGCGGGGTTCCGGTTGAGTCAGTTCAGTCTCAGACCTCAGCTGGCTCAGCCTCCCAGCAGTGGAGTGCAGAGACAGACTTTGAGATGAGAAGAGAAAAAGCACAGAAAAAAGAAGAAGATGATGTCAGCAGATGAAGAGAGGCCAGCTGAGCTGACTTTGCCGCGCGCCGCAATCCCCCACCCGTCCCTTCAGATCAGATTAATTGCCGCCGGCCCCGCTAATTTAGGACGGCCGCCCGCCGCCGCCTCCGCTAGCCAAAGGCCAGCCCAGAAAGCCGCAGAGCAGGACAGGAAAGGAGAAAGTGGAGAGTTGAAGAAAATAAGAGAGCGGCAAGGAGGGGAGAGGGAAAGAGCCAACTGCTGATTGGGATGGCAGAAGCCTCTCTCCCTTCCCATTGCTTTCCTTCCTGATCCTCCCTCAATATCCCTTTCTCTTCTTTTTCTCAATTTTCTTTCAGGCAAAAACATGCCAGCCCCAATTTCTGGGATTCCGTTCCCTGGCCGATTAAATTCCAAGAAAAGCCGGCGGACCCCGAGGCCAACTGAGGTCGCCCCAGCTGCTCAAGAATGAAGCGCAGCGTCAGTTTGAGCATCAAGTCGGCGCTGTCGCACCTAGACGAGAGTCCGGACCTGCGAGAGCTGCTCCGGGCTGGCCAGCCTCGCCGGGTGGTCAATCTGGGCCTCGGCGAGTCGCCGTTCCCGCCGCCGCCGGCAGCCGCCGAGCTGCTTCGCCGAAACGCCGATGCCTGTCGCTATTCGCCCAGCGACGGCTGCCCGGAGCTGCGCGCCGCCTTTGCCGACTTTCACGGCTGGCCGGGCGGTGCCGAGAGCGTCGTGATCGGGCCCGGCTGCCGCGGCCTGCTCTTCGCCCTGCTGCTCGCCTTCGAGGGTCGAATTTTCATCGCCGCGCCGGCCTGGAGCGCCTGCGGTCCCCAGTGCGAGCTGCTGCGCCGGCTCCACTCCGCCGTGTTCGTCGTGCCGACCGACTTCGACGACGCCTGGAAGATCAAGCCGTCGGCGCTGCGGCGCGCGGTGCTGTCGGTGGAGTCCGGCTGCCGGGGCTCCGAGACGGCCAGCAACAAGCTGCTGGTTCTGGCCAGCCCTGGCAACCCCAGCGGCCAGTGCTACTCGGCCGAAGAGTTCGCTAGGCTGGCCGAGACCCTGGCGGAACTCGGATTCACCGCGGCGGTGTCCGACGAGACCTACGCCCTGCTGCGCTACGACGGCCGGCCGCACCGATCGCTGTCCGAGTTCTACCCAGACGGAGCGGTCATTCTGACCAGCCTGTCCAAGTGGGCCGGCCTGGCCGGCTGGAGGATCGGCTGTGCGCTGTTCCCCCGCCGACTGGTCGGCCTGCAAGAGTCCGTGGCCGGCGCGCTCTCCCAGATGGCGCCGTGTGCGCCGACACCGCAGCAGCTGGCCGCCGCGGAGCTGCTTCGCGCCGCCTGCCCGGACCCCGGCGCCGCCACCACCGCCGCCTGCCGCGTTCTGCGCCGTCTCGGCCGTTTTTGCTCCGAGCGACTGTCCGGCTGCGGCCGCGTCCGAGTCCTGGCGCCGCAGGCCGGGTTCTTCCTGCTCATCGACTTGACCGACCTCGCCGACGACTTGCGCTGCCTTGGCGCCGACACGGCTGGCCAGGTGTGCACCCGCCTGCTGCGGGACCTCGGCCTGCTGCTGCTCCCAGGCGACGCCTTCATGCTGCCACCGGAAGCGGTCGTGCTTCGCCTCTGCTTTCTCGACTTCGACGGCGGCGCCGCTGTCGAAGCGGCCAACCAAGGCGGCGATAAAGAAGTCGAGGACAACGACGAGCGGTTCGTCCTGAGCCACTGCCAGCCGACGGCCGACGCCGTCCTCCGCCTGTGCGACTGGCTGCGCCGGCTGCCGGAACGCGCCGCAGCGGAGCGCGACTGGCAGGCGGAGCTGCGCCGGGTGGGACGCGAACTCGCGACCTCAGCTCTGCTGGGCGCCTTGGAACTTTGCTGCTGATTAACATTGCCTGAATGGCATGAATGCATGCATATAGACCTGAGGGTACTACTGAAAAGTAGTAGAAATTCAATTTAGTTTGTCGAGAAGTTCCGCGCTGACAAAAGCTGAACCCTGGTAGAAAGGGTCTGTTGACTGGGTTCAGCGGACCAAAACTGCTGGAAGTTGGCTTCCAGACTTTTACCTCTATAGTTGGCTAATCTTCCCTGGCGCAAATAAAATAACGCCCTGCTTGTTAACCTCGAGCTATACTATCTGTCGGTCATTTGTATACTGCAAAATATTCTGCTAGCTAAGCTGTCTTCTGCTTGCCTGTAACTCAAGGCCCGGATAAAGAATCCAGCTTATGGCTGCGGGCTAGATGAGAGAGGAGAGAAGAGGCAAGAGATAGGGTGAGAGAAGAAATAAGAGAGAAGATATGAGGAGAGAAGAGGAGAGAGAGGACAGAGAGGGGAGAGAGAAGAGGGGAGAGGAGAGAGGAAAGAGGAAAGAGGGGAGAGAGGAGAGAGGAGAGAGATGAGAGAGGGGAGAGAGGAGAGGAGAGAGGAGAGAGAGGAGAGAGAGGAGAGAGAGGAGAGAGAGGAGAGTGGGGAGAGAAGGGAGAGAGGAGAGAGGGGAGAGATGAGAGAGGGAGATAGGAGAGGAGAGAGGGGGAGCGGAGAGAGGGGAGAGAGGAGAGAGGGGGAGATGAGAGAGGGGAGAGAGGAGAGGAGAGAGGGGAGAGCGGAGAGAGGGGAGAGAGCAGAGAGGGGAAAGGGTGAGAGGAGAGAGGGGAGAGAGGAGAGGAGAGAGCTGAGCAGAGACACAAACCCTGAGCGGGCCAGATTGCCATTATAAAGTGCTGCGGGCTGGCTTTTGCCCGAGCAGATTTAAGTTTATTTTTAACTGAAGTATGATCATAGACTATTTCATTTGCCTGTATTGAGCACAAGAGCCTAACTAAAGGCAAACCGCTTGGAAATAAGTAAAATAAATAAAAAGTTAAACGTGCCAAGCAGACATCGGCAAAAGAAGGCCGAAGGTACTACGGCGAATATTCAGGGCATTAAGCCCAGTGTTTCAGTACAAACTTGTAACATAAAGTTTCAAAGGACCCGAGGGTCGGAAATCGTCGACCCTTTCCGTAGCTCCAGAGCATTAGCTGAAGAGCCACTCCCCATTCTATTTCGAACGCCTCCCGCATTGATAGTCTTCACATAATTTCAAGCGCCTACCTGCGTAAGAGTTTTGCTATCAGCTGTCGGTAACCCCCCCCCCCCAGCTCTGCATTTCCACTTTCCTTATCGGTCCCTGGGTCAGCGGGCCTGGCCGTGACCAGCAAACTGGGCAAATGGGCCTCAGCCAGTGTACAAAATGGCTTGCTTTATGTAGAGTATTGTGTGGAATGACAAATTGTAAACTGAACAGACGAATAGAGATCGCAATCGAATTAAAACCACCTGACTGTGAAAACTGAAGCTGAAACCTTATTTAGGACATTGGTTCGGAAATTATAAACACCCCCCTCGCCTCCTCCTTCTCTCCTGCATTTCCTGTTCGCAAACCTTATCTGTTGCACACCTTTCACAGAGAGTGGCTGGCTTATATAACAGGGCCACCAGAGACAACACAGGCTCTGATAAATATTTGGCTCAGTTGCAGCAGCAATCAACTCAACAAGGCAAAAACCAAAACACTGATTTCTCGATTCGAAATTGTCAACACTTATCACAAACATGGCTCCAGGTCGGAACCTGGCCTCATTGGCATCTTGCCTGCTTCTACTGGCGCTGCTGGCAGCTCCGGGTGGAACTCAAGCTCAAGCTGAACCGGCCGCTGAACCGGCATCCAAAGCGTGAGGGATTTTGCAACTTGTGGAGTTTACAGTTTAGTCTGCGGGTTTTTAGAGCCCAAATTGTTCTATCAGTTAGCGGCGACATCATCTTACACAACTACTCACGATGCTGACTGCTGAGCACATGCAAGTGCGCCAATACTGTGCGTAGGCACTGAACTCACACAGGGTGTAAAGCGGCCCTGACTTCTCATGAGCCATGTACACTCTGTTCCTTGTTCCTCTGCTTATAAGATGGATGGACGATGAGGAAATGGCCTTTGTCAGAAGCTGAAGAGGTGCAGTAGCCTAGACAGACCTTAAACTATCGGAGATCTTCATGAGACAGTCTTTAAGCGATATTTTATCCATGTTAGTTACAGTAGTAGACAGGGGGCTGTCTGCGCCCTGGCGCACTTTAAGCGACATTGTCACACAATCGGCGAGAGGCATTACTGCCAATTCCGCCGACTCCCCTGAGCAGGCTCACAAGTGCGCGGATACGTACGCACTACGCAGTCATACGCACAGGCACTCACACAGAGCGTACAGCGGCCCTAACTTTATTTATCGTTAGGCATGTACACTTCACTGTGCCTTGGGGGTTGACCTTCAAGAACGTTAGTAGCACGAGCAGAGCCAAGCCGATATTCCAGTTTAGACCCAAGTTAATGTGACTGCAGTGGGAATCGAGCCTGGACCGCTGGCACAGAACGCTGTGATAGACCACTGGGCTACGGTCCATTTTCTATCCATTCGCACAACCGACCCATGTACAGGCGCTACACCGTCGTCTGCTCCCGGATCCTGCAACCTGGTCGCGATTTTCGTGTCGGCGTAGCCCTGCTGACCAGAGCACCCGGCCGCGGCATCCAGAGAGTGTCAGTCCGCGTCGGCACCGTCTCCAAGGGAAACGATTTCGACGAGTTGTCCGCCCGGTCAGACTGGGAGAGTGACAGCACCGATAGAGCCGTCACCTCTAAGGACTTGACGATTTCAGTTCCCGGTGTAAGTTTCTGGAGCGTCTAATTATTGTACCAAACTTCTAGGAGATTCTTTTTCTTCCTACCTCCTGACTCTAAAACCAACTATAATTATCAGAGGCCGAATAAATTTGACCTGTCCGGCAACTACAACCTGTCGGTGACCATTGAAGACACGCAGGGTAACGTCTACAGCAACAGCACAGAAATATCCTTGTCGGAATCGCCGACCGTGAGCCTCATCCAGACTGACAAAGCCATCTACAAGCCCGGCCAGTTGGTCAAGTTTCGTATCGTAAATCTGGACGAGACGCTAAAGCCGGTGTCAGTTTCCATGGAGGTCCTAATCAAAGTGAGTAGTTAAACACGCTTATCCAACTACTGAAAGTCACTATAGGAAAATTAGTAAATTAATTAACGTTTCCGACAAAAAGGACGCAAAAGGCAACCTGGTGGACAAGCAGCTGCACAACCCGGATGATTTGGCGTCCCAGGAGAAGCAGCTGGTCATGACTGGGCAGTTTCGCCTCTCCGACATGCCCAACGAGGGTGACTGGTCCATCACCGCCAAGAGCGAGCTGTTCACTGAGACAAAGACCTTCACTGTTCGGCAGTACGTGCTGCCAAAGTTCACACTGGAGCTATCAGTGCCGAGTTTTGTTCACGTGAATGACAGCGAGTTCACAGTGCGGACCAAGGTCCAGTACACCTACGAGAAAGCTGTGGAGGGCGAGATCAGCGTCACCATGGGTCCGTATATGAATTGCCGCTCCTGCAAGAACAAATACGACATGCTGCAGACTTTTACCTCTGATTCTGCGCCGGATGGCGAGACAAGCTTCACGTTCAACCTCACCTCCTGGCGTGAGCACCTGCGATCCATTGGCTACACTGACCGGCCTTACAACTATATGGCCAAGGCCAGCGTCCAGTTTAAGGAAAAATTTACCGGTAAGTGCTAGCGGTGCTTTGATTTGAAAATTTACTAATTTTCCGGTTTGAAAACAACTAAAAAACCAATTCAGGCGAGGTCAAACTGGTTGAGAAGACGTTTACCATCTACACCAAGAGCTACGAACTGAAGATAGATACGTCTCAGACTGCGTTCTTTCTGCCCGGCTTCTCAGTGCCAGTCCAGGTTAGTGTACGCAGTAAGTGCATCACTTGTAACTTTTCAGTGAGGTTGCCCAACCAAATCGAACCTCCGCCCTACCGCTCCGCAGATGACCTTGATGCGCCCCGACGACAAACCATTCACGGCTGCCGCCGCCTCCAACGCCAGCGCTACGATTGTTTACCACCGTCGCGGCAAGAAGCAGACGATGCAGTTCTTCAACGGGCCGCTGAGCCCGTCGCCGACTGGTACTGGCGCCTCTCTGCTGGTGCGCATTCCAGTCGATGCCGACTTCTATCCCGTCAGGATTGAGGTGAGTCGTAGATAATAAACGATTCGGGAGTTCAATAATCCTAAACACGTTACATTTTCTTCCAAATTCAGGTGAAAATTGACAGTGACGATTCGTCTAAACTGCACGGCACGTCCACAATCTATCCCTACATCGGGGTCACAGACGACTACGTGAAGGTCTCAAAGAGAATCATTCGAGACGACAGCGTTGAGGTACCATTTTTTTACGAATAGCTACACATCATTAGAATTCGGCGTCAAAAAGTTCTTATTGACCTAATTTTCCTCCTCAGGTTGACGTTGAGAAGACATCTGGAATCAGCCTGGTTTATTACGCTGTAAGTAGCTTCACAAATAAAATCAGCCAAGGGGGTTGAGAAACCCCCACCCATGGCACAGTGTGTATCCGACTCACAATGAGAAAGTCAGGACCGCTGTGCACCCTGTGTGAGCGTGTGACTGCGTACGTATCCACTTGCCTACTCACTGGCTGCGGGTTGATTTGATGAGGTGTCCAAAGCCCCTGCAAACCAACTAATTCATAGTTCCAGACAGCCTAAAGCAACAGAGTGAGCAAGTCGACGCAGTTGACGATTGTCTCAATGTAGAAGATCAAGCATGGCTCCTGAAACGTATCAATCCCACAGGTGCTCAGCCGTGGTCAGATTCAACGGTGGGGCCGTTTCGCAGATGGCGCCGGAGCGAAGGTGCGCTTCGCCAAGGCGGATCTCGACAGTTTCGTGTCTGACGTCACTCTGGTCGCGTTCGGGTTCGACCGTAGTGGAGAAATTGTGGCCTCGGTCGTTAAGCACAGCACCGCCCGTCTGGGCGGACAGGTAGGCTTACTCGAGTATTTCCTAGAAGTGAAAATTTAGTAGTCATGAATTTCTTGACCAAGGCTTGCAACGTAACGGTACTCAATTCTACTCGTAGATCGAGCTGTCGTCGAACCTAACGGACAATCGGGGCGAGCCGCAGCAGGGCGCCGTCGTGTCGGTTCGGGCCGCGCCGGACTCGTTTGTGTTCCTCACGGGTATCGATGCGTCAGTGAACCTGCTAGCCACCGGGCAGGACATCCTGCAGAGCACCCTGACTGAGCAGTACAACTCGCGAATCAGCGGCTTGCGTTATTGGCCGAGGCCACAGAAGCTCACCACGGCAAGGATTCTACAGGTGAATGCCAAGGAGAACTTGCCTGCAGTGATAGAAGTAGAGCATCAAACTTCGAGAAAGAAAATCTTTATGCAAAAATTCCTTTCTTTCCAGGAGAACGGCTTGATCCTACTGAGCGATGCTTTCTATTATGCTGGTAAGTGGAATGACGAATGGTGCGATGCAGTCTGTTTGACTATTGGCTCCTTGACGATACCGACTCGCAGCGGAGACAAGGCTGTACTCCATTGGAAAGTTGTCTCAACTAGACAGCTCTCCAATCTAGACACTCCACCGATTCTTGATGGAAATAGTGTGCTATTGCTGGTAGTTAATGAGATTTTTCATAACCCCCAGCTGATGCTTATCTTCCAATCGCAGACGACAATTCCATGGACTACATGTACGGACAGGCGCGCAACCGAAAGCTGATGGGCGCATCAGCCGAAATGGCGCCGGCACCGCCGATGGCAATTCGAGGCCAGGACAGCAGCGGTAGCGGCAAGACCCAGGTTCGAAAATTCTTCCCGGAGACCATGATATGGACGGTAGTGCAGGCAGAGTAAGTGCTGAATCCTCAATTTCGTATTTCGTATTTTCATAAACGTACTTATATTTTAATCAGTTTCCTATTTTCTTCGTAGCTCGGAAGGCCTGGCGAGACACTCGTTCGTCCTGCCAGATACGATCACCTCCTGGGACGTGACCGGCTTCGGCGTTGCAGTGGACCGTCCGTTTCAGACCATGGACTCCGCCTTTAAACTGACCACCTTCAAGAACTTTTTCATCCGCCCAGTGCTGCCGTACTCGCTGGTTCGCGGGGAGAAGTTTCTGCTGAAGGTGCTCGCCTTTAACTACCGCGCCATTGCTGGCAGCGTTGAAGTCGCCGTGAATGTCACCTGGCCAGCCTTGCAGCTGCCATCGCAAACCGTGTCGCTGGAGGCAAACTCAGTTGGATTGGCTGTCTTTGAGCTGACACCGAGCAGCCTACCCAGCTTGGATGTCACCATTCGTGCTACCTGGACCGGAGAATCCTCTTCGGAAACGGACGTTGTCGTGAAGTCGATCATTGTGATACCTGAGGGCAAGACAGTGTACCGTTCCCGTTCAGTGCTGCTCACCGCGCCAGCAAACAGTTCCAGTGACAGCGCCCAGCAGGAGATCACAGTGGAGTTCCCTCCAGAAGATTCGCCGGATCTGGTCGCCGGCTCTGAAGTGTTCAGTTACAGCGTCATTGGAGACGTCACCGGCCCGGCCATGCAGAACATCGGCGGTCTACTGCGCCTGCCAAGCGGCTGTGGCGAGCAGAATATGGTGAACTTCGCTCCCGCTGTGTTCATCTGGGAGTATCTCACTGCAACTCGTCAGGACACTGACCCGGATGTAAGCAAGAAAGCTCTGCAGGTTATGAAGGTCGGCCTGCAGCGCCAACTTACATACAAACGCCTGGATGGCTCCTACAGCGCCTTCGGCCAGCAGGACGAAGCGGGCAGTGCGTGGCTTACCGCTTTTGTTCTCAGCATCTATTCAAAAGCGGCAGCCTTCATCACGGTGGGGTCGGACTCGCTGACAGGCCAGTCTGTGAGTTTCCTCCTTTCCAGGCAGAGCGTCAACGGACAGTTCTCTGAGCTGTCGGCTGCCCGGATTCTGGACCCTGGCCTCCAGGGCAGCTCCGGGTCCGCTTCGCATGGCCTGACCGCGTTCATCTGCATGTCCCTCATGGACGTGGAGGAGGCCGCGATCCGTTGGCCGAAGCTACAGTCGACAACCTGGAAAGACACTGACACCCGCGGAGCCATCACTAAGTGTCTCTGGTTTTTGAAATCCGCTTTCGAGAGCAGCCCGGCGGAGTTCAGCTCGTATGATGCGGCTCTGTCCGCCTACCTACTGCGACGGGCCCAGGCTTCGACGAGGTACCGACAGGCTTCGTTGGAGCGCGGTCTGCAGGCGCTGACAACAGCGCTGAGCGAAAAAGCCGAGACGAACTCCAACGGTGGCAAGTATTGGAGCACCTCGAACAGATGGGGCCGGCGTCGCGGCTCCGTGGAAGCCACAGGCTGGGCGCTGATTGGCTGCTCTATGAAGTCTGACGCCACTGAAGAGTGCCTGCAGATCCTGCGCTGGCTGAGCGACCAGCAAAACAGCCTGGGTGGCTTCAGCAGCAGCCAGGCAACTGTGGTGGGCATTCGGGCGATTGCCGCTTTCGCCACCAGCTCGGGCCTGACAGGCGGAGATGCCAGCGTGGCGCTGAATTGGGGAGACATTAGCTTTCTGAACATCATTGAGGACAGCAACCGACGTGTGCTTCAGCAGGTGCGCTAGTTTTCAAAAGGGGATTTCAACTTAGTCAAATGGTCCGACCAGTTATGGATTCCAATCAGTTTGGTCCGAATCCTTGCTTTAGGTTCCATTCCGGAGCTTTAAGTTGACATCCCCTTACGTTTATTTAGCGGCCGGCAGCTTCAGTTATGTACCGTGCCATCCTCTATCGGAATAACCGATTTATTGATAGTAATTGAAAAGTGCACCCAATTTTTCAGTCCGATCTTCTGCGCGGCACCACCGCCCGAGTCGGTCGTGTCCAGGCTCGCCACACCGGCGAGGGCGCCGGCTTTGCCCTGGCTAAGCTCAGCTGGCAGTACAACATCCTAGATAGACAGCAGCTGACCGCTTCAGACTGGAAGAGCTCCAATGGTCTCAGCATCCGCCTGGGCTTGATGCCACCTAAGCTACCGCCAAAGAGTCAGCATAGGCTGGCTGTCTGCGCCAAGGCCAACACCACCGTCTCTGGTGAGGGCATGCTCATCCTTCGGGTGACGAACCCCAGCGGATACTCAGCCGGCCGACTGCCCGAGCCATCCAGCGTTGCCGGACTGAAGCGTGTAGAAGCCGGGTCACAGGAGGTCGTCATGTACTTTGACTATGTGAGTTGACTCGCTGCTGTTCGATAAATTCTTCATACGGCTGCTGTAACTCCTTAACCAGAGACAATTACTGGTCTGACACCATGATTAATGTTCTAGTCTGACGCCACGATTGATGTTCTGGTCTGACACCCTGATTGAGATTAGGGTACTCGTCTACATGACTGATGCTCTAGTCTGA
>NIVC01001639.1:0-90480 GCA_002269645.1 Macrostomum lignano | reverse complement strand
CGTTTCTACCTGATTACATCCAACAGTTTATGAGCGTACTGTTCTCAAATCAGTCGCATACAAGTTTATCGAATCGATCACTACCATGCTAAACTAACTCTGTGTTAAATAAAGCTGAAGTCTGAATGAGTGCTAAGCTCACCAAATACTTTTGTTGCTGAAAATCTTTTTGGAGCTTTCCTGTAAAGGAGAAAAGCACCTGTTCAAGCTTGCTAGTTTCATTGCACAGGATGTAAGTTTCTAAGGTAACTAAGAGCTGTGTAAAGTTGTTCTCACGACAAAGGCGAGGGATTAAATTCAGAAAAGGTTTTATTGGAATAAGATGCATTTCTGTTAGCGCATATCTAAGACCTCAGGAACAGAGCAGCTCAACAGTAAACACATTTGGCTTAAGCCAACCGACCCCTGGTTCGATTCCGTGCGCAAACACTTTTATTCGGGACTTGTGTACTTAAATTGGGCCTGCAGGATATCATTCGATTCACACCCCTGAGGCCCAACCCCAAGACACAAGGAGTGTAACTGCCTGACAATTGGAAAATCTGCTACTGGAAGCAAATACTGATGGATTTCTGTCGAGATTTTAGTCTTGCTCAGTAGCCCAAAAGCTTTTCATTTGAACGATAATATCTGCTATCTAAAGCAGCAAGTAGACTGAACTTGCAAACTGAACCTGTGCACACATTGATAGAATTCCGTGACGGAGAGAGCTGCAACTAGCATTAACCGTCACCCAAAAAACTGTTTGCGATGCAAAGATAAAAGCCAGTCCTGCTTGCCATGTTCATACCAAGTCGTTTTACCTAATCTGGGCGAAAAACTTGACTTCTCTACTTCGAAGGCCTTCAACATTTATAAACTACACAAGCACTTCAAAATCTTTTGAAAGTCAACTGCGGTGTACAATTCAGATGAAGTTGCGCCTGTTACTAACTGTCCTGAGCAGTACAACATCATTGCAGCTGTTTGCATGGCTTCAAATCTTTTGGGCATCAACAGTGCTATCCAAATCCTGCAGCGAATCCAAGGTCGCATTCCACAAGACCACCGGCGTGGACTGCGTGCGACCCGAGTTCATCCACATCGTGCCGGGTCTGTGCACTGAACTCGACTGCGGCATTGCCTGCGCTAGGAAGGACAAGTGTCAGGCCTTCTCAGTGCTGACAGCTGGAGCCTGTCAGTGCAAGCTGTTCCTGTTCGATGCGTGCAGTCACCGTGTGCAGTCTGTGCCGAGCTGCACTCATCAGGTGACTGTGTATGTGAGGTCTCTGCCCGGCGTACCTCCGGGTCGCCTGTGTCCGTCCGGATACGAGCACACGAGACACGGCACCTCGTACAAGTTTGTCATGGATAAGACGGTCACCTGGAACGATGCTCTCCAAAGTTGCAGCGCCGAGGCTGGACTCTCGAAGTTCGCTGACGCAATCGACTCCGACGAATCGAGCTACCTGCTGAGTCTGCAGCACATTGTCATTCCAGAAGCCTCATCACTAAATTTTTTCCTTGGAGGCAATCAGACTGCCGCGTTTACTCCGAAGTCGAACGGTTGGTTCTGGGTTGCCTGCAACAGCTCCATCAGCTCAAGCATGTGGTACACTGACCAGCCCAACCACGGCTTTCCAATACAAGGATGCACTGGCCTTTATAAAAAGTACGCGACAGGATTGGATGACTTTTTTTGCACCGAAGCAATCCAATATATTTGCGAATGCCAGTCAGTATTCTGAAGATCTCTGACCAATTAGTAGAATATTTGAGAGCGTAGACAAAAACCCACCGTTTGCAGACGAAATGTCGAGAATATTTTCACACCCACGCAAAAAAATGACAATTCCGAATTCCAAATTTTCCACCGGGGTTGGAGCGCGGGGCTTTGAAAAGTGACCAGAGAAGACTAAGTATTGATAGACATGTACAGGATATAAAAGAATGTAAAAAATGTCTTGATATTTCGGCCTAGATTCCGTTAATGCAACACCTTTCATGTAGTCATTTTCGGCCTGTCCCGAGTGCCTTTCTGGTCGACATTCTCTTTCCCTGTCTAAGCTTTTTGCTAGCTATCTGATCGATGAATTTGTTCAAGCAAAACAATACGATCTAAATATTCATGTATTTTGATGAATAATTCTAATTCTAATTCTATTCTATTTCTCGAAGTTCTTTTAGCGACTCTTAAGTGACACATTGGCAAGAAAAATATATGGCTTATAGCAACCAGATCCTGTTAACCCAGTGCAGCGCATTCTGGTAAGCCTGGTGCAACCATTGTACCAGAACAAGCTGACTGTCAGAGACCGTCTCCAAGCAGGACGAACGTCGTGTCTTGATGCTTGTTTTTTAGTGTTTTCTAGTCAGGATTTCGTTGTACTTCTTGATGTAAGTTTTCAATTTGGAACATCTACATTTCGAAGAAGCACAGAGGCTGAAGAATTTGTGAGTAGAGTAGTCGCAAGTTTTTCTACACATGTCTTAACTGTTTTACGCAAATACAGTGCTATCTAAGTTTGAGTAAGACATTTGATTAGGGAGACACAAACTCGGGCATGGACACATCTATATTACTAGATCGGTATTCCTCAGAAGATCAAAGTGAGTCGTCCGCTTAGAAACCAAAGATGATATAGTTTGGGAGCATCTAATCAGAGAATACACATACACATGTACGGTAAATTAGCCTGATTTCAACCTCAATTGAAAAGAATTGTCAGTGAACACAAAAATCTAATATTGAATGCCAACACGTTTCGTCTAACCGACGTATTCAAGGTAGGTTAAAAATTGCATTAGTTTAACATAACAAGCAATGCTTGCAACAAAAATTCTCGAGCATAACATACATTCCAAAAGGTCCTGTTTTTATGTCGCGGGCAGTTCAGCAAATAAAAAACAACGTTTAACTAGCCAAGCTACAGTGCAAACGTTAGTCGTTAGCCGTTATTGGTCGAACAAGTTAGTCGTTGGTTGCATTGATTGAGTTTATCAACTGATCCTCATTCTACAGTTGAACCATCATCCGAATCTCTCGCAGAGTGCTGTAGGGGCGCTTTGGCGTGACGAACTTGCATGACGCGTACGCAGGCGAGCGCATCTCCACTGACGAGTACAATCCGTTCGGCGAGAACATGGCGCAGTTGCTAAACCAGAATCCCGAGGAGCCAAACTTCTTCGAGCAGGATCCGATATTCCTGTCGCTGTCCCGATCGTAGGTTGAGAACGGCATGCCAACGGAGTCGAACAGCGCATCGTCGCTGATGTTGGACCTGTCTCTCAAGTAGTCTTTGTAGTTCATAGCGTAGCCGACAAAGACTTCGCCGATTGTAAAGCCGTACCATTCGCCAACGAAGCGCTCCCCGTCGAGGGTGGTCATTTCAATGCGCAAGGTGACGTCTCTTCTTGAAGACGGTGCGAGACTGCGCAGCGACTTCAGTCCTAAAGGAAAATCGTTTTTTTTTGTCATGTAAAAATGGCTGGCTAAAAAGACTTGCTAAGCGGGTAAGCACGACTCACCACTCCAAAACTCGACTCTGTTTCCAAATCCGTTCTCGTATTCCGACCAGTTCCTGCTGAAATTCACCCGACCATCCATTCGCTGCTGGAACACCCAAAAGAGCCGGTCGTTGACTCGCTGTTCGTAGCCAAACGGTGCCAATTTTTCTAGTAAAAATATTCGTTTTGATTAGAACTGGGACGAGTGTAGAGTATCCATAAACCTTAAATGTCACTATGACATAAACTTCTAAGCTTACATTATTGTGCTACGAGCTACAAGGTTATCTTAATGTACCTTAGAAACAGTGCTAGCTAATCAAAGCAGCTGTACTCTTTTCTGCTACATTTCCTAAACGAGATGATAGCACTTTTTGCGACCTACCGCCGACGCCCGTTTCGCCAGTGCGCACGAAGATTTTCTGTCCAGAATCGCTTCTGCAGGCGTCAGCTTCTCGAAGGATCCGGCATTCCCCGTCGGGTGTAAAGCTGAATGCGGGGCAGCCGGAGGCGCCTTCGCCGACGGTTGAGGCGCATAGCAGCCGCATTCCAGTTCGCTTCGTGCGATTGTCTGCGCCACCACCGATGGTTTTGAAGGTGTGCAGCTGGCGGAGTCCACAAAGTTCACCGGAGAGTACACCGCTGTTATGTTGAAGGTAGCCAGTTCGGAACTCTTATGATTAACGATAAACAGACAGACAGACAGACAGACAGACAGACAGACAGACAGACAGACAGACAGACAGACAGACAGACAGACAGACAGACAGACAGACAGACAGACAGACAGACAGACAGACAGACAGACAGACAGACACAAAGACGCAGGCATTCCTCAATGGACCTGAACCGATTACCTGAAAAAGTGTCAGCTGAGCAGGCGAAGTCAGCATGCCATAAAAAACTCACTATGGCCGGAAGCCAGATGCCAGTTACTTCCCTAAAGAATTTCATTTCTTGGCTGCATTTCTGATTGAGATTTTAACAGTGCTTTATATACAATAACTTTTGCATCCAGCCCATTTAACTATTTAAGCACTGCTCAAATGTTTAACAAGGGCCAACAATCATCTACTTAACTCAAGCCGTCCATTCTTTGTGCCTGCTTGTGCCTGAACCTGAAGATTTGTCGTGCAGCGCTCTGTGTGGCATTTTAAAAGCCATTTATCGAAAGATGATGAATGATGCTAGGAATGATTTGATTAACAAAAATGTATGGCTGGCTAACGGAGAAAATACACTTTGGAATCTTAATTGTTTCCCAAGTTTATTCTGATAAAATTGCTTTCAAACAAAAATCACTGCAAGCGTGATTGATGGTCTCATGGTCAGCTCGTAGCTCGAATTACTTCATCATGTCTGAAGTTTGATTCTCATAAACTAATGTGAAACTCTCTTATTCTATTTGAACGGAAACTCAATTTTACACAAATTAATGCAGCTAATTATATTAAAACACCATTCGCAACGAAAATATATATTCTCCTGTTTGAGCATATTTCAATTTTGACGCTGAAAATATTGAGGCGCGCAAAAAAACAAAATTGCGTAATTTGATATAAAAGTATCGAAATGAGCCAATGCTGGACAAACTCCGCTTAAAAACACTTCGAATTAAATCTCTGTAGAGTTTTTCGAGTAGTCAAATAGTGAAAAGTATAACAAAATTACCTGAAATCCACAACTTTCACTTTGTGGGCTTTGGGTAGCAAAGTGGCTATAGCTCCAGTGTTTTGCGCTTCAACATTCTGTATCCAACCAATACTGCTATTCCTGGCAGCGGTAAAAGCTCCCGCGACCTGTTTGATGAGTATAAACCCAAACACAATATCCAGTGTTTTCCGGGTCAGATTGGAACATCAGTATTAGCGATAGAAAATGGTTGCCATCCAAAGGTCGGCGTTTAGTTCCACCAACAATGTTTTGAGGGAAAACACCAAGAAACTGTAACATTTAAAAGTTTACATACAGTTTTTATGCAACTAATCGACGTAAATGATCAGCATCAGCAACAAAAAACAAAAAACAAAAGGTCAGGGTCTTAAGAAGTCAGGGTCACAAGGTTCGCAAAAGAAGGACGCACCGCCCACCGAATCCAGGGTGCCTACAGCGTCAGCAGCAGCACCTGCACCGGCTGTGGGCAGTATGACTCGGCGCGGATTATGTAGCCTGTCAGCTGGAGTCGCCGGCGGTGTCATATGTCGATCCAGATCAACGACAAGAGCGAGTCACTATCGTACAACCCACAGGCAGGCCACGCTATCCGCATCGAGTCGTACTGCCCACAGCCGGTCCAGGAGGTGCTGCTGCTGACGCTGCAGGCATACCACGGGGCGGAGGACAGGTGCACACTCAAGGTTGGCTCGTACGTCGATTGCCAGCTGGCTCACAACTGCTGGATCCGGTCTGGGTCAGTGGTGGCGTGGCCTACGTTCGCGCCTAGATCCAGAGGCGTGTTCATGGACAACTCCTTACTACTAATTTCTAAGAGAACCGAGTGAAGCGTCATTCCCTTGGTCCATGGGCGCGATTTATGACTTTTAAGACCTAAGTTGCATCTACGAACATAGTAGTTTTTTAAATTTTACAACTATAACAGCGATCGTAGGCCGCACCGTCTACTCATAATGGCAGTGATAGCATTTTCATAGCGTCGTAGCTATGTCCGATTATAACTGACTAATTGCAGCTTGGTCAGGCCAGGCCCAACAATATTCAAGCTACATACTAACATTGACGCGTGGGGTAGGGACAAAAGAATGGAAATATTATTTTAACATCTGCTTAGCTAGGTGGAGGATCATTTGCCCAACAGATACAAAAAACGTCAGCCCAAATCGATTTAGGCAGTCAACCGTGTCAGGCCCTTCGTTATCGCTTTAACTTTTTGAGCAGCCGCCTCACTCCCAGCTCCGCTCCCACCTCCTGCCGCAGACAGCAGCCTCATCCATCAAAAATGGTTAGGAAATAAGCGGCAAAGGGTCGGAATTAAGCTGGCTTTGCTATCCCCGCAATAAGGATTAATAAATAATTCATGGGATGGCGTGGGATCCAATTATCGGCGCCAATAAAAAAAATCGATGATCCCTGGAGTGGTGGTCGGAAAACACTCGAAACCATGCAGTTTTGTTTTTAGCCTACGTGCAGTACAATCTATTGAGTATAAAATTCTTGCAATGAAGCAGAATTTCAGCTCTAATTATAATTTTTAGCCCAAACTCGCGGGAGTAGTTGAAACCAGGCAGCAATACTTCAATTGACTCAGTAGCAGTCTATATTACCTTTCAAATTCGAACAACTTCGCGCTATCTGCGCATCATGGAATTCTATATGGTAGCTTTTGCTCTACTTCTGGAACTCTTCTCCGCTTCAGCGGTGCTCTCTGAGTCGTGCGAACCCAAGGTCGCATTCCACAAGACCACCGGTGTGGACTGCGTGCGACCCGAGTTTATCCACATCGTATCGGGTCTGTGCACTGAACTCGACTGCGGCATTGCCTGCGCTAGGAAGGACAAGTGTCAGGCCTTCTCAGTGCTGACAGCTGGAGCCTGTCAGTGCAAGCTGTTCCTGTTCGATGCGTGCAGTCACCGTGTGCAGTCTGTGCCGAGCTGCACTCATCAGGTGACTGTGTATGTGAGGTCTCTGCCCGGCGTACCTCCGGGTCGCCTGTGTCCGTCCGGATACGAGCACACCAAATACGGCACCTCGTACAAGGGGAGCACAGAGATCGCCTTCTGGTCGACTGCCAATCAGACCTGCAGTGCGGAACCTGGTCTGTCCAAGTTCGCTGACGCAATCGACCTTGACGAGGTGGAGTACCTCCACTCGTTGAAGCAGCAGATCGGACTTGGATTCAGTTACTTTCTCGGCGGCGCTGGGAATCCAGCAAACGTGCCCTCCAGTTGGTTTTGGACTGGCTGTAATTTGCCTATCAGCGCCTTAGTCTGGCATGCCGGTGAGCCGAACGGGCCTGCTGCGTTATTCTGCGCCAACCTCTTCAGTGGATTTTCTTCGGGAGGCATAGACGACTTCGAATGCACTGGAATGCATCGCTACTTTTGCGAGTGCCAGTCAGTGTTTTAGTCTGCAAATAATTGAACGAATAGCCGAATATTTATGTATGAACACCAAGGCTTGGATTTGCAGGAAACTTTTTAACTCGACTTTTGTACCGCAGTCTCTAGTTATCCTAACCATTTTTTTTATTTTCTCTCACCATCTAGTGGAAAGTAATAGTGTGCGTCTTTTGCAGGTAGACGTGCATTGGTTATTTTCGAATTTTCTTTTCTACATCTAAAAGTACATATTTTACATATTTC
This sequence comes from Macrostomum lignano, assembly GCA_002269645.1. NCBI lineage: Eukaryota > Metazoa > Platyhelminthes > Macrostomidae > Macrostomum > Macrostomum lignano. The sequence continues at coordinate 82,675 of NIVC01001639.1, read as the reverse complement.
ATGAAATATGTTTAGAGATATATAACTTCCTTGAAATTTTAACAGAAGGAAACAATTTTTTGTTTGCAGCAATGCGAACTTTCTAGAAATGTTATGTCACAGACACAGACAATGGAACACTTTGCTGGTTTTTTAACAACCTTTTAATATATACTTGAAAAATGGCTTGTATCTTTCGAAGGAGCCGAACGCCATAAAAGTGTACTCGTACTCATTAAATCTACATGCAGCTTGAATAACTCACCCCCCCTCCCCTTACTCGGATATCGGACAACAAGCTATTATTAAGCTCCAACATGCGGGTGGGAAGAGCAGCAACGCCCAGTCTAGTTAAGCTAAGATTAAGATTAAGTTACTCTATGTATGATCTATAGGGAACGATTTTATTAACAAAAATGGTATTGCTTTGTTTATCTATCAAAGTAACTATACCATTCCTTACATTAGTGATTACATTCACGAAGCCGTAAATAGCTTTAGTATTTCGGTAAAATGCTCAAATTCATGCCAGGATAAATATAGTGAAAAAAATCTTTTTTTCCTGCACCAGATAATGAACGAATGTGTCGTAACAGGCCCAATGCATTTTTCACTAAGAATAGTACAGCGTTATGATGATAACTAAAAACCACCTAGGTTCGAGTGCTTAACCTAATGCATGCTGTGTGGCATGCTCACCTCCGAGTGAGTCCTTTACTTGACACTCTGTCGCCGTGGAGGTCTAGTCTGTTCATACAAGCCAGCCTGTTGCGCCGCCAGCGACTTCAGTAGGCAGGCCACATCATACGTACGCTCGTAGATTCGGTCGGCAAGTGCATGGGACCTACAAGAGCAACAACAACAAAATCCGCTACCCCGCATGCAAAGTCCCAGTTAGAGCCGGGCGCGTCAGATGGCGCGCCGCAGAGTCTGGGAGCGAACCAAGTCCGCTTCGTTGGCTGTGTCGGGCGCCCCAGCGTCGCACAGCAGGCAGTCCACGTATCGACGGTTTCGGGCCTGACCCCGCCTGAACGGGCCCTGCAAGGTGAGCAGCAGGACGTCCTGAACAGGTTGGGGCTACGTTTGAGCCTATGCTATGCATCTCAACCTGTGAAGCGTGTTATGTCACAGTTTTCTGGTAATGTCCGTTTTGACGGATTGTCGTTTTTGTTGTTGATGTTGGGATTCTCGTTCTAATTATGATGAAAGAATGAAAGCTGTGGAAAATATGATGGCTGTAGCTAGCAATCCAGCTATAAATGCTGTGTATTATTGTACTCATTTAAATCTATCAAGCTGTCAACGCTTTTGTTAAAACTTGAAGCTCACACTTACTCCGCATTTCGCGTTTTTATTCATTGTTTCCAACAGTTTAGAATAACACTCTATCAATTTTAATCCAGACCATTGCTTATCCTCATAGTATTGAAAAAAATCCTGAAAGAAAACCAGCTTTTTAGCAGAAAAGTAATTTTGCTTTTTGTATCTACCCTCGTACATGTATTTCTGCTGTTAGGTCAATAACTATCGGAACACAAGTGAACAATAAGCATCTAGGGTCTCACTCAGTATCTCAGTTGTCAGAAGGCAACATGAATGTCGAAATATTCGCAGTTGGCCATAGACTAAAAGTTGAAGCCTGTAAAATCTGACAAAATTATACTCATATTGCGCCTCTGTTTGTAAAATGAGTTAGAAATCAAGAAGACAAGAAAAAGAATACTCAAGGCTCCCAGACTTGTTGCATCCAAACGCAAAAATGCGCGAGTGCATCTCAATTCACGTCGGTCAGACGGGAGTGCAGATAGGCAACGCCTGTTGGGAGCTCTTCTGTCTTGAGCACAGCATCCAGCCGGACGGTCTGATGTTGCCTGGTAGAGAAAAATCCGACGATTCTCAATCGTCTTTCTTCTCAGAGACCTCGTCTGGACGATACGTGCCTCGCACAGTGTTTGTGGATTTGGAGCCAACCGTCATTGATGAAGTCCGATGCGGCACCTACAGGCAGATGTTTCACCCGGAGCAGCTCATCTCGGGCAAAGAGGATGCCGCCAACAACTACGCCCGGGGACACTACACAGTCGGCAAGGAGGTGATCGGACAAGTGCGAGAGGTGATCAACCGTCTAGCCGAGAACTGTTCAGGCCTGCAGGGCTTCCTTGTGTACCACTCCTTTGGCGGCGGTACCGGCTCCGGATTCACGTCGTTGCTGATGGACCGCCTGGCGTCGGAGTACGGCAAGCGAGCCAAGCTGGAAATCGCCGTCTACCCGTCGCCGCAAGTGTGCACCGCTGTGGTGGAGCCATTCAACGCGATTCTGTGCACACACGGAACACTGAGGCACTCCGACTGCGGAATGATAGTGGACAATGAAGCCATCTACGACATTTGCCGAAGAAACTTAGACGTCGAGAGGCCAACTTATACAAACTTGAACAGGCTGATTAGCCAAGTCGTATCCTCCATAACCGCGTCGCTTCGGTTTGACGGCTCAGTAAATGTGGACATCAGCGAGTTTCAAACAAATCTGGTTCCTTATCCAAAGATTCACTTCCCTCTTGCTACTTATTCACCAATTCTTTCAGCAGAGAAGGCGCATCACGAGCAGCTCACAGTTAAAGAGATTACTAACTCGTGCTTTGAAGCTAGCAGTCAGATGGTGAAGTGCGACCCTCGGCACGGAAAGTACATGGCCTGCTGTCTTCTGTACCGCGGCGACGTCTCCTCGAAAGACATCAACGAAGCGATTCAGAAAATCAAGACTAAGCGCGAAATACAGTTTGTCGACTGGTGCCCCACAGGCTTCAAGGTGGGCATGAACTATCAGCCGCCAACGACGGTACCTGGCGGTGATCTGGCAAAAGTTCCACGCGCAGTCTGCATGCTGAGCAACACCACCGCCATCGCGGAGGCCTGGGATCGGCTGGCGTACAAGTTCGACCTGTTGTATTCCAAGCGGGCGTTTGTACACTGGTACGTAGGGGAAGGCATGGAGGAGGGCGAGTTCGCCGAGGCCCGGGAAGATCTTGGCGCCATGCAGAAGGACTACGAAGAGGTCGGAGTAGACAGCGTCGAGGGAGAAGAGGAGGAGGTCGAGGAAATGGACAAAGTCGGCGATGACTGAAGCGGTGCTTCCATCTTCGTAAATATCTCTATGCATACTTTGAACTGTATTTTCCAGCAATTATCTAATTAATTATCATGCAGACCGTTATGCTTATTTTTATTCGAAAATTTGCGTAGCGATGATGCAAGAAGCTGGCAGATCATTTGCTACGGCGAATCCGTATTTGTATTGGTTGGCCATAAATGAGGCCCACACTTGCATTCATGAATTAGTTTCGGTAAAGTTTTGTTACTGCATTTCGACAACTACAAAGGAATTTTATTTGCAAGTCAATAAACCGGTATCATATTAATTTATTCTCGCAAAACTTTTTTGTCTTCGTATCTGTCATTTCGACCGGCTCTCCAAGCACAGCGGAAGGCGAAGTTTGAACAAAATCTTGAGTGCTTATTGTAATGAAAGAAATTTTTAAAGTCACTTTCATCTGGCAGGCATAAAGCGAGACAGGTTACGCCCAAGGACCACTATCAGTATATCCTTGGATAGCAGGATATACTGTTAGTGGTCCTTGGTTACGCCCTTGATAACTGCACGAAGTTTGATTGAAGTTTTGTTAATATTTGTCTTGTAGCAAACAGCTGAAAATGCAGTGTGTTTTTTTCAGCGGGAAAAATACTTAAATGTACAAACGCTCGTTTGACTATAGAGTAGACCAACATGGTGTCTGTGCACTCTTCGATAATGTAGCATTGTCTGCGCTAGGAAGGACAAGTGTCAGGCCTTCTCAGTGCTGACAGCTGGAGCCTGTCAGTGCAAGCTGTTCCTGTTCGATGCGTGCAGTCACCGTGTGCAGTCTGTGCCGAGCTGCACTCATCAGGTGACTGTGTATGTGAGGTCTCTGCCCGGCGTACCTCCGGGTCGCCTGTGTCCGTCCGGATACGAGAACGCGAGATACGGCACATTGTACGTGTATATTCAAGCTTGTCAAGGATGAGCTGATCGCATAGGATGTCTAATAGTATGGCTTACTTGTTGTGGCTTCAAAGTGTGCTTACAGCGTACTCATTAGTTGACTTGACTACTAAAAAGAATAAACTTAAAGCCAAGGAAAATTGTTTCAGTTCGCTAGAATAAGCCAAAGCGTGACCAACTGAATCCATTATTGCTATAGTATTTCCGCACTCTAATTTTGCATACATGGGCTGGCTTTTCGACTCGATGTGGCCACTCAGAAGGCTGCACCAGAGTCTATATAATTGCTTCCTGTGCTTCGAGAGCAGATAAATTCTAACTGAGATAGGTCGTTTGAAACTAAAGGGAAATTTTGCAGTCATTTTTGTTAAAATTGTCGCTGCATGGCTGACACTCTGGTGAAAGTTGGTCTCGCCTGTTTGCTGTTTTCGTTGGTCCTCGTTGCCGTTCTTTTGCCAGCATGCTGCTTGATGCGTCGCAGGCGCCGGGCTCAGTCGCAGCAGCATTTTCAGCAGTCCGATGAGCAGCAGCGGTCGGTCTGGCCAGGCCGCGTGTCTGTGCTGGCAGCCGGGGCGCTGCTATCTGTTGGCCTGCTGGACATGTTCCCGGATGCGGCCGAAGAGCTCAAACCGATGGGCAACGCCAGCCGGACTCTGGCGCACAGTCTAGCCCTGGCCGGACTGGCTCTCGTGCTGGTTGTTGATCGTCTTGCTTCGGCGCGCTTCAGCCGCTCTGCTCTGCTGGCCACGGCGCTGTCCGTTCATTCTCTGTTCGAAGGCGTAGCGATGGGGGTCGCACCGCAGCCAACCAAACTGGCCGCCTACTTTGTAGCCATCGCGCTGCACAAACTGGTGGTGGCCGCCAGCCTTGGCATCGAGCTGGCCACCTCCAGCGTCCCATCCGCAACCTGCTGGCCTGCGCGCTCGGCTTTGCGCTCGCCAGTCCCGTTGGCATAACTCTCGGACTGCTCCTGACGACCAGCCTCGAGTCCCGACCGCTCTCTGCCGGACTGGCTAGCGGAGTTCTTCAGTCCTTGGCTAGCGGCACTTTTCTCTATGTGGCTCTGTTTGAAATCCTGCCGCGAGAGTTTGGCTATTGCTTTGAGTCTGCCGAGTCGGATGGACCCGATGGCACTGAGCAGGGCAGCGCCGAGCCGGAAGGCCACCGACACGGCAAACTGCTGTTCCTGGCACTCGGGTTTGTTGCCGTTTCATCCTACGAGCTGATGGAGCGGGCGATACTGACGCCGTAACTTCTCTAGTAGTTTACGAGATTTTTTCGAGCGTACAAAAGATTTCGATTTCATCCCAGTTTGTATTGAAATAAACTCTCAATTGAGTTGATAATCTTTTATGCTGGTCAATACGATTAGTTACTAAGTTTTGTGGTAATTGTAACATTATTTTAACTGCCCTGCACTCTTGGGTTATGTTGTGATGTATTTGCCTCTTTTCTTTGAGAGTTATAAAATTTTTGCAAGCACTGTACTAAGTCGAATAATTTAATTTTTAATTAAACAATTTTTGAAATCGGATCAACTGAAGCATAAAATATAAGGAAACCAATTACAGTTTTATTCTAACATAGGACAGAGCACCAGATAAACTCTTCAAATATACAAGCCCGCAAGTACACTATGCGAGAGTCCTAATGCCCGCGGCAGCTCAGCACTCAGGGGAAAGCCTCGTGGTCGAACACGTACTCTCCGATTCCGGTGCCCACCCTATTGAGTTGCGTGATGAAGGCGGAGATCTTGGCAATCGCGTCAACCTGCTCGCCGAGGAACTCTCCCTCTAGGAAGTCGGTGAGATGCGCGTCATCGTGTTTCGAGGTGACCTTGTGCAGGTCCAACAGGCTCTGGTTGACGTCCCTCTCCAGCTGCAGCGCGTCCTCCATCGCCTCCAGCATGGAGCCCCAAGCGTGCTTCTTCGGCCTGTTCACGTTGTCCAACACGACGGAGCCGCCTCGCTCGTTGATCAGCTTCATCAGCTTCTCGGCGTGCTCTCGCTCATCCGAGGACTTCTTGGCGAAGTAGGCTGAGATGCCGGGCAGGGCGACATCGTCGCGACTAAAGTAAAAGCTCATGCTCTGGTAGGTATACGACGCGAACAGCTCCATGTTCACTTGCTTGTTCAGCGCCGCCTCGCTCTCCTGGTGAAAGTTCTGTCTGATTCGGCTGCTCATGACTGCCGGCTCTGCCGGGCGAGACTGGGTTTTGATTGACTTTCTTGCGCTGTCTGCAAACAGCTGTCGAATTTATGCGCTCGGCTACGCAATGATCAGTCGTATTCGAGCCGAGCTGAGGCGCTTAGAATTATCATAACGAAGGCCAATGAAAAAAGCATTATTAATCTCAGAAAGATGCTCAAACTGATCACAACTTGAGATGGGATGTGCTGAACAATAGAAGCCCTGGGTTATTATCTGTCATTACATTCATTATCGATTAGTTCAACTAGTTCACTCATGCCTCACCGAAATAGTACATTTCCACAGCTTTCTTCGAAGATCTGATGTAGACTTGCGGTCGACATGGCCCACTTGGGGACTCAGTCTAACCGCCGAGCCGGCCTAGTCCGCCCATGAGACCTCAAGCTAGCCGGCCAACTAGCCAGCCAAATCATCCGCGCCGAGTCCTACTGTCCGCAGCCGGTGCAGATGTGCTGCTGCTGACGATGCGCAGGCACCCTGGGAAAGGCGCAAACTCGGCGTTTCGTCGAGCTGCCTGCTGGCTGACGCCGGCGCCCGGATTCGGTCGGTGACACGGCCTGTGTTTGCGCCCTAGCCAAGAGGCGCGCTGTGACTCTGTCTATGTTTTATAAGTCTAACTGACAGCTTATTTTGTTGTTATTATTGTTGTTGTTATTTGAGTGTTTTAGAGAAGCGAAAATTCAAAACAACCAGTTCGGGTGAATTTTAAGGTAAGGGTTGACCACTATATTAAAATGATAAAATATGCCAAAAATGTACGGAACTCGAAGGTATATGACAGGATTTTTCCTGGGTGGGTGCACGTGACGGACCATAATATCTTCGATGTATAGGTCTTCAATGCCTATAGATAGGCCGGTGTGTATAGTTTCATCCGGTGTTAGGGTGACCACGGGGAGACCGTGACGCAACATATTACTTGCGTTGTACTCCCACCAGAGAACGCAGCATAAATTAGAGCTTTAAAATCTCTGGTGCCTTGTGATCTCCTATTACTCCTAAGGAAACTATGCAGAGTCAGATGAATTTTGTTTTTAGTCACTGACCCTTCCCCTCTTAACTTTCAAAGCACAGATAGATCTGTTAGGGAATTGATCACCTTTGAGAGATCTTTACAGTGTGCTATGTAACAGCTAGTGCTCACTTGTCAAATGAGTATATATCATACAACAAACAATTCAAAACTATATAATTCGCCACATGCTTCGCATCGTCGTTCAAAAGGCCTAATAATTATGGCGAATTTCTGTATACCTGCTCAATGGTGAGCATATCAGTTTGGCAACTTGAAGCGTCGAAGCGTTGGAGTAAAAAGCACGAATACAGCTGTCCATTATGGCTAACAGTACTATAATATTAAAAATAAATTGTAGTAAGAGAAGAACTGGCAAAAACCAGAACATATTCATTGATTTTAAACACCCTTTGTTATACTCTTCTTTTCCAAGAAAAATTATTTATAGGAACCTATTTGATTGCACTAAATATTTAATATATTTGTTTCAGATCGAGCGTTGAGAGAGGATAAAATTTTGAAATTTTGTGAAAATAAGCCTTCACATTATTATCCACTTCATCAATTATCAATAACACTGATCAATAACTCTGATATTTTAGGCGTTACAAAAAAATTATCATTACTTTTTGACTGACCCTCGTAGACATGGCTACCATGTCTCTAAATGTGGCATTTTGTATTATAAGTAATTCGTTTCAAATCTATTATTGTATTAGTATTTATGAATATGATTGATTAAATATGATAATTTATATAACAATAGCTTTTATATTGCTAATTACTGGTAGAAAGAGAGTAGATATAATAAAGATTCAATGTTATGGCCATCTTGGTGAGTGGCCATCTTGGTCTTATACCATTATATCAATAGTAGTGAGCTTAGGCTCTATACTGCCTTTGATTAACAAATATTAAAGACCATTATCCTAAGTCCTAGGTTTTTTGTGCCAAATGGTTGCCATGATACCTCAAAATTTTGTTTGGCACCTTGAATTAGACCTATAAGTATAATGCCAAAATGGCACCATAAATTTTTTGGCCTGCTGCTGCCAAGAAATTTATGTATTTTTATAATAGAGTAAAGATGACATCATTGAAGTGTAGTGTATATATAACTGCATAGGTATTATATTATCTCAATTCTTATATAGGAAAAAGTTGAATGAGTAATATTAATGTCTAACAATTATTTTACATTTTTTTCTAGGAATTTTCAGGATTAATGATAAGGATTAATATAAAAATTAGCATTGAATAATTAAGTTAAGCATTTTGATGAGTACTAATTGGCACCCTGATTTCTGATTTAGCACCCTGATTTTGGATTAAGGTGCCAAATAACACTCAATTTTTACAAAAAAAACTAGTCTAAGTCCAAGATGATTAAAGATTTAGTAGAGAAAAGTTAAGCCTTGTAAACTCTTTATGAAGTAATATAGTATATAGTATAAAGTCGTAAAGATAGTGATATATAATATATCACTTCTCTTTGAGCATTTTGATTTTATAAGAGTTTAGAATTTTAATATCATTAATTAATATAACTTTTACTAATGTCATTGAAACTAAAATCTAGTAATAAATATATTTAAAAAATAGTTTTATCACTTATTGATTAATGATAAAAATATATAACTTATCTATGGGACCAGAAACCATAGTAAAAAGTTGTTAGTGTTTAGTTACTTGGGTCAAAATTTAGGGTAAGAAAAGTAAAAATGCCAAAAACTCTATTAAACAAAATGTTAATATTTTTACTTTCATCTTTTTTATTACTGAGCCTATCTGACTTATAATGGAAGTTGAAAAAGACTATAAACTCCATGTTTATATATTCAAATTTGATAATTTATAGAAGTTTTGAGAATCCCAATAATAGTTAAAATGATATATGAATTATTAAAATATTGAACTTAAGTAGTATCCAAAGTGCCAATTTGGTATCTTAGATCCAATGTTAGAATGTCAAAATTAAGGTTAATATATCATGATGCATGTTATGATACAACAAACTTAGTCTTAGACTATGCAAAATGTCCAATTTTTCATTTTAAAGAGAGCACTTGGGCTGCTGGAGAAAGGGGCAGAGAGAGTAATGTAAATAGTATAAATAGTATTTACAGTGTCTTAATTCAACCAAAGATGCCTATTCTAAATTTTCAGATGTACTCTAGTTAACATTTGCACTTTTATTTAAGAGCTAGAAGAGCAATAAGTTCTCCTAGGCCAACTGACATTGTGCAGTTTGCCTTTAGACAGCTGCCCACCAAATGGGGGCCGCTCCATCTGCTCTGACTGACTCGAGCTCCGCTTCGTTAGGACAGTTTGGTTGCCATGGCAACAGCTCAGAAAAGAGCCAGCCGTTGTCGACTGGCTCGGCGAATTCATTCGCGCCATCCGGTCACAGCCGCCAGTCGTCGTCTTCCTCGTCGGCAACGGCCCGTCTGCAGCAGACGCTGAAACGGCGAGTCGCCTGGCTTAGGCGACGATCTTCGCCGGATCCGGCCAGGCAATTTCGCGCCTTCATCGCCGACTGGAGCTCCGCCGATCTGCGCGTCTTGCTGGACGAATTTGAGGCGCTGCACGCGCTTAAAGATGCTCATCTGGGCGCCGCGGCAGCGAGGCCGCAGTGCAGCAGCCTGTGCCAGGACCTCGGCTGCCTGCTGCGCACCGGGCTCGGCTCCGACGCTCGCCTGATCCTGGGCGGTGTCGCCTTCCCTGTCCATCGGGCGGTGCTGGCCGCTAGGAGCAACTTCTTTGCTAGGCTGTTTGCCAACGGCGAGGACTATGACTCGGCCGCAACTGGGGGCGCTGGTGAGCTTTTTTGTGTTCGGATGATGGGTGACCTTTATTGACCCCGAATACAGTGACCCTAATTGACCCCGAATACAGTGAAACTAATTGACCCCGATTACAGTGGTCCTAGGTGACCCGATTACAGGGTGACCTTAATTGACATCTATGACAGTGACTCCGATGACAGGGTGACCCTAATCCCTGACTTCAAGTGCTGGGGGTCTAGGTCAGCATTGATCGCGATTGCAGGTGTGACCCTAATTGACCCCGGTTACAGGGTGACTTTAATTGACCCCGATTGCAGGATGATCCTAATTGACCCCGATTACAGGCTGACCCTGATTTTACCTGATAACAAAGTGAATTTGATTGACCCCGCGGGACTCCAGCTGGGTGACTTCGAGCTGTAACGATGATTCAACTTGTACAATAGTCAAAACGCTTGTACAAGAATCTGATATAAAGGACATTGACTGTGCACTCAACGCCACCACCCCATTCCATAGATTACCCACTGGACCTGTGCGTCCCTGGCGGCCTCGACCCCGAGCTGCTCCGGGCTCTCCTGGCCTACCTGTACTGCGGCGAGGTCAGCCTGGCCCGCCTCAGCGCCCCGGCCACTGTGGCCGCCCTTTGCCACGAGCTCGGCGCCCCCGGCCGCCTGTCCGACGATCTAGCCCAACTGTTGGACACCGGCCACCTGGCCGACTGCGTGCTAATATTTGAGGAGGCCGAGCCGCGGGCGAGGCGAATCGAGCTGCCCTGCCACCGGGCCCTGCTGGCCTGTCGATCGCCGTTCTTTGCCGGCGTTGTCGAGAAACGCCTGGCCGCCGCCAGGAGGCACCGACGCCGGCGCCTTGTCCGCTGCGCCGTTCACGGCGGCGGTGACGGCGTCGGCGATGCTCAACTGGCGGAGCCGCCTTTGGCGCTGGTGCTCGACGAGGCTGTGCTGCCGCGCCGCCTGGCGCCGGCTATGCTGACCTGCTTGTACACCGACCGCCTGCCCGACTGCCTGGCACTGCGGGTGAGTCTTTGTTTTTGGCTTTTGAAGTAGTCTTTGTTTTGGCTTTTTGGGTAGTCTTTGTTTTGTCTTTTGAAGAAGTCTTTGTTTCGGCTTGTGGAGTAGTCTTTGTTTCGGCTTGTGGAGTAGTCTTTGTTTCGGCTTGTGGAGTAGTCTTTGTTTCGGCTTTTGAAGTAGTCTTTGTCTTGGCTTTTGAAGTAGTGTTTTTTGGCTTTTAAAGTAGCCTTGGTTTCAGTTTTTGGAGTAGTCTTTGTTTTGTCTTTTAGAGTAGTCTTTGTTTTGACTTGTGAAGTAGCCTTGGTTTCAGTTTTTGGAGTAGTCTTTGTTTTGTCTGTTGGAGTAGTCTTTGTTTTGCATTCGGGTAGATTGGGTTGCTCGTTCCGCAGTTACTTAGCCGGTAGTATCAGTGACCCTCTGTCTGCTCATGCCCAGGACCTGATGGATCTGCACGAGATTGGCCGTTTCCTTGAGCTGCCCTGTCTCACCCGGGCTAGTGAAGACCTACTGGTGGAGTCCCTGTGCCCGGACACCCTGGTGCCTGTCCTGGACTGGTCCGGCGCCGGCACCGGTTCTGCCTGGGTCCACCGACAGGCGCGCCTGTTCCTGTGCGAGGAATTCGCCGCGCTAGCCGTCCAGGCGCCGCGTGTGCTGACTCAGCTGAGCCGCCGGGAGCTGCTGGCCGCTCTGCGGTCCGACTTTCTACAAGCGGCCGAGTCTGACGTGCTGAGCGCCCTCATCGCCTGGGGCGAGGCGCAGGTGGCCGCCAGGGCTGCGGAAATTGTCGCGGGTATGTCTACGGGATGGACCCTGGATGCTGTGGTTCGGTGACCCTAAATGACCCTGGGTGATGTGGTTTGGTGACCCTAACTGACCCTGGGATGCTGGGGTTCGGTGACCCTAACTGACCCTGGGATGCTGGGGTTCGGTGACCCTAACTGACCTGGGATGCTGGGGTTCGGTGACCCTAACTGACCCTGGGATGCTGGGGTTCGGTGACCCTAACTGACCCTGGGATGCTGGGGTTCGGTGACCCTAACTGACCCTGGGATGTTGTGGTTCGGTGACCCTAACTGACCCTGGGATGTTGTGGTTCGGTGACCCTAATTAACTCGAAGATTCTCGGGTTTTAAAAAACCCTAATGGACCCTAGGATATCGGAGTTCGGTGACCCTAACTGACACTTGAATGCTTAGTTTCGGTGGCTCTAATTGACCCTATGGCTCTGCGAGGTTTCTGTGACCTTAAATAACCCCAGGATTTTATGGTTCGGTCACCCTAATGACCCGAAGATTCCCGGGTTTGATGACCCTAACTGACCTTAGGATAGAATTTCAATGGTTTGTATGACCTTAAATGTCCTAGGCTTCTTTGCTTTCGTGACCCTAATTAACCCCAAAATTATTTTACTTCGATGGACACGACTGACTTGATATTTTTGCGGATTCGGTGACCTTAGCTAACTTATTTGGTAAGGCTGGAGCATCATGAGTTGACTTTAGATAAGAAGGTTGTCCAGTACGAGTTGTTTTTTACTACACTCGCCCTAATAACCGACAGCTCAGCCGCAGCTATTGCGCGGCGCATCTGAAGGCTGCGTACGGCTGTTCAGTCCAAGGACTGGGGGTTGCCACACACACCCTCAATTATCCCAGCTAATGCTGGCACCCATTTTACAGCTGGGTGAACTGAAGCAGTGCAGAGTTAAGTGTCTTGCTCAAGGACACAAATTGTTCCGAGTGGGCCGAGAATCGAACCCCAGACCTTCCAGTCGCGAGTCCGACGCTCTAACCACTAGGCTTGCCACTAGGCTTAACATCTTGCCAGTTAATGATCTTCTCTTCGGCAACTGGCCGCACTTTTATACCTCAGTTTGTTTCTCTTGTACTTGGCAAAGAAGGCACTTGATGAGGTGTACCGGGATGCTGGACTGGCCCTAACCACCTCCCTCATCAATCATGGCGTCTGCGCGTGTTATGGAGGGGAGCGAGAGTGAGGCGAGATGTATAAAGTAAACAAAGCGCTGTCAAGATTGACTACTGTTCTGGAAAATTTTCTGCTCCTACCTGCTGCTGCCTTGCTTGCCAATCGCGTCTGTAGTCTGCGGATTTTATTGCTTCAACAGAAATAGCGAATCCAATGCCGAACTGCTGCTTTCGGCCATAATTTATGGCGGGACTGCCAATGGATCTGGGAGATTCACGTCCTACTAACGAGTTTTGCTATCTGCTACGCGCAGTGTCAGGTCACGTGGTCTGTTAGTAAAGTAATAAGCTTTGCTTTCTTTCTGCCGAATGTCTGGTAGAAGTTGCGCCAGTCGCAGTCCTAAGTCTCGTTAATTAACCACTTAGTTTTTAGTTTTCTAGCCGTCGGCTAGATTTTAGCGCCACAGTCTAGATTTTAGCGCCACAGACTAGATTTTGGCGCCATTTTAGCGCCACAGACTAAATTTTAGCGCCATTGGCGCCACAGACAAGATTTTAGCACTACAGATTAGATTTTAGCGCCACAGACTAGATTTTAGCGCCACAGACTAGATTTTAGCTCCATAGACTAGATTTTAGCGCCACAGACTAGATTTTAGCGCCACAGACTAGATTTTAGCTCCATAGACTAGATTTTAGCGCCATTGGTGCCACAGACAAGATTTTAGCACTTGTAGATTAGATTAGATTTTAGCGCCACAGACTAGATTTTGGTGCCACAGACTAGATTTTAGCGCCATAGACTAGATTTTAGCGCCACAGACTAGATTTTAGCGCCATAGACTAGATTTAAGCGCCACAAACTAGATTTTGGTGCCACAACAATACTTTAGCGCCATCGACTAGATTTTAGCGCCACAGACTAGATTTTAGCGCTATCGACTCGATTTTTCCCCAAGGAACATGACCAAGATGATAATCGGACAGCTGACCCCTTGACATCCCCATGGATACCTAGAAGCAACTCAATTTTAGTGTACGTGGATAGATGGAATTCAAATTAAAGTAAAATTTTCGCCGCGGCAAAAAACACTACCCTAATTATGCAAGGAACAGCTAGAAGCGCTAAACTACCGCTTGCACTTTCGCTAACGGAACAGTTGATGTTTAAAAGTCGTTTTTTTCTTCAAAAACAGCCAAGCCTAGAAAGGGGATCCCTCTCCTGTTATTCCCTTTGAACGGCTTCTAAGCAGCTATTGAGCTGCACTAATGCTACGCCTACCTGCACCTGGCTTAGGGTTGAAGCCTGGCGCTCTTTTAATTGCTTGAGAAGCCGGCGCGGTTTTGACACAGAGGCGCACCGCCGCTTGTTGGCGCTGCAAAATTTATAATGAATGAGATGGAGAAGCGGAATTGAGGGAGGAAGGATGGAGAGAGGGGGGGGGACGCTGGGGTAAGTTAGTTAACTGCCCCGCTGTGTTTACGAGTACCTGCTTGGCCGGTTAAACTGTGGGGGCGTAGACTGCCCCCCCTCCCTGCAGCCCTGAGGAGACAAGAGATGAATGGCTAAGCTTGGGGCTAATTAGCGATAGAACTGGTATCTGATTTTTTGTTGAGATAACAAGCTAAGCTGAGGCACTTTGATTGAGAAAATCACTCTCTGGGGAAGTTCGATTTAGAGCCATCAATTTCTACTAAAAATTGTCCTTCATTCCAAGCAAAAATCGCCCCAACCCCCTACCTCCTGCTTCCTGGAGGATTGCTCTACATCTCCAGCTCCATCGAGATCGCCCTCAGCCTCCAGCTCCATCAAGAATCGCCCTTTCAGCCTCCAGCTCCATCAAGAATCGCCCTCAGCCTCCAGCTCCATCAAGAATCGCCCTTTCAGCCTCCAGCTCCATCAAGAATCGCCCTTTCAGCCTCCAGCTCCATCAAGAATCGCCCTTCAGCCTCCAGCTCCATCAAGAATTGCCCCTTAGCCTCCAGCTGCAACAAGAATCGCCCTTCAGCCTCCAGCTGCAACAAGAATCGCCCTTAGCCTCCAGCTCCATCAAGAATCGCCCTTTCAGCCTCCAGCTCCATTAAGAATCGCCCTCAGCCTCCAGCTCCATCAAGAATCGCCCTCAGCCTCCAGTTCCATCAAGAATCGCCCTTAGCCTCCAGCTCCATCAAGAATCGCCCTTCAGCCTCCAGCTCCATCAAGAATTGCCCCTTAGCTTCCAGCTGCAACAAGAATCGCCCTCAGCCTCCAGCTCCATTTTGAATCGCCCTCAGCCTCCAGCTCCATCAAGAATCGCCCTCAGCCTCCAGTTCCATCAAGAATCGCCCTTAGCCTCCAGCTCCATCAAGAATCGCCCTTTCAGCCTCCAGCTCCATCAAGAATCGCCCTTTCAGCCTCCAGCTCCATAAAGAATTGCCCCTCAGCCTCCAGCTCCATCACTCAGCCTCCAGCTTCATCAAGAATCGCCCTTAGCCTCCAGCTCCATCAAGAACCCCCCTTAGCCTCCAGCTCCATCAAGAATCGTACATCAGCCTCCAGCTCCATTAAGAATCGCCCTTCAGCCTCTAGCTTCATCAAGAATCGCCCTTAGCCTCCAGATTTATTAGGAATAGGAATCGCCCCTCAGCCTCTAGCTCCATCAATAGTCGCCCCTCAGCCTCCAGCTTCATCAAGGATCGCTCCTCTTTCCTAGCAACCCCCATCCCCATCTCCATATCCAGAGTCGCAACAGACGGGCGCACCTTCAGGCTTCTCGCGCAAAACTAGCGGCGGGGGCGGCTTGTCCAGCGGCAGGCAGAAGCGAGCCGCCGGTTCAGCAGCGGCAGCGGCGGCCTCAGAGGAGCTGTCCTCGGTGCTGGGCGACCTGGTGTCACAGGGACTCCGATTGGAGCACTTGCTGTGCCCTGACAGCCTGCAGGAGGCCGTCAGGCGGAAGCTGCTGCCGAAGGACGCCGGGCTGTCCCGGCCGGCCGCCTGGCTGCACGCCGGCGGCGGCGGCGGATCTGACGGTGGCTATCGGCATCCCAGGCTGTTCGCTCCGCATCTTGAGGAGATTCGCTCCGTGCTCAGCGATCGAACCCGCGACCTCACTTTGGCTCAATGCCCGCCGGAGCCGCCGCGCCGTCTACCGGCCAGTCCCCAGCCGGCCGCCGTTGCGCCGCCAGACGCGGCTTCCGCTGCCGCCGCCGCTGCGGGTCT
Source organism: Macrostomum lignano (assembly GCA_002269645.1). Lineage (NCBI taxonomy): Eukaryota > Metazoa > Platyhelminthes > Macrostomidae > Macrostomum > Macrostomum lignano. Next base: position 66,490 of record NIVC01001639.1, on the reverse strand, counting down.
GTGGGGCGGCCACGGCGGCGGCGGCCCGGACCTCGTGGCCACCCTGCCGCCCGGCTGTTCGCCAATCGACCCGGCCACCGCGGCCAGCCTGCTCCGCCGTGTCCAGGAGCTGCTCTCCGGCAGCCTGTTCGTCCGGGCTGGCCTCCTGCCGGCCGCCGACCGGGCCGCCCTGCACAGGCAGGCGCAGCTGTGGGCCGTGCGCGAGTTCGGCCTGCCGGATTCCGCCGCCGCCCTCCTGCCGGGCCGCCTGCCCGACGTTGCCTTCCACGCTTAACTGGCTGGCTGGCTGGCTGGGCGGGCGGAGCCTTGGCTTTGCTGCGCCCGAATAGTTGCGCAATTTTCAAACTGTAACATTTCACTAGCACTGCAGAGATGCTCTCAGCGGAGGACAGCACGTTGCTTCCTGTCATCGATTCATCTGTGTTCCTCTCTCCTTTCCCTCTCCCTCCCTCCCTCTCTCCTCCTTTCCCTCTCCCTCCCTGTCTCCTCCTTTCCCTCTCCCTCCCTCTCTCCTTTCCCTCTCCCTCCCTCTCCTTTCCCTCTCCCTCCCTCTCTCCTTTCCCTCTCCCTCCCTCTCCTTTCCCTCTCCCTCCCTCTCTCCTTTCCCTCTCCCTCCCTCTCTCCTTTCCCTCTCCCTCCCTCTCTCCTTTCCCTCTCCCTCCCTCTCTCCTTTCCCTCTCCCTCCCTCTCTCCTTTCCCTCTCCCTCCCTCTCTCCTTTCCCTCTCCCCCCTCTCTCCTCCTTTTCCTCTCCCTCCCTCTCCTCCTTTCCCTCTCCCTCCCTCTCTCCTCCTTTCCCTCTCCCTCCCTCTCTCCTCCTTTCCCTCTCCCTCCCTCTCTCCTCCTTTCCCTCTCCCTCCCTCTCTCCTCCTTTCCCTCTCCCTCCCTCTCTCCTCCTTTCCCTCTCCCTCCCTCTCTCCTTTCCCTCTCCCCCCTCTCTCCTCCTTTCCCTCTCCCTCCCTCTCTCCTCCTTTCCCTCTCCCTCCCTCTCTCCTCCTTTCCCTCTCCCTCCCTCTCTCCTTTCCCTCTCCCTCCCTCTCTCCTTTCCCTCTCCCTCCCTCTCTCCTTTCCCTCTCCCTCCCTCTCTCCTCCTCTCCCTCCCCCTCCCTCTCTCCTCTCCCTCTCTCCTTTACCCTCTCCCTCTCCCTTCCCCTCTCTCTCCCCCCTCTCTTCCCCTCTCTTCCTCTTCCTCTCTCCCTGTCCCCCGTCGCCCTGTCTCTCCTCTGCCTCTCCCCCTTCCCCTCCTCTCTTTCCTAAACTTCGCGTACTCTTGCGGCAAATTCTTTTTCAGACGCAGCAAAGCACTTTTATGACTAAATGAGGTGTAGCCAGAAGCGCTTGAAGTAATCTCAATCTCCAGTCTTCACAGTTTACCTGTAATTTTAACACAATCCGAGACAGAGGTTGTTGCGCAAAATTACAGATCCATAAGCGCTGACAGATATTGCCGCCTACTCAGGCCCATACAGATTTCATTCTCGTTACCTTTGACAACTGGCTATGGGTTTTCCTTATCTAAAGCACTTGTGTCTGCATGTAAATTGTTCTATTTAACAAACGCCTTTTTGTTGCCTTACTATTATATTTGTCGCTGCCGCAACTATTGAAAATTTCAGCACTAGCTGCAAATTGCTCATTCTCCTATATTACAGTCTCTGTGTAAGAAAAAGTTGCTTGGACAAGAAATGCTATTTATTTGTCGGCTGAAATATTTTTCTTTTCATTTGCATCAGACTGCGCTAATCCAGTGCTTATGTGTGTGTTTTTTTAAAAATAGTTTTTGTTCTCCCAGTTCTTTTTTTACTTTTCCATGCTTTCCTATTCGTTGTGTCCGGACACTGATTCGTGTTTTTATTGGTTATTATAGGCATGGGAGTTTGGCATTGTGCTAAAATTGCCTTTGGAACAGCCCAACATCAATGTACACTGGACCATTGGCCAACCCCACCTCACGCCAATGTACACTTGACCATTGACCAACCCCACCTCACGCCAATGTACACTGGACCATTGGCCAACCCCACCTCACGCCAATGTACACTTGACCATTGACCAACCCCACCTCACGCCAATGAACACTGGATCATTGGCCAACCCCACCTCACTCCAATGTACACTTGACCATTGACCAACCCCACCTCACTCCAATGTACACTTGACCATTGACCAACCCCACCTCACGCCAATGTACACTTGACCATTGGCCAACCCCACTCAATCCAATGTACACTGGACCATTGACCAACCCTGCTTCGCTCCAATGTACACTGGACCATTGGCTAACCCCACCTCACGCCAATGTATACTTGACCATTGACCAACCCACCCTCACGCCAATGTACACTTGACCATTGGCCAACCCCACCTCACTCCAATGTACACTGGACCATTGGCCAACCCCACCTCACTCCAATGTACACTGGACCATTGACCAACCCCACCTCACTCCAATGTACACTGGACCATTGGCCAACCCCACCTCACTCCAATGTACACTGGAGCATTGGCCAACCCCACCTCACTCCAAATGTACACTGGACCATTGGCCAACCCCACCTCACTCCAATGTACACTTGACCATTGACCAACCCCACCTCACGCCAATGTACACTTGACCATTGGCCAACCCCACCTCAATCGAATGTACACTGGACCATTGGCCAACCCCACCTCACTCCAATGTACACTGGACCATTGACCAACCCCACCTCACGCCAATGTACACTTGACCATTGGCCAACCCCACCTCAATCGAATGTACACTGGACCATTGACCAACCCCATCCACGCCAATGTACACTGGACCATTGGTCAACCCTGCTTCGCTCCAATGTACACTGGACCATTGGCAAACCCTGCTTCGCTCCAATGTACACTGGACCATTGGCAAACCCTGCTTCGCTCCAATGTACACTGTACCATTGGCCAACCCTGCTTCGCTCCAATATAAACTGGACCATTGGCCAACCCTGCTTCGCTCCAATGTACACTGGACCATTTGGAAACCCCACGTCACTTCAATGTACACTTGACCATTGACCAACCCCACCTCACGCCAATGTACACTGGACCATTGGCCAACCCTGCTTCGCTTCAATGTACACTTGACCATTGACCAACCCCACCTCACGCCAATGTACACTGGACCATTGGCCAACCCCACCTCACGCCAATGTACACTTGACCATTGGCCAACCCCACCTCAATCGAATGTACACTGGACCATTGACCAACCCCATCCACGCCAATGTACACTGGACCATTGGTCAACCCTGCTTCGCTCCAATGTACACTGGACCATTGGCAAACCCTGCTTCGCTCCAATGTACACTGGACCATTGGCAAACCCTGCTTCGCTCCAATGTACACTGTACCATTGGCCAACCCTGCTTCGCTCCAATATAAACTGGACCATTGGCCAACCCTGCTTCGCTCCAATGTACACTGGACCATTTGGAAACCCCACGTCACTTCAATGTACACTTGACCATTGACCAACCCCACCTCACGCCAATGTACACTGGACCATTGGCCAACCCTGCTTCGCTTCAATGTACACTTGACCATTGACCAACCCCACCTCACGCCAATGTACACTGGACCATTGGCCAACCCCACCTCACGCCAATGTATACTTGACCATTGACCAACCCACCCTCACGCCAATGTACACTTGACCATTGGTCAACCCCACCTCAATCGAATGTACACTGGACCATTGACCAACCCTGCTTCGCTCCAATGTACACTGGACCATTGACCAACCCTGCTTTGCTCCAATGTACACTGGACCATTGGCCAACCCTGCTTCGCTCCAATGTACACTGGACCATTTGGCAACCCTGCTTCGCTCCAATGTACACTGGACCATTTGGCAACCCCACGTCACTCCAATGTACACTGGACCATTTGGCAACCCCACGTCACTCCAATGTACACTGGACCATTTGGCCAATCCCACCTAACTCTAATGTACACTGGACCATTTGGCCAATCCCACCTAACTCTAATGTACACTGGACCATACCCGCCTCAAGCTCTTCATTACTCATAAGCAAATATAATTGCCATTTTTTAATTTGTACTTTTAGCCCTTTTCGGCGGTCGCTATTTTTTAGAAGCTACGGCATACTCTTGCATGTATAGATTGTGTAAATTATAACAGTGCATTGCACAGTCTCTCGACCATCGCGTAGCAGATTCACACTTGAACTGCACCGCCTATTCGCGCCCTTTACATCGTCCAATGAAAGATTGATGTTTATTCTGTTGCGTCATCAAATTCTCATAATATTCATAATAATCATAATATTAGTCAAGCGCCAAAATGTACGTATAGCCAAGATCCACTGCAAATCTCTGGGAATCTGTTTAAGGTTTTAAGAATAGTCGGAAACTTAACTAACTATAAAAGCCTTCGACTATGATCCCCATTAGATTTGAATCGGTTCCGTGCTTAGTCTAACAGTGGTCATTGTGCGTAGCCAGCTCTCTCCATCTTTCTCTTTCTCACCGTGTCTTCAAAACCGTTCTTCCCAGATGCTTTTACCCGAATATTTAGTCACAGTTTGCTAGAGAGCTTTGCTAATTTGTGACCCCTGCTTTTTAGCTTAAACAGTTGAGAGAGGCATGCGGAAGTATTTAGTGCTGTATGGGATCTGATCGTAATTCTCTTAAAAATTCGAAATTGTCTGGGTCGTGCAATAAATCTGTCAACAAAATCGCCTAATTAATTTTGGAGTTCTTATCAAAATATATATTAACATAATTCTGTGTTGAGAGAAAAATATTTAATAAATTCTCTTGCGTGATTTATTTAACTCTGTAAAACACCACACGTACACACAATACTTGGAGCCAACCCCACCAATTTACACACAATACTTGGAGCCAACCCCACCAATGTACACACGATCCTTGGGACCAAGCCCACCAATGTACACACAATACTTGGAGCCAAGCCCACCAATGTACACACAATACTTGGAGCCAAGCCCACCAATGTACACACGATACTTGGAGCCAACCCCACCAATGTACACACGATCCTTGGGACCAAGCCCACCAATGTACACACAATACTTGGAGCCAAGCCCACCAATGTACATACAATACTTGGGACCTACCCCACCAATGTACACACGATCCTTGGGACCAACCCCACCAATGTACACACGATCCTTGGGACCAAGCCCACTAATGTACACAAGATCCTTGGGACCAACCCCACCAATGTACACACAATACTTGGGACCAACCCCACCAATGTACACACGATCCTTGGGACCAACCCCACAAATGTACACACGATCCTTGGGACCAACCCCACCAATGTACACACGATCCTTGGGACCAACCCCACAAATGTACACACGATCTTTGGGACCAACCCCAACAATGTACACACGATCCTTGGGACCAACCCCACCAATGTACACACGATCCTTGGAGCCAACCCCACCAATGTACACACGATCCTTGGGACCAACCCCACAAATGTACACACGATCCTTGGGACCAACCCCACCAATGTACACACGATCCTTGGGACCAACCCCACCAATGTACACACGATCCTTGGGACCAACCCCACCAATGTACACACGATCCTTGGGACCAATCCCACAAATGTACACACGTTCCTTGGGACCAACCCCACCAATGTACACACGATCCTTGGGACCAACCCCACTAATGTACACACGATCCTTGGGACCAACCCCAACAATGAACACACGATCTTTAGAGCCAGCCCCACCAATGTACACACGATCCTTGGGACCAACCCCACAAATGTACACACGATCCTTGGGACCAACCCCACCAATGTACACACGATCCTTGGGACCAACCCCACAAATGTACACACGATCCTTGGGACCAACCCCACCAATGTACACACGATCCTTGGGACCAACCCCACCAATGTACACACGATCCTTGGGACCAACCCCACCAATGTACACACGATCCTTGGGACCAACCCCACCAATGTACACACGATCCTTGGGACCAACCCCACCAATGTACACACGATCCTTGGGACCAACCCCAACAATGTACACACGATCTTTAGAGCCAGCCCCACCAATTTGCCATTAAATTTATTGAATTAGTTGATTTCCCCCTCTGATTGCAAATTTCTGTTTTGTCGAGAATGTCTCGTTTATCGAAAAATCGTAGCAAACGTCTGTAGCCAGAGAAGTCATTTTTATTCTGTGCATTTATTCAATTAAATCAATACGCTATAGTATACGCTATTTCAAAGATACAAAGGGAGACTATATTCATAGAATGTTGGTGAATGGGAGTAATTTAATTTTAGTCAGTAAGTGTCGGCTTACATGCTGTAGGGTAGGAGGGCCAGGTCTCGTCCCAAGTGGGAGGGAAAAAGTCCAACAGATAATAAATAATGTACGAGCATGCCATCAATTCCCGGGCTGCAAGTCAACGGAGGGCAATTTCTGGTGGTTAATAAATTAGTACAGAAAACACAGCGGAGTTCGCGTCAGGAGCGAAGCAACAAAAAGTGCAGAGAAAAATTTGCGTCCAGCTTCCGTGGCCCTGCAGTGCTTCATCAGTCGACTTGCGGGTTGTTCCTAAACAAGTACTCGGCCTGGAAAAGTGCAAACGGTTGGTTTGGATTTGGGATTACGGATTTTGGGCAAGGGAAAAAGTGGATAAATCAGGGCGCTTCCGCCTTGCATGAGCTCGGGAGGGAAATGAGGGAATGAGTTTATATGACTGGGAACATTGGGAGTAACTGTGCGGCCTTGTGGCAATTCCCATTCGCTCAAAACACATGCTCTTTAAGTGTCCTGAGAGCAGTAGCTGGGGAAGAAGACGGAAAGGGAAAAATCGATGGGAAAAATGGACTCCCCATTTTCTCCTATTCGAGACAAATGGGATTTTCTACCCCAGTTGACTCACCAGATAGTCTATGGCGTCGTCTGGGCGAACCTTGGCGCACTCCATGAGGCCCTTGGTGAGGTTGGGCATCACGTGCTTCATCAGGTAGTTGCGCAGAGGCTCGCTGCGGATCTCCAGCAGCTCGTGCTCCTCGCGCTTCACCTCCTCAAGTCTGGCAGCCTGTTGGTGGTTTGTTTGAGTTTGAGAATTGTCAGGGCTGCGTTGCTGCTTCTAGGGGAAACACGAGTGAGTAGTGCTGCAGGATTGTTCTATGCTAATTTGATTGCGGATGCAGGAGTGGCTGAAGACCAGTCTGTGGCCAACCCGAGCAACTCAGCCACTACATTGAGCACCGAGTCCCGCTACTCACCCACTCCATTGAGCACCGAGTCCCGCTACTCAGCCACTCCATTAAGCACCGAGTCCCGCTACTCAGCCACTCCATTGAGCACCGAGTCCCGCTACTCAGCCACTTCATTGAGCACCGAGTCCCGCTACTCAGCCACTCCATTGAGCACCGAGTCCCGCTACTCACCCACTCCTCCTGGCACCGCTTCCTCTCGTCCGCCTCCTGCCTCTCGCGCCTCTCCCGCTCGTCCCGCTCTCGCTTCTCGTTCTCCAGCCGCTCGGTCTCCTCCCGCCGCCGAATCTCCTCCTGCTCCTCCGGCGTCAGGCCGTAGTTTCTCGGCTTGCCGATGGCCTTCTTGATTCGCTCAACCAGGGCGGCGTGCATCGTCGAATCGTCCTTGGAAACGTCGAATACGTCCGGATGAATTTCCTTCTCGTCGAAGTACATCACCACGGAGTCGTCCTCGGTGTTGATGGCTCGGTACTCGCTCAGTCGGCGAAGCAGGCCCTCCTCGGTGTTGTGCGTCCCGGCCACCACAGCTTCGGGGAGCTGCATAACTCGCCGCTTCAGGAAATCGTCGCCGGCTTCCAGCACGAACAGCTGGTCGGGCATCAGCCGCTTGTTGAAGGGGCCGCCGCCGTCCTCGCCTTCCTCTTCATCGTCTTCATCGGCTGTTGAAATTGGTGGAGTTGGAGGTGACTCCTCAGTCTCTAGATCTGATATCTATAGCGACTCCTCAGTCTCTAGATCTGATATCTATAGCGACTCCTAGGTCTCTAGATCTGATATCTATAGCGACTCCTCAGTCTCTAGATCTGATATCTATAGCGACTCCTCAGTTTATAGATCTGATATCTATAGCGACTCCTCAGTTTATAGATCTAATATCTATAGCGACTCCTCAGTATATAGATCTGATATCTATAGCGACTCCTCAGTTTATAGATCTGATATCTATAGCGACTCCTCAGTTTATAGATCTGATATCTATAGCGACTCCTCAGTATATAGATCTGATATCTATAGCGACTCCTCAGTATATAGATCTGATATCTATAGCGACTCCTCAGTTTATAGATCTGATATCTATAGCGACTCCTCAGTTTATAGATCTGATATCTATAGCGACTCCTCAGTCTCTAGATCTGATATCTATAGCGACTCCCTCAGTTTATAGATCTGATATCTATAGCGACTCCTCAGTTTATAGATCTGATATCTATAGCGACTCCTCAGTCTCTAGATCTGATATCTATAGCGACTCCCTCAGTTTATAGATCTGATATCTATAGCGACTCCTCAGTTTATAGATCTGATATCTATAGCGACTCCTCAGTTTATAGATCTGATATCTATAGCGACTCCTCAGTTTATAGATCTGATATCTATAGCGACTCCTCAGTATATAGATCTGATATCTATAGCGACTCCTCAGTCTCTAGATCTGATATCTATAGCGACTCCTCAGTTTATAGATCTGATATCTATAGCGACTCCTCAGTTTATAGATCTGATATCTATAGCGACTCCTCAGTTTATAGATCTGATATCTATAGCGACTCCTCAGTTTATAGATCTGATATCTATAGCGACTCCTCAGTCTATAGATCTGATATCTATAGCGACTCCTCAGTATATAGATCTGATATCTATAGCGACTCCTCAGTTTATAGATCTGATATCTATAGCGACTCCTCAGTTTATAGATCTGATATCTATAGCGACTCCTCAGTTTATAGATCTGATATCTATAGCAACTCCTCAGTTTATAGATCTGATATCTATAGCGACTCCTCAGTCTATAGATCTGATATCTATAGATCTAGATCTATAGCGACTCCTCAGTTTATAGATCTGATATCTATAGATCTAGATCTATAGCGACTCCTCAGTTTATAGATCTGATATCTATAGCGACTCCTCAGTCTATAGATCTGATATCTATAGATCTAGATCTATAGCGGCTCCTCAGTTTATAGATCTGATATCTATAGCGACTCCTCAGTCTATAGATCTGATATCTATAGATCTAGATCTATAGCGGCTCCTCAGTTTATAGATCTGATATCTATAGCGACTCCTCAGTTTATAGATCTGATATCTATAGCGACTCCTCAGTTTATAGATCTGATATCTATAGCGACTCCTCAGTTTATAGATCTGATATCTATAGCGACTCCTCAGTTTATAGATCTGATATCTATAGCGACTCCTCAGTTTATAGATCTGATATCTATAGCGACTCCTCAGTTTATAGATCTGATATCTATAGCGACTCCTCAGTCTCTAGATCTGATATCTATAGCGACTCCTCAGTTTATAGATCTGATATCTATAGCGACTCCTCAGTCTATAGATCTGATATCTATAGATCTAGATCTATAGCGACTCCTCAGTTTATAGATCTGATATCTATAGATCTAGATCTATAGCGACTCCTCAGTTTATAGATCTGATATCTATAGCGACTCCTCAGTCTATAGATCTGATATCTATAGATCTAGATCTATAGCGGCTCCTCAGTTTATAGATCTGATATCTATAGCGACTCCTCAGTCTATAGATCTGATATCTATAGATCTAGATCTATAGCGACTCCTCAGTTTATAGATCTGATATCTATAGATCTAGATCTATAGCGACTCCTCAGTTTATAGATCTGATATCTATAGCGACTCCTCAGTTTATAGATCTGATATCTATAGATCTAGATCTAAAGCGACTCCTCAGTTTATAGATCTGATATCTATAGCGACTCCTCAGTCTATAGATCTGATATCTATAGATCTGATATCTATAGCGACTCCTCAGTTTATAGATCTGATATCTATAGCGACTCCTCAGTCTATAGATCTGATATCTATAGATCTAGATCTATAGCGACTCCTCAGTTTATAGATCTGATATCTATAGATCTAGATCTATAGCGACTCCTCAGTTTATAGATCTGATATCTATAGCGACTCCTCAGTCTATAGATCTGATATCTATAGATCTGATATCTATAGCGACTCCTCAGTCTATAGATCTGATATCTATAGATCTGATATCTATAGCGACTCCTCAGCCTATAGATCTGATATCTATAGATCTGATATCTATAGCGGCTCCTCAGTCAAGATGCCTAACCACCGGTAGACAAGAATTCTTTGAGAAATCCTCAATTTTTAAGTTCGTAAACTTAATTTTAAGTTTTTGTAAGTTCGAACTGCCTCTTAAACCAATAAATCAAAGAGACTAATCTGCTGATTAGAGGCCTGCAATATTGAGGCAACAGTGAATTCTCAGAGCAGAACAGTCCGGAAGTGCAAAAAAAGCAAGTCGTTCTGCTTGATCTCTTTGTTAGGGCAATAAAAATTGTTGCTCTCTGTTTGAGTCGTAAAAAGAATGGCGCCACTGCCTCAAATCCTGGACAGAAGCGGCGTTACGCGCTTACGACATGCGGTTTGTACTTTTGCTCCTTAGATTTAAGCCCTTTAAATATGGTATAACTGTCTTATCTGATCTATTCTAATCGAAAACATTTTTATTTTAGGCCAATTAGTAAATTAATTATTGGCAAAAATCTCTTCCGCCCAGGTGTCATCTTCAGTAGTCCATGGCAGAATCTATCTCTGGTATTCTAATTTATCATCTGTTTCCTAGGTTACGCTCGTAGCAGGGATATGCCACTTATACTGCCAGTTAATATACTTTTTCATCATCTATCATCTGAAATATAGCTATTTCACATCATGCTCATCTCATGCTACTTAAATATCAAGTTAGTAGTATGAAACGGAATGTCGCTCCAGTTGAACTGTTGAACTCACGCGCAAACAGATCCTCAGCCTGCTGCTTCGTCTTCGGGAAGCCGTCCAAGATGAAGCCCTGATTCTGGCACGCCTTGGAGGCCAGCTTCTCTCGGAAGAACCTGCGCCATGCAAATAATTTGAGAGGAGAATTATTTGCAACTAACTAACTAACTAACCAACTAACCAGCTCGTAACTGACTGACTGACTCCCAGGACCGCATACCTGATCACGAAGCTGTCATCCAATCGGTCGTTATTCTCGGCCATGTTCTCGTTGACCTGCTCGAGCGTCTCGGCGTCTTCCGCAGCCTTGCCGTCGTCGTCCTCCTCTTCGGCGTCGGCGCGAGCGGCGCTGCGTTGCTGGAGTTGAGAATAAAAAAAATCGGTTATTAAAAGCCGCAAGAGTCAGCCAAGTTGAGCTCTTAAAAACACGTGTAAGGCCCTGACAAGCCTGACCAAAGCCGAAAATTCTTGCACTCACCAGATTGGCGATGGCCTCCGTGATGACGTCCTTAGCCCGGATGTGATGCAGCTTGTAGAAGTCGCAGAGCTGCTTCACAATTACCGACTTGCCAGAGGCGGGCGGGCCGAGGATGCACGCCTTGATCGGCTGGAGTCCGCGCTCCTTTTTGTACTCCTTGATGATCTGGTCGATGTTCTCCACGATGCCCGTTTCGCAGGCCCAGTTAATCTTGAAGTTCTCCTTCACGTAGATGGCGTCAAGACGCAGTGAGAGCATCAGCTGGTCCAGCGTGGCTTGCTGCGGGGCGGGCGCGGGCATTGTGCGGGATCAAAAAGGGGGACGTCAACATAAGCAGTGGAACGGAGCCCGAGCCAAGATGCTAACCAGACCGACTTTCGGTACCAGTCGACAAGAAACGCGGAGGGATTCCATCCAGAAAACAGTAAAACAGTTCGTGCAGTGATGCTAAATGGTTTCCGCCCCAGGCCCTAAGTGACAACCAGAAGGCGGTGGTCGAGACCATCCTGCGACCTGGACGCTGAGACCTGGACGCTGACGGACTCGCTCAAAACAGCAATTTGACCCGGCGTGCGTGCTACGCACCGCCTTCAAGACCAGCAACGAGCGAGGCACCAACGCGGCACTGTATACGAGCTCACCGCGCCAGCCTGCAGGAGGTGCTGCTGCTTACGCTGCAAGCATCATACCGGCGGTGACAGACTGCGCACTTGGCGTTTTGTCGACTACGATGTTCGCGCCCAAGCGCAGAGACGCGCCCTGTGATGCTGTTTCTATAGGATCTGACAGCGCACTTTTATTGAAAGTGTTTCGAGGGAAAAGCTGTCCACTTGAGACACTTACGAGCAACAATGGTAAAAGTGCAAATCGTTGAATTTTAGACACAGAAAACCCGGTCCTTTCAGACTGTTTTGTGAGCACGACAGAAGCCAAACTGGAAAATTCCGAGCCATTCCTGCTGCGATTCTGTCCGATCGTGTGCGACCCTGAGGAACTACGAAACTTTTTGGTTCTATTCCACAGTTTCTAATTGTCATTTTCCTCAGTTTATCCCATGATTTCCACGGAAACCCAAGGGAGGGACGTGGATAGGATGTCTCAGCGTTTTGAGTCGACTGGTCCAGCACTTCAAAATGAGATTAGTCGATGGCTTTAGTTGAGATTGGAGTCAATGAGGATTTAACATTCATTCCCGTCACTCACATCGATGTCCTTAGATAGGGCGGCCTCCTCCTTTGTCACCGTGCGAATCTTGCCAGTGCAGAGGCCGACAGACACTGCTTTGACAACTTCATCCAGCATGTTCTGCGAGTCGTCAACCGCCACCAGATATTTCACCTTCGGCTTGCTGTCGGCGATGTTCTGCAACACCGCGGCCAGATCACGGATGTGAATCATGGGCAGAACATTCTGACCATTTCCGTAAACTGGCAGAGTGAAGGCGTTGTGCCAGGCGGCCTTGAAGAAGCTGTGGAAGATGTTCTCTCCGCAGCCGTAGGTCAGACCGCTGGCCACAATGTAAGTTGTGAGCCTGCTCTTCTTCTGCGAATGGGAGTGAGGTGGTTAGTTGGATTATTAATTTAACTGAGGACCGATTGGTACAGGGTATGTACTTGTGTTCAAATGTGTACTGATAACGTGACCCTAATTAGCACAGCGCTCAGACAGACACAGGTGTACATGTACTAATACCATATCCTATCTTGGTACACGTGTATTTTGCGTACAGACACGTGGTAGAATACGGCTGGGCAGCTCACCGTTTTTCCATACTTGACTGCGGCCTTCTCCGCCGCCAGATGCTCCTTGTAGTTCTGGTGCGGCTTCCGTTTGCGATAGTCCTCCTCGGTCAGCGGACTCTCGAGATCCTCCTGCAAATGCGGTTTCGGATTTCGACGGATGTACGAAAAGCATTATTAAGTACTAGTTGCACATAAGGCTCACCTCATCAGCCGGTTTGCTCTTAGCCCACGTCATCACGGTGGACAGGAGGATGAAAACCTTCTGAGACTCCAGCTTCTCAATGTCTTGATGCAGCTCGGTGAGAGCCCACATCGCCTCTTCAATTTGGTCCGGATCTTGGGTGATGTCGTATACAATAACGTCGCACTCGACCAGATGTTCGTACATCTGCTCCCTGGTGTCGTACTAGAAAAGCAACATTTATGGTATTCGGTCAAATCTTCATCAGTATTGCAGACTAATCAGAATAAAACCCCAAATGAATAAGAAGCTTACGCTGAGGATCTCCTTCACGAACTCTGGCTGCTTGGCCCCTGTCTTTTTCAAAGTGCCATGGATTTCATAGCAGCCTTCCTTTGGCTTCACTGGGAAGTCTCCGCTGAGGACAGATCCGGCCTCTTCCTCTTCTTCTTCGTTGTCTTCAAGAGTAGCACCAACGGCGCATTGTGAAAGGTACTGAAAGTCAAATGATAGTAATATAAATTTACTTTTTCAGTTCTGCAATGGAATCATTAAAAAGAGCGAAATTTCGAGTTAAACTTCTAGGTTAGTTTCTGGACCGAAATTATAAAAGTGAGCAAATAATAATTTCTGCTCTTTATTAGGTGGAATCAAGTAGTCAACTTAAATTGTGCTCATAAATCGTAATGAACTTTTTATAAAACAAGCTTAAAATTTATTTAATCTAATATAGATTATCTAGGATGTTTTTTAAAGACTGCTAGACTGAAGATTTATTTTAGTATTTTATTATTATATAATAAAATCACATTTTTAATAAATCAATATATCTATGACCTCTACCATCAAAACAACTGTAATTAGCATACAAATAACTTGAATAATAGTTTTCTGTCTCTTATCAAAACAGAAATATAAACTCACCTTTGAAATATGGTATCCCTGATATTCGTCAACATGATTGACGAAAATCCGAACTGGCTTGGTAGCTTCAGCAGCCATTATGTTGACAGTTTTGGTGCGTACTAATCACTCACTATTTGGATTCCTCTCGTAGTGTTTTATAATAAGTAATTTAAAATGAACATAGTTCTATGTGTTACTAGAGAGACGAAACGCTTTTTTGCTACTTTATTTAAAAAATAACAAAAATTATTTTATTTTAAAATAGAAAAAGTAAGTCTACTGTTACTTTTTACCTCAAATTGTTGCAGATTTTTTTCACTTTGTTTTACTTTAAACAACAAGCGTTGTCTAGGATTTAAATGTTGATTCCTTGAAAGTGGAGTTCCACCTTCACTTGAGCTTACTTATTGAAATTGTTGTGTAGTATTTTGTATTTGTTACTTAGTAACTAAATTTCCGTACTCATATAGATGACTCCAGAATAGTAAGTAACGATTTGAATCATTCTTTGCTCATTTAGTAGCTTTCCTGTTATCTCACTGGGTTATACACTCATGCTTTTTTACTTTGTTTGTATCTATAGTAGTCTAGACCTAAAGTAGTATAGATATGAAATATAAAATCAGATATATAATATAAGATATAGCTAAGATATAAATTGATAATGCTGCATATTAAATAAAATTAAACTTTGCTTACCTATCTTGCTTTGGTGTCATAAAGGATAATGAATGTATGTATTTTAACCATCTATGTTGACAGTATTGTATCTTTTGTGATATTCAAATTGCAATGGCTAGACCTAATGGTTAATGTGACAAAGGTTGTCACTGAGTTAACTTTCTTAGTTTTACAGGTTATTTTTTAATTTTATATTAAAATGTTCCTATTAGAAAAAAATATCTTTAAACCATTTGAAATAATACATAGTTAAGTTAATAACTTGACAAATTATTATGTAGTAGGTAACTATTATAAAGTAAAGATTTCTTTTTAATTTAAAGATTAGCTAATTGTTTAAAATAATCAATATAAAAAAATTAGGCTATAAGCCTAATTAAATAAATAAAATAGACAAACAAAAAGATTTTAAGAATTTTAAACTTCTCTTTCTATTATAGGCTAAACTATTATATATATATATATATGTGGTATAAACTAAAACTTATTTGTTAAATATTAATAGCATGTATTATATTAGAAATATAATATGCTTAAGTATTTTTCTAAACTTGTATAAATTAAATTATTTTATTTATTATTTATTTCTATGTTTAAAACAGAGGTAGACATGGGCAAAGTGGGAGTATAAACAAAAAACATAGCAAGGTAGGTCCCAAAGCAATCAAATATATTTTTTTTGCCAATAAACTAAATTAGAATTAAAAGAAATTAAAATAAAAAAGATTTGGCATAGTAGCAAGCCAAAAAATATGATCAAAATTTCTTTGGCCGCAGCTAAGGGGGGCCATGGCTCCCTTGGCCCCTCCTTTGGATCTACCCCTGCAATGATATTCTCTATGATTAAGGGGAGCAACATATAAAAAACCCATGATGATATGCATGCACCTTGGGCATTAGAGGTAGTTAGTTAAGGCAAATATATATTACGGGGGTTATAGCCTAGTGGTTAGAGCATTGGACTTATGATTAAAAGGTTTTGGGTTTGATTCCCAATCTTATTTGAATCCTTAAACAAAACATAATTCTGCATTGCTTTAGTTCACCCAGCTATAAAATGGATACTTGCATTAGTTAGGATAATTGAAAGTATACATGGCAACCCCTTAGTCATTGGACTAAACAGCCATATGCAGCCTTCAGATGCACCATGCAGTAGACTATAGCTGAGCTGATCTTTGCACATTTGCCCATTGCACATTAGGGCAAATGGAATAAATAAATACATAAATAATTAATTTTACATACATATTACTGTATAAAATTCATAGGGCAAAAAGATACATAATGATGCAACAAGAGAGTGGGTTAGAATGATGGCAAGTGAAACAGTGAGGTGGATTGTTCAAACATTTAAAGTGTTTAAAGCTGCCTAATTTACCTGCTTTATGTTATATAAGATTATTATTGCAATATGGCATATTATGCAGATGTTATAGTATGATATATTATACCATTGTATCTAATTACTAATATGACATGCTAATCTAGACTTTTGAGAATTTTTGTTAGCATATCTTACAAAAAATCTAAATTCTTAAAGACAGTTTTGAAGCAATTATTAATAGTATATTACAGTATATTTGTACTTTTTGGATAAAAAATCAAACTGTAATGTAATACTTACTTTCCTTCACTTCCTTGCCCAAACCTATCAGCGACTACCTGTTCAAGCTGTTGCTTATTGGCGACTCGGGTGTTGGTAAAAGCTGCCTTCTGCTGCGCTTTGCTGATGACACTTACACAGACAGCTACATCAGTACCATTGGCGTGGATTTCAAGATTCGAACTATTGAACTGGATGGCAAAACTATCAAGCTGCAGGTTATTTATGTTTTTTTTTCAATTTTTAGGAACTTCAATTTTTTACTGCAAATATTAGCTTTGTCACATTAGAATCTGGTCAGACTGGATTGCAGTCACAATATAATCTGGTCAGACTGGATTGCAGTCACAATATAATCTTTAATCAGGCTGGATTGCAGTCACAACAGAATCTGGTCAGACTGGATTGCAGTCACAACAGAATCTGGTCAGACTAGATTGCAGTCACAATATAATCTGGTCAGACTGGATTGCAGTCACAATATAATCTTTAATCAGGCTGGATTGCAGTCACAACAGAATCTGGTCAGACTGGATTGCAGTCACAACAGAATCTGGTCAGACTAGATTGCAGTCACAACAGAATCTGGTCAGACTGGATTGCAGTCACAACAGAATCTGGTCAGACTAGATTGCAGTCACAACAGAATCTGGTCAGACTGGATTGCAGTCACAATATAATCTTTAATCAGGCTGGATTGCAGTCACAACAGAATCTGGTCAGACTGGATTGCAGTCACAACAGAATCTGGTCAGACTAGATTGCAGTCACAACAGAATCTGGTCAGACTGGATTGCAGTCACAACAGAATCTGGTCAGACTAGATTGCAGTCACAACAGAATCTGGTCAGACTGGATTGCAGTCACAACAGAATCTAGCCAGACTAGATTGCAGTCACAATATAATCTGGTCAGACTGGATTGCAGTCACAATATAATCTTTAATCAGGCTGGATTGCAGTCACAACAGAATCTGGTCAGACTGGATTGCAGTCACAACAGAATCTGGTCAGACTAGATTGCAGTCACAACAGAATCTGGTCAGACTGGATTGCAGTCACAACAGAATCTAGCCAGACTAGATTGCAGTCACAATATAATCTGGTCAGACTGGATTGCAGTCACAATATAATCTTTAATCAGGCTGGATTGCAGTCACAACAGAATCTGGTCAGACTGGATTGCAGTCACAACAGAATCTGGTCAGACTAGATTGCAGTCACAACAGAATCTGGTCAGACTGGATTGCAGTCACAACAGAATCTGGTCAGACTAGATTGCAGTCACAACAGAATCTGGTCAGACTAGATTGCAGTCACAACAGAATCTGGTCAGACTAGATTGCAGTCACAACAGTATCTGGTCAGACTAGATTGCAGTCACAACAGAATCTGGTCATACAAATATAATTCTGCTTTCGCAACCATCATTCTAGATCTGGGACACGGCCGGCCAGGAGCGGTTCCGCACCATCACCTCATCCTACTATCGCGGCGCCCACGGCATCATCGTAGTCTATGACGTCACCGACCAGGACTCTTTCAACAACGTGAAGAACTGGCTGCAGGAGATCGAGCGCTACGCCTCCGACAGCGTCAACCGCCTGCTAGTGGGAAACAAGTGCGACCTCACGGCCAACAAGGTGGTGGACTTTGCCACCGCCAAGGTGAGGCTACTTTCTGTTGATGTTAACCTTGAATCCCAGTGTACTCTGGTTGTTCTCGAAACCCTTTATGTACACCCACAGACCGACCCGATTGTACAACCAGTCATCCTCACAGTTCACACACTGCCACACTCACACCCCCACAGACCCCACTGTACGCCCACTGCCACACTCCCACAGACCCCACTGTACACCCAGTTGTACACCCCCACAGACCCCACTGTACACCCAGTTGCGCACCCCATAGACCCACTGTACACCCAGTCGCACACCACACAGACCCCACTGTACACCCAGTTGCGCACCCCATAGACCCACTGTACACCCACTGCCACACTCCCACAGACCCCACTGTACACCCAGTTGCACACCTGACCCCTCAACCCACCAGGAATACGCCGAGTCCCTGGGCATTCAATTCCTGGAGACCAGCGCCAAGAACGCCACCAACGTGGAGCAGGCGTTCTTGTCCATGGCCTCGGAGATCAAGGCACGAATGGGGCCTGTGACAGCCGACCAAAAGACTCGGCCGGCCATCAAAGTCAACCCGGGCACTCAGCCGGTCAAGTCTGGCGGTGGCGGATGCTGCTAATCTATAGATAATGATAATAATGATTATTGTTATTATTATTATCAACTATTAATCATATGTTTTTGCCGCGCATCATAAGAATTAATGATAATAATACAATAAAGACTTTGCAGATGGTGTTTCCTTAGCATTAATGGAGCCGACGCCCCAACGCCTGCCCTCCCCTCTTCGCCCCTCGATGGAGAATGTACCTGCTATTTATCAGTGCTACAATACTGTTAACTATTATCATTGTTATGTTATATATTCTAGGCGCCGTCTTCTAGGGGTCAAATGGGCTTCGGGGTTGCTGGGTCTCGGTCCCCCCAGACTGCTCTCTGTCTGTCCTGTATGCAGGGTTTATGTAATCAGTGTGAGAATTTGTGTGTCTTCATAATATTTATTTATTCATTTATTTATGCATGCTATACGTACTACTTATTTGAGCGGATTACTGATAAGAATAGCAGTAGTATATATGTGTGTGCATCTATTATTGTTAAATACAAATACGTTTGATTAATAATTCCGTGCGCAAATAGCAGTGCCGTATCCAGCTGTGTTTTTGTAGCAAATTCAACCAGAATAATGCGCGAGTACTGTTTTAAAGCTTTTGCGCCCCCAACCCCTGGCCTCCCTCAGTCTAATTACCACAGGTTTTTGGATTTAACTACCGGTAACTGCCCCAGTGTCTCCCCTGTCTCAGCTACACTCAAATCTCCACTCTTAGACAGAAGTTATCTTAAAGTCCACTTCCCAATTGAGCGAAATATACAAGGCGCTTATGTAACTGGCAATGTGACAGCCTACAGGTGAAAGTCTGTCATACTCTTATGTATTAACTAAGTGATCCTTGTTTGTTTGCTTACTTTTAATTCACCTTGATTTATTAATCCATGGTACAAGTCAACTGCTTATATAAAGTTACAAATAACTTCTAGCTTTAGATTTACGCCCGCTTGCAATAGTGTTTAGGGTTTTGTAGTTGAGATGCTACTTATAGTAGGATAAAATTCGAGTTTTCCAGTCGAGATCCTACTTATAGTAGGATAGAATTCGAGTTTTCCAGTCGAGATGCTACTTATGGTAGGATAAAATTCGAGTTTTCCTGTTGAGATACTACTTATAGTAGGATAGAATTCGAGTTTTCCAGTCGAGATGCTACTTATGGTAGGATAGAATTCGAGTTTTCTAGTCGAGATGCTACTTATAGTAGGATAGAATTCGAGTTTTCCAGTTGAGATGCTACTTATAGTAGGATGGAATTATATAGATTCCATTTTATAGTTACAAAGCTATTTATAGTAAAATTCAGTGCTACTCATAGTAGTGTTTGATTTTACGTGCATTTTGCAGTCTGACGAAAGTTTTATTGCCTACGCGGCGGCGGCGCCAAACTTGGCGCTAATTAAATACTGGGGCAAGCGAGACAGCAGGCTGGTGCTGCCGCTAAATAACTCTATCAGCGTTACCCTTGACGACCAGCTGATGCGCACGGTTACTATGGCAACGGCTTCGCCAGAATTTGCCGAAGATTTTGTTGAGTTGAACGGCAAACCGGTCGAGGTTACTGACCGGATGCGCGCTGTACTGCAGTCGCTGCGTCAGCGTTGCCAGCGGGGCCAGGACTTGGCCAGCTGGAAGGTGCGGGTTGCCACCAGGAACAGCTTCCCCACGGCTGCCGGCCTCGCCAGCTCCTCTTCGGGTTTGTGCGCCTTTGCGGTTGCCGTCGCCAGGCTGTACGGAATTGTGGGCGACGGCGGTTCGGACAGCTGCGAGTGAGTGTAGCTGTCAGCTGGGGCTGTTATCTTGTCAGCTGGGGCTGTTATCTTGTCAGCTAGGGCTGTTATTTTGTCAGCTGGGGCTGTTATTTTGTCAGCTGTGGTTGTTATCTTGTCAGCTGGGGCTGTTATCTTGTCAGCTGGGGCTGTTATCTTGTCAGCTAGGGCTGTTATCTTGTCAGCTGGAGCTGTTATTTTGTCAGCTGTGGTTGTTATCTTGTCAGCTGGGGCTGTTATCTTGTCTGCTGGGGCTGTTATCTTGTCAGCTAGGGCTGTTATCTTGTCAGCTGTGATTGTTATCTTGTCAGCTGTGATTGTTATCTTGTCAGCTGTGGCTGTAGTCTTGTCAGTTATGGTTGTAATCTTGTCAGTCTAGCACCCCAGTTGTACACCCATTCCCTTCCTCCGCACCGTCAGCGCCGACACCCTTCGCTGGCTCAGCACGGTGGCCCGGCTCGGCTCCGGCTCCGCCTGCCGCTCTCTGTTCGCCGGCTTCGCCGAATGGTCGGCCGGCCAGCGTCCGGACGGCGTGGACTCGACCGCCAGCCAGCTGGCCTCGGCCGGCCACTGGGACCTGCGCGTCCTCGTCTGCGTAGTTGGCGCCGGCGCCAAATCGGCGCCGTCCACCCAGGCAATGGCGCGGACCGTGGCCACCAGCTCGCTGCTTCCGGCCAGGCTGAGCTGCCTGCCCGACAGGCTGGCCGCGGTGCGCGAGGCGGTGGCCGGCCGCGACTTCGCTAGCCTGGCCGAGATGTCCATGCGGGACAGCAACTGCCTGCATGCGGTGTGCGCGGACACCTACCCGCCCGTGCACTACCTGACCGACGCTTCGCGCGCCATCATCGACTTCGTGCACCGGCTGAACGAAGCCTCCGGCCGAGTCGTTCTCGGCTACACAGCGGATGCCGGCCCGAACGTCTGCCTGCTGGCCCAGCCGGCCGATGTACACCTGGCTGCTGGTTGTCTGCAGCGGGCCTTCGACATCGGCCAGGTGGTCGGCGACTTAGGCGAGGCGGCCGACAATTCGAAGGTTCCCTCAGACTGGGCTGGCGACGGCAGCGGCGGCGAGGGGGCGACTGCGCGCCACCGGATCGAATCGCTGCTGATCTGCCGGCTCGGCCGGGGGGCGCTCGATATTCCACAGGCGGAGGCGGCCGCTTGGTTTGATTCTGACTGACTGACTGACTGACTGACTGACTGACTGACTGACTGACTGACTGACTGACTGACTGACTGACTGACTGACTGACTGACTGACTGACTGACTGACTGACTGACTGACTGACTGACTGACTGACTGACTGACTGACTGACTGACTGACTGACTGACTGACTGACTGACTGACTGACTGACTGACTGACTGACTGACTGACTGACTGACTGACTGACTGACTGACTGACTGACTGACTGACTGACTGACTGACTGACTGACTGACTGACTGACTGACTGACTGACTGACTGACTGACTGACTGACTGACTGACTGACTGACTGACTGACTGACTGACTGACTGACTGACTGACTGACTGACTGACTGACTGACTGACTGTCTTGAGTGAATGGGTGACTGACTGACTGACTGACTGACTGACTGACTGACTGACTGACTGACTGACTGACTGACTGACTGACTGACTGACTGACTGACTGACTTATGCTACTTCCTTTGCAGTGCAGCTTTCTAATCATAATCTGCTTCCAAGTCTAGTCGAAACCCTGCATCTAAACTCCCAAATCCCTATTTCTATATTCCCCATTCCAAAAGCCACTAAGCACCCATCTTCAGCAATTTTTTTATGTTAGAATCAACATTTCAAATTATACAATACATTTTTCTCTGTAGCCAGTGTTGCGCATGATTCCTTGGTGCAGTTTTTACTTGAATTTGCTAATATTGGAATTGTTTGGACAATTTTAAACTCCTAGCAAGTTTATTCATGAATTGAATCGATTGATTCAGTTTTTATGACTTATATATTTATTTGGCGTATTAAGTGGAAGCGATATGGGGCGGGTAGGGTGCATCGGTTTTTTTATGATGACGTGAGGGTTGAGAAATTGCGTTAAACTTCAGTTTATAAGCCATTATTTACGCATTAATAACACACCTGTTACTAATTGCGTTGAAGGCGAAATGTTTTTACTTCTAACATTAATCACTAACTAATAAAACCGTCTGTCTGCCATTGACACCTGCCACTCTATTTTCACTCAGTCCATTTCCAGTCCATGTTCACTCATTTTCACACATTTCCAGTCCATGTTCACTCATTTTCACACATTTCCAGTCCATGTTCACTCATTTTCACACATTTCCAGTCCATGTTCACTCATTTTCACACATTTCCAGTCCATGTTCACTCATTTTCACACATTTCCAGTCTATGTTCACTCATTTTCACACATTTCCAGTCTATGTTCACTCATTTTCACACATTTCCAGTCCATGTTCACTCATTTTCACACATTTCCAGTCTATGTTCACTCATTTTCACACATTTCCAGTCCATGTTCACTCATTTTCACACATTTCCAGTCCATTTTCACTCATTTTCACACATTTCCAGTCCATTTTCACTCATTTTCACACATTTCCAGTCTATGTTCACTCATTTTCACACATTTCCAGTCTATGTTCACTCATTTTCACACATTTCCAGTCCATGTTCACTCATTTTCACACATTTCCAGTCCATTTTCACTCATTTTCACACATTTCCAGTCCATTTTCACTCATTTTCACACATTTCCAGTCTATGTTCACTCATTTTCACACATTTCCAGTCCATGTTCACTCATTTTCACACATTTCCAGTCCATGTTCACTCATTTTCACACATTTCCAGTCCATGTTCACTCATTTTCACACATTTCCAGTCCATGTTCACTCATTTTCACACATTTCCAGTCCATGTTCACTCATTTTCACACATTTCCAGTCCATGTTCACTCATTTTCACACATTTCCAGTCCATTTTCACTCATTTTCACACATTTCCAGTCCATGTTCACTCATTTTCACACATTTCCAGTCCATGTTCACTCATTTTCACACATTTCCAGTCCATTTTCACTCATTTTCACACATTTCCAGTCCATGTTCACTCATTTTCACACATTTCCAGTCCATTTTCACTCATTTTCACACATTTCCAGTCCATGTTCACTCATTTTCACACATTTCCAGTCCATGTTCACTCATTTTCACACATTTCCAGTCCATGTTCACTCATTTTCACACATTTCCAGTCCATTTTCACTCATTTTCACGCATTTCCAGTCCATTTTCACTCATTTTCACACATTTCCAGTCTATGTTCACTCATTTTTCGAATACTGTCCCTTTGTAGTCACACATTGACTAATTATCTGTGAAATTCACTCGCTCAGTCATTTTCACTCCGATTCACGCAATCTTTTCACGTTAAAATAGTTTCACAGCTCCTCCTTCGTCGCTTTCACAGCCTCCGCCTGCTCAGTGAACTCTTCTTCATCACCAGCCAACTCGCCCTCCTCGTGAAGCCGCTTCTGCTGTTCCTCCATCAGGCGCCTCTTCTCGGCAACGGCAGCTGCCTCAGCTGACTGGCGCTCGCCTTGCAGATGATCGACTATGATGTCCACCACCCCGGAGATGATGTTGTGCAGCTTGTGCGCCTCGTCCCGCTCCGCCCTGCTCATCTTGCTGCCGCCGCCGATGCCGCCGCCGCCGCCGCCGCCACCGTTTAGCAGCTGGTCGATGGCGGCGTTCTCGCGTTCGAGAACTCGATCGATTGGCGACCCCTGCCGAGGGGAGTGTTGTGCGGTGTTGGAAGGATTGATTAGCTAGCAGTTAGCTGGGTTGGATTATTTACTAATTTTAGTTAGTAAGTTACTAGTTAAGCAGTTAGACGCCCCACATACTAGACATGCTCAACTTGCAACGCTAACTAGTGCACTCTCACCTAGCCAGACTACAAGTTAGTTGTATACGATACTCGTATTTTAGTTAGATAGTTAGCTAGTTAATTACCTAGCTAGTTGGTTGGCTAGTTAATTAGTTAGTTAGCTAATTAGTTAGCTTGTTTGTTTGTTTGTTAGCTAGTTAGTTAGTTAGTTAGTTAGTTAGTAGTTAGCTAGTTAGTTAGTTAGTTAGTTAGTTAGCTAGTTAGTTTGTTTGTTAATTAGTTTGTTTGTTTGTTTGTTAGCTAGCTAGTTTAATTTGCTAGTTAGTTAGTTAGTTAGTTAGTTAGTTAGTTAGTTAGTAGTTAGTTAGTAGTTAGTTAGTTGGTTAGTTAGTTAGTTAGTTGGTTAGTTAGTTAGTTAGTTAGTTAGTTAGTTAGTTAGTTAGTTAGTTAGTTAGTTAGTTAGTAGTTAGTTAGTTGGTTAGTTAGTTAGCTAGTTAGTTAGTTAGTTAGTTAGTTAGTTAGTTAGTTAGTTAGTTAGTTAGTTAGTTATTAGTTAGTTAGTTAGTTAGTTAGTTAGTTAGTTAGTTAGTTAGTTAGTTAGTAGTTAGTTAGTTGGTTAGTTAGTTAGTTAGTTAGCTAGTTAGTTTGTTTGTTAATTTGTTTGTTTGTTTGTTTGTTAGCTAGCTAGTTTAACTTGCTAGTTAGTTGGCTGTCTGCATGGGTGCTTCGAGTGCAGCCGCAAGCAGTCATACTCATTCCTCTGCACGCGCACGCATACTTACGCAGACACGCTCACACAGGGTGTACAACAGACGCGACTTTCTTATCGTCAGGCATGTAGAAAAGTGTGACCTCTGGAGGTTGGTCCTCCTGTGGTTGGAGGGGCTTGAATCAAACGGACAAGACCGCTCAGCATGCATGGACCTTTCCTTAACGCGAGAGTCCGACGTGTCAGCGCCTCGCTACTCAACTCAGCTGGCAAAGCTTCAATGTAGTCAACACTTAATCGCGGATTGTTTGATCTATTCCGGAGTCATTTAAGAGATGCGAAAAGCGTGTTTGCACTGTTCAACCCTCGGTTTAGTAAAGACACTGTAATCGCTAAACACTTGAGAACCCGGCCTTCTTGAGGATCATGCGGCGTCGTTTTGAGTAGATATTCTTTTCTATTTGTCTTAAGCAATCTGTAGCCATTGCTTGTGTGTGTCTCCACGCATATACCTTCTATAGATTTCACATGACAAACACACTCTTTATGTTTAACATTCTGAAGATTTATTTAGTCTAAGGATGAGCTTCAACTCGCGGACTGTTATGTAAACTACGAGCACCCTCTAGAATAATAAAATAAAAATCTTGTATACTCTACTCATTTACTTGAGCAAGTAGTATAATTCGGTCTGGCTGGATACCTTCATTAGCTGGCGTAACAGCCGCTGATAATAGAACACGTAGCGCTTGGAGTGCGGCA
Source organism: Macrostomum lignano (assembly GCA_002269645.1). NCBI lineage: Eukaryota > Metazoa > Platyhelminthes > Macrostomidae > Macrostomum > Macrostomum lignano. The sequence goes on along the minus strand of NIVC01001639.1, from coordinate 40,467 downwards.
GATCACTGGCCGCCTGCGCCACCTCCTCGGACAGCTGCTGCAGGTTCCGGCCGAGCACCAGGTCGGCCGCTCGGTCTCTGAGTAGCCGTTCGATCTGGGCCACCCGGCCAGCGCCAGGCTCCAGCTTACCGTCCGGCTGGCGGTGCGACCCGGTCATGTCGTTGATGAAACCGACAATCTCGTGCAGGTCCACGTCGCCGCCGTATCTGGTTTAAGGGGATTTGGCGAGATCGTTCTGTTTGACCGGAGCGTTACGATTGTCGATTGGGGGGTTAACACCCAGCTGTTGGATCAAGGTTGTCTGTTCGATTGAAAGACTGCATGTTCGATTGGAAGGTTGCATGTTTGATTGGAAGGTTGCCTGTTTGATTGGAAGGTTGCCTGTTTGATTGGAAGGTTGCATGTTTGATTGGAAGGTTGCATGTTTGATTGGAAGGTTGCCTGTTCGGTTGGAAGGTTGCCTGTTTGATTGAAAAGTTGCATGTTCGATTGGAAGGTTGCCTGTTTGATTGGAAGGTTGCATGTTTGATTGGAAGGTTGCATGTTTGATTGGAAGGTTGCATGTTTGATTGGAAGGTTGCATGTTTGATTGGAAGGTTGCATGTTTGATTGGAAGGTTGCATGTTTGATTGGAAGGTTGCATGTTTGATTGGAAGGTTGCGTGTCTAAAATTTTGCCTAACTGATTAGAGGACCATCTGTTCACCCAATGGGCTTAGTGATTTAGGTCAAAGGGTTGCAGTAGAGCATGCAAGTCTCAAACTCGGCACCTCACCTCACAATGTTATTCTTGTCGCCCCTGGGGAACCACAGCAGCGTCGGGTTCCTCTGCGCCTGAAAGAACCTCGCCAGCTGAGGTTCCCGGGTCACGTCCGCCCGGCCGAACACCACGTGGTGGCCCTCGTGCCGGAAGACGTCGGCAATTTTCTCGTAGACCGCGCACGGCTCGCCACACTCCGGCGTGTACAGAGCCAGCATGGCGTTGGTCTCGTTGTCCAGGATCACGGACGCGTAGCTGCTGGCGTTCACCACCACCGTGGCGCCAGTTGTCCACGGGTTCGCTGAGTCGCCTTCGTCTGCCGCTCCGCCATCGTCGGTCGCGGTCTCCAGCGAGGCGCCGCCGTAGAGACTCTCGCCGGAGCGCGTCAGGCCGGCCTTGACGGCACTCTGCAGGCGAAGGCCGCGCAGGAATTTCACCAGCGCCTCCTCGGTCACCTCGCCGTAGAAGGTGATCGGCGTCGACGAATGAGGGAAGGCCTTCAACACCGGCACTTCATCGGCGTGGAACCGCATGGCCAGCACCGGCTCCTGGCGGATGTCGATGCGGCCGAATTTTACGTCCGGATGCGAAACGGAGTGGGACAGGGCCAGGCTGCGGGTGCGAGGCGGATCGGGGCTCGGTGTCTGCGAGTTCTGGGGCTTTATGAACTCAATGGCAGACAGACATACACTCGGACAGACAGACGGACAGACAGACAGACAGACAGACAGACAGACAGACAGACAGACAGAAAGACAGACAGACAGACAGACAGACAGACAGACAGACAGACAGAAAGACAGACAGAAAGACAGACAGACAGACAGACAGACAGACAGACAGACAGACAGACAGACAGACAGACAGACAGACAGACAGTCAGGCTGACAGGCGCACAGGCAGCCTTACCGCTGCATGACGGAGAGCACCTCCACGCAGGGCTGGCAGCCGGGCGAGTAGAACAGCACCAGCGCCAGAGTCTTGGTGCCCACAACGCTGGCCAAGTTCTTCTCCGTGATGTCCAGCACCCGTTTAGCCTCGGCCGGGCCTATCGGTGATAGCAGGCCGGCCAGAAGCGGCAGCAGCAGCAGCATGGCCGGGACAAACTGGTTCGTCGCTGCACGCTAACAAAAGCAAAAGAAATGTTTTGACTCTGCGATGACCCACAGGGGGATCTCGTGAATTTATTCCTAGAATTTAGGGAAAAGAAGTCGGAAAGGCTCTAACTGTGCTGACGTGTCCCTCTCCCCCTTCTCCCTCTCTGCGCCACTAAGCCAGCCAGCAGCTGCCGCCAGCTCAATCTGCTGCTGCTGTTGTTGTTCCAGCTAGCAAAGAAACAATTAATCTGGGGCGAGGGGGGCCGCAGAGCTGGAAATCTTGTGCGAGCGTCCGGCTTGTGCAGAGGTTTTCTATTCTGGAATTGACGAAGTCTACATGAGTCATGTAGATTGCCTTCCTTCTCCCCTTCAACCCTCTGTTTTACCCTCTCCTCTTCTACCCTCTGTTTTACCCTCTCTGCTTCAACCCTCTGTTTTACCCTCTCTGCTTCAACCCTCTGTTTTACCCTCTCTGCTTCAACCCTCTGTTTTACCCTCTCTCCTTCAACCCTCTGGTTTCCCCTCTCCCCTTGAACCCTCTGTTTTACCCTCTCCTCTTCTACCCTCTGTTTTACCCTCTCTCCTTCAAACCTCTGTTTTACCCTCTCCTCTTAAACCCTCTGTTTTACCCTCTCCTCTTAAACCCTCTGTTTTACCCTCTCCCCTTGAACCCTCTGTTTTACCCTCTCCCCTTGAACCCTCTGTTTTACCCTCTCCTCTTCTACCCTCTGTTTTACCCTCTCCCCTTGAACCCTCTGTTTTACCCTCTCCTCTTCTACCCTCTGTTTTACCCTCTCCCCTTGAACCCTCTGTTTTACCCTCTCCTCTTCTACCTTCTGTTTTACCCTCTCTCCTTCAAACCTCTGTTTTACCCTCTCTGCTTCAACCCTCTGTTTTACCCTCTCTCCTTCAAACCTCTGTTTTACCCTCTCTGCTTCAACCCTCTGTTTTACCCTCTCTCGTTCAACCTAGCGAAAAAATAAATTCTTCCCAGACTAGTGGGATAATTTTCCCTTGAATTTACCACCCTCAAATCCCAAAGGAGCTTTGCAACCGACTTGAAATCTGTCAAAGGCTCTTAGACTAGTCAAGCCCTGGCTCCAGTTTTTGTACTCATTACATTTATTAGAAATTTGCCGAGAAATATTTTACAGTTGAATGAACTTTAAAAATTCAAAATTTAGCGGTGCGTGAGGGGGAGGTCTTTCTGTCTGGTCAAGTTTAAATGGCTAGAGTTTTCACCCGAAACTTATTTATTATTGATGTCTGGTCCTCTTCGCACTTTCTGTTAGCACTGAATTATTGCTTATGTTGTCACTCCATTCACACTTCTGTAGTCACCCCATTCACACTTATGTAGTCACTCCATTCACACTTCTGCAGTCACTACATTCACGCTTCTGTAGTCACTCCATTCACACCTGCAGTCACTCCATTCACACTTCTACAGTCACTCCATTCACACTTCCGTAGTCACTCCATTCACACTTCTGCAATCACTACATTCACGCTTCTGTAGTCACTCCATTCACACTTCTGCAGTCACTCCATTCACGCTTCTGTAGTCACTCCATTCACACTTCTGTAGTCACTCCATTCACACTTCTACAGTCACTCCATTCACACTTCCGTAGTCACTCCATTCACACTTCTGCAATCACTACATTCACGCTTCTGTAGTCACTCCATTCACACTTCTGCAGTCACTCCATTCACGCTTCTGTAGTCACTCCATTAACACTTCTGTAGTCACTCCATTCACACTTCTACAGTCACTCCATTCACACTTCTGTAGTTCCATATTCTTTTTCTCTTTGCCCCATTTCTAAATTTAGACTCATTTCTTTTCCCACCGACCTATTGCTTCTGGTTTCCAAGCGCAACAATAGTTTTTCCCGAACCAACTTCGTTGCTAGGCCGGTCTGGTTGCCCCCCCCCCCTAATCGCAGCGGCTTCCCGCCCGAGCAATCCAAAGATTTGAACAGACCAAGAAATGATTTCGGCTGGCTTAGCGAGCTCAAGTGTCGAGGCTGCTGCTCAGACTGTCGGCCTGAGAGGCCAGCGACTGATCAAATAGTTGCGTCCCAGAATCTGATTCTTACTGCTGCTGCATCAATTGATGGGGAACAGGGGGGAGACTGGGAGAGGAAATTGCTGCATGGCTGATTCTTTCCTTAAAGAGAAGAATTTTTTAAAGAAAAAAGACACGTTCTATTGATAATGAAAATTTTCTGAGGAGATCTCAGGCTAGCAATTTGCTGCCTGCAGTCTTCGATAAAATCTTCTGGCCCATTGTTACTGACTGCGAAAGCTGGAATGCGACCCGCTTGCTCAGCACAATGGGAGCTGGTCAGAAATGGGAATTGGCTGCACCAAGTACTCGGGACCTGCTGTCGCATACCTACTCTTTACCCTACTCTCCCCTCCCCCCTACTCCCCCTCTCCCCTACTCTCCCCTACTCTCCCTTCTCCCCTTACTCTCCCCTCTCCCATACTCTCTCCCCTACTCTCCCTTCTCCCTACTATACCCTACTCTCCCCTACTCTCCCTCCCCTACTCTCCTTTCTCAACCTACTCTCCCCTCCCCCTACTCTCCCCTTTCCCCTACTCTACCCTACTCTACCCTACTCTCCCCTACTCTCTCCTCTCCCCTACTCTCCCTTCTCAACCTACTCTCCCCTCCCCCCTACTCTCCCCTTTCCCCTACTGTCCCCTTTCCCCTACTCTCCCCTCTCTCATACTCTGCCGGAGCAGCAATCCCACTTTTTGAGTCGTAGAGTTATCAATTCAGAGCAGCACCTGTGGCTTCACTGAGTGAAGCACCCCGGATTGAGTGACTGCATGATGGACGGCCACCAACCAGCCCGACTACTCCAGACACCTCTCGGCTCTGGAATGTCAGATCGGTAGCTCAGGGGGTAGCAGCCTAGCAACTTGAATTATGCATGACAAAAGTTGGCCCAGAATCCAGCAGCTTCATCGCTATAACCCCCATCCCCAGCTGACTATCTGCTACTCAATTCTAAAAAAAACGTTTCAAGCCTTCTCACTGAGACCTGGGCTGTGCTGTATTATCTATCCAATAGTTTTTTGGTGGCAACATTGAACTGGTTGGGAGCAGAGCTGCTACGCTCGGGCAATTCATTTCTGTTGGCTGCTGGCCCTGCCCTATCCAAGCTGCTGTGGCAGATTCCCCTCCCAGCCTCCCCTCCTGCCTCATCATAGAGCTGCCAGCGCGGCAGCCTCCGCCGCTGCCGCCGCCGCTGCCGCAGTAGCAGAGTTGCCCAGGAGAAGACAAACGCTCGCCAAATCTTTTAGAAATCCACGATATTCTGGAAGTCGGCGGAACCGATTTTTCTTCATCACAAAAGCAACTGCAAAGAGCTGAGGCAGGCAATGAGTCGTGAGTCTCCGGTTAATCTAATAGTATTAGAAAATTTGTCACTGATTGCAACTTGAAACTTTGCCAAAAAACCATGTTAACCACCCCCCGCAGCCAATTTTGTAACTGCCGTTGCCGTCGTTCTGTGCCTTCTGGGTTCGGCGACCGCCTACAGGCAGCTCATGCGGACTGGCAAGTGTGAGTATCCCGATTCTCCCTAAATCCCGATTCTCCCTAAATCCCGATTCTCCCTAAATCCCGATTCTCCCTAAATCCCGATTCTCCCTAAATCCCGATTCTCCCTAAATCCCGATTCTCCCTATATCCCGATTCTCCCTAAATCCCGATTCTCCCTAAATCCCGATTCTCCCTAAATCCCGATTCTCCCTAAATCCCGATTCTCCCTAAATCCCGATTCTCCCTAAATCCCGATTCTCCCTAAATCCCGATTCTCCCTAAATCCCGATTCTCCCTAAATCCCGATTCTCCCTAAATCCCGATTCTCCCTAAATCCCGATTCTCCCTAAATCCCGATTCTCCCTAAATCCCGATTCTCCCTATATCCCGATTCTCCCTAAATCCTAATCCCTCCCTAAATCCCGATTCTCCCTAAATCCCGAATGTCCCTAAATCCCGATTCTCCTTATATCCTGATCCCTCCCTAAATCCCGATTCTCCCTAAATCCCGATTCTCCCTAAATCCCGATTCTCTCTAAATCCTAATCCCTCCCTAAATCCCGATTCTCCCTAAATCCCGAATGTCCCTAAATCCCGATTCTCCTTATATCCTGATCCCTCCCTAAATCCCGATTCTCCCTAAATCCCGATTCTCCCTAAATCCCGATTCTCCATAAATCCTGATCCCTCCCTAAATCCCGATTCTCCCTAAATCCCGATTCTCCATAAATACTGATCCCTCCCTAAATCCCGATTCTCCCTAAATCCCGATTCTCCCTAAATCCCGATTCTCCCTAAATCCCGATTCTCCCTAAATCCCAATTCTCCCTAAATCTTGATTCTCCCTAAGTCCCGATTCTCCCTAAATCTTGATTCTCCCTAAATCCCAATTCTCCCTAAATCTTGATTCTCCCTAAGTCCCGATTCTCCCTAAATCTTGATTCTCCCTAAGTCCCGATTCTCCCTAAACCCCGATTCTCCCTGAATCCCGATTTTCCCTAAATCCCGATTCTCCCTAAGTTTCAATTCTCCCTAAACCCCCAATTCTTTCTAATTCCCTTTTTTCTAAATCCCGATTCTTCCCAAATCCTAATTCTTCCCAAGTCCGAATTCTTCCCAAAACCCAGTTCTTCAATAAATCTCAGTTTTCCCATAAATCTCCCAACCGGATCCCGCAGCCGGCCCCGGAGTTGTTGGCAACGACTGTCCCCGTTCGACTCCGTGGCCTTGCAAGAGCGGCCAGTGCCTCTCGTTCGCTTTCATCTGCGACGGCCGGGCCGACTGCATCGACGGCTACGACGAGGACAAGGCGCTGTGCACCGCCAGTGAGCAGCCTTCGGTGTTGTTGATTACTCAGCATTTGTCTATGGCCAAAAGTCCATCTGAGAAGCTGATAAATCCTTATTGAATGCGTAGCCTTCCGTGTATAGAAAAATGGAGAAGGATCTGTTCCAATTGTGGACTTCTAAAAATAGCATCTGGACTGGAAGCGGCCTTGTATTAAAGCATTGGCTTGTTGCCAACAACAGCATCTGCAACTGCGACTTATTGGATAGGGTTGAGTTCCGATATGCTGGTTGGATAAGGGACGCCACCTGTCCAGGAGCTCTTTTTAGAAGTCCTGTGAACTCAGACTTGAAACCAATCGTAATGACAGTTTTGCGGATTTCAGAAGACTTAGGAAGGATTCTGGAAGAACTGGGATTCGGCAAGAATTGGGATTCGGGAAGAATTGGGATTCGGGAAGAATCGGGATTCGGGAAGAATTAGGATTCGGGAAGAATTGGGATTCGGGAAGAATTGGGATTCGGGAAGAATTGGGATTCGGGAAGAATTGGAATTCGGGAAGAATCGGGATTCGGGAAGAATTAGGATTCGGGAAGAATTGGGATTCGGGAAGAATTGGGATTCGGGAAGAATTGGGATTCAGGAAGAATCCTGATTCGAGAAGAACTGGGATTCGGAAAGAATTGGGATTCGGGAAGAATTGGGATTCGGGAAGAATTGGGATTCGGGAAGAATCGGGATTCAGGAAGAATTGGAATTCAGGAAGAATCGGGATTCAGGAAGAATCGGGATTCGGGAAGAATCGGGATTCAGGAAGAATTGGAATTCGGGAAGAATCGGGATTCGGGAAGAATCGGGATTCAGGAAGAATCGGGATTCGGGAAGAATCGGGATTCGGGAAGAATCGGGATTCGGGAAGAATTGGGATTCGGGAAGAATTGGGATTCAGGAAGAATTGGGATTCAGGAAGAATCGGGATTCGGGAAGAATCGGGATTCGGGAAGAATCGGGATTCGGGAAGAATTGGGATTCGGGAAGAATTGGAATTCGGGAAGAATTGGAATTCGGGAAGAATCGGGATTCGGGAAGAATTGGGATTCAGGAAGAATCGGGATTCGGGAAGAATTGGGATTCAGGAAGAATTGGAATTCGGGAAGAATCGGGATTCGGGAAGAATTGGGATTCGGGAAGAATTGGGATTCAGGAAGAATTGGGATTCAGGAAGAATCGGGATTCGGGAAGAATCGGGATTCGGGAAGAATCGGGATTCGGGAAGAATTGGAATTCGGGAAGAATTGGAATTCGGGAAGAATCGGGATTCGGGAAGAATTGGGATTCAGGAAGAATTGGGATTCAGGAAGAATCGGGATTCGGGAAGAATCGGGATTCGGGAAGAATTGGGATTCGGGAAGAATCGGGATTCGGGAAGAATTAGGATTCGGGAAGAATTGGGATTCGGGAAGAATTGGGATTCGGGAAGAATTGGGATTCGGGAAGAATTGGAATTCGGGAAGAATCGGGATTCGGGAAGAATTAGGATTCGGGAAGAATTGGGATTCGGGAAGAATTGGGATTCGGGAAGAATTGGGATTCAGGAAGAATCCTGATTCGAGAAGAACTGGGATTCGGAAAGAATTGGGATTCGGGAAGAATTGGGATTCGGGAAGAATCGGGATTCAGGAAGAATTGGAATTCAGGAAGAATCGGGATTCAGGAAGAATCGGGATTCGGGAAGAATCGGGATTCAGGAAGAATTGGAATTCGGGAAGAATCGGGATTCGGGAAGAATCGGGATTCGGGAAGAATCGGGATTCAGGAAGAATTGGGATTCGGGAAGAATTAGGATTCGGGAAGAATCGGGATTCGGGAAGAATCGGGATTCGGGAAGAATCGGGATTCGGGAAGAATCGGGATTCGGGAAGAATCGGGATTCGGGAAGAATCGGGATTCGGGAAGAATCGGGATTCGGGAAGAATTGGGATTCGGGAAGAATCGGGATTCGGGAAGAATCGGGATTCGGGAAGAATCCTGATTCGAGAAGAACTGGGATTCGGAAAGAATTGGGATTCGGGAAGAATCTGGATTCGGGAGACAAACTAATCGAAAGGAATGGAAATCGGGCATCAGGCTTTCCAGTCCAGATGCTATTTAAAAGTCTTTGCAGGAATGTTAATTTACAGCTTGATACTAGCCATTAGCTGGACTGGTGAACCCAGAGGTGGTCGGGCTTGGGTAGGGCCCATTTGTTTGCTTGAGTAGGTGGGAATTCTCCGCTCAGTTTATAGTCAGTCAAACAACTAACTCGACTCCATTAGCCTGATTGAGTCCTGCAGGTCAGTTGCGCTGCAAATTTATCTGTTTTATTGGGGGCGGCACCGCCCCGGCCCTCTCTGCTTACTTTGTCTCAGGGTGAGATAAAGGGGCTTGTTCTTCCACTTTTCAATCTCTCAGGGTGAGATTGTGAGGCTTCTAACTTCTCAATTTTCAGAATCTTAAGATTCAGAATCTTCTACAATTATATTTAATCTCATGGTGAGAGTAGAGATTAACATAAAGATTTGCATAGAGATTTATATATAGATTTAAAGAAAGATTGACGTAGAGATTTGCATAGAGATTGACATAGAGATTTTCATAGAGATTGACATAGAGATTTGCATAGAGATTGACATAGAGATTTGCATAGAGATTGACATAGAGATTTGCATAGAGATTGACATAAAGATTGACATAGAGATTTGCATAGAGATTGACATAGAGATTGACATAGAGATTGACATAGAGATTGACATAGAGATTGACATAGAGATTTGCATAGAGATTGACATAGAGATTGACATAGAGATTGACATAGAGATTTGCATAGAGATTGACATAGAGATTTGCATAGAGATTGACATAGAGATTGACATAGAGATTGACATAGAGATTTGCAATTAGATTGACATAGAGATTTGCATAGAGATTGACATAGAGATTTGCATAGAGATTGACATAGAGATTGACATAGAGATTTGCAATGAGATTGACATAGAGATTTGCATAGAGATTGACATAGAGATTGACATAGAGATTGACATAGAGATTTGCAATTAGATTGACATAGAGATTTGCATAGAGATTGACATAGAGATTTGCATAGAGATTGACATAGAGATTGACATAGAGATTGACATAGAGATTGACATAGAGATTTGCAATGAGATTGACATAGAGATTTGCATAGAGATTGACATAGAGATTTAAATAGCGATTTACATGCACATTCACATAGATTGACATTTCCTTCATTCTCAGTCTAAGCGGTCACCGCTTTTAATTATCAGTTTGAGGAGCTGTGACAGCTAAAAATTTTGGGGTGTCAAAAACCTGTGACAGCTCCCGTCACCTGGAGGCGACCGGGTGACAGCCTCTGTAAATTCACCTGTCAACTGGAGATTTGTATTTATCAAGTTGTTTTTTTTGTCATCAAGTCAGTCTAATATTCTGCAAACAGGAATTAATCACACTGGGAATAAGTGACGCACTGTGAGGTCCTCTGCGAAAATGTCAATATATTGAAGCTGACAGCAGCCCACCTTAGTGTCGCAGGCACTCGAATGGCTTCTGAGCCTCTTCAACTCCATCAAGGGTTGAAGGATTCAAGAGCGAAGCGGAACTGCGCGAGAATTTTCTGAATTTTCTGAATTTTCTGAATTTAATAATTTCATTTTGAGATAAAATTGTGTTTGCTCACTGCGTATGAATGTCTTTTGGGATTTGATTTTTTCTTTCAAAATCAGTGGATTTAATGCGCCTGCCTCCGAGCAAGCAGAAGCTCTCTCACGCTGCTTCATTCTCCATGTTCACGCTGCTTCATTCTCCATGTTCACGCTGCTTCATTCTCCATGTTCACGCTGCTTCATTCTCCATGTTCACGCTCCTTCATTCTCCATGTTCACCTTCCTTCATTCTCCATGTTCACGCTGCTTCATTCTTTTATTCAAGCTCCTTCATTCTCCATGTTCACGCTGCTTCATTCTTCATGTTCACGCTCCTTCATTCTCCATGTTCACGCTGCTTCATTCTTCATATTCACGCTCCTTCATTCTCCATGTTCACGCTGCTTCATTCTTCATGTTCACGCTGCTTCATTCTTCATGTTCACGCTGCTTCATTCTTCATGTTCACGCTGCTTCATTCTTCATGTTCACCTTCCTTCATTCTCCATGTTCACCCTCTTTCATTCTTCATGTTCACGCTCCTTCATTCTCCATGTTCACCCTCTTTCATTCTTCATGTTCACGCTGCTTCATTCTTCATGTTCACGCTGCTTCATTCTTCATGTTCACGCTCCTTCATTCTTCATGTTCACGCTGCTTCATTCTTCATGTTCACGCTCCTTCATTCTTCATGTTCACGCTGCTTCATTCTTCATGTTCACGCTGCTTCATTCTTCATGTTCACACTCCTTCATTCTTCATGTTCACGCTGCTTCATTCTTCATGTTCACACTCCTTCATTCTTCATGTTCACACTCCTTCATTCTTCATGTTCACGCTGCTTCATTCTTCATGTTCACGCTGCTTCATTCTTCATGTTCACGCTGCTTCATTCTTCACACACACGCACACACGCACACACATCCACACACACGCACACACATGAACTCGCAGTCAAACACATCGCTAGCAGCCCAAAAAAGCCCAGAAAAAAACACCCGGCACAACCGTAGAAAGCACTACCGAAGCCACCATATACGAACACCCGAAAGCATTAATCACAGCCCGGTCGGGCAAGCAATTCATTGGGCAAATGAAAGGTAAAAATGCACGCGGGACACAATATGGACTCCATTGTGGTGGGCGCGCGGCCGAAGCCAAACTTTTGGGACAGAAAAAATGCCCCATCTAAAAAGGGAGAAGGCGGAAGCCAGCAGCAGCCCCCTGAGCAGTGCTGTGAGAGCATAAACCTATTTTTCGGTAGCGTGGGAAAAGTTCATCGGGCTGCTCGGCCTGCGCTGTGGGGGGTGAAATTTGTCTTTGTAAGATGAATTCTTATCAGGCTGTTCGGACAAAATTTACTATAATAACATATCTGATCAAATATTAAAATCAAACATACTCCCACTAGTTCACTCCCTCTATCAGACACTAGTTCACTCCCTCTATCAGACACTAGTTCACTCCCTCTATCAGACACTAGTTCACTCCCTCTATCAGACACTAGTTCACTCCCTCTATCAGACACTAGTTCACTCCCTCTATCAGACACTAGTTCACTCCCTCTGTCAGACACTAGTTCACTCCCTCTATCAGACACTAGTTCACTCCCTCTATCAGACACTAGTTCACTCCCTCTATCAGACACTAGTTCACTCCCTTTGTCAGACACTAGTTCACTCCCTCTATCAGACACTAGTTCACTCCCTCTATCAGACACTAGTTCACTCCCTCTATCAGACACTAGTTCACTCCCTCTATCAGACACTAGTTCACTCCCTCTATCAGACACTAGTTCACTCCCTCTATCAGACACTAGTTCACTCCCTTTGTCAGACACTAGTTCACTCCCTCTATCAGACACTAGTTCACTCCCTCTATCAGACACTAGTTCACTCCCTCTATCAGACACTAGTTCACTCCCTCTATCAGACACTAGTTCACTCCCTCTATCAGACACTAGTTCACTCCCTCTATCAGACACTAGTTCACTCCCTCTATCAGACACTAGTTCACTCCCTCTATCAGACACTAGTTCACACCCTCTATCAGACACTAGTTCACTCCCTCTATCAGACACTAGTTCACTCCCTCTATCAGACACTAGTTCACTCCGTCTATCAGACACTAGTTCACTCCCTCTATCAGACACTAGTTCACTCCCTCTATCAGACACTAGTTCACTCCCTCTATCAGACACTAGTTCACCCCAGCACTATTACAGTACTAAACCCTAAATGAGTTTAGTCCACTCTCAAAAGTACATCGCGCACTTTCCTATGCTTTCAGAGGACCGGCCAGCCAGCATCATCCTGAAGATGTTCATCCAACGATTCCACTACTGGCTCATCCCCGGTGTCCTGGGCGAGGGCAGCCCGGACACCCTGTCCAAGCTGCTGACCGGTGAGCCAATCTCATCGAGTAGTCACTGTTCGAAAGTTCTCAAACAATATATTAGCGTTAATTCTCATTTCACTTGCTGTCTGTCTGAGATGCTTTCAAGTTCTTCAAATACTGCAAGAGGAGCCCGGAAATACAGAGTGAGATTATTAACAATCCTGCTTCTTCTACACTCTAAAGTCTATTTTTAGAGCTGCAGCTCGGGCAGGGAATCCGGCACTGAAGGGAACGAAATGAGAGTCTGAGAAATGCAGAATTTTTTTCTGTTTTAGTTAAACAGATATTGCTGTTCGCGGTCGTGACTGGCAGAATTTAATAGGAAAATATTCATTGAGATGAAGGAACTCAGAATATGAAGAATTTTTGGCTGACATTGAAATGGATTGAGATGGAATGGAATGGGATAAGATGTGGTGAGATGGGATGAGATGGGATGAGATGGGATGAGACATGATGAGATGGGATGAGATGGAGTGAGATGGGATGAGATGGAGTGAGATGGGATGACATAGGATGAGATGGGATAAGATGAAGTGAGATGGGATGAAATGGGATGAGATGGGATGAGATAGGATGAGATGGGATCAGATGGGGTGAGATGTGATGAGATGGAGTGAGATGTGATGAGATGGAGTGAGATGGGATGACATAGGATGAGATTGGATAAGATGAAGTGAGATGGGATGAAATGGGATGAAATGGGATGAGATGGGATGAGATAGGATGAGATGGGATCAGATGGGGTGAGATGTGATGAGATGGAGTGAGATGTGATGAGATGGAGTGAGATGGGATGACATAGGATGAGATTGGATAAGATGAAGTGAGATGGGATGAAATGGGATGAAATGGGATGAAATGGGATGAGATGGGATGAGATAGGATGAGATGGAGTTAGATAAGGATAGATGAAGTGAAATACGGTGAAATATGATGAGGTGGAGTGAGATTGGATGAGATGAAATAAGATAGGATGAGATAGGATGAGACATTGTGAGAAGGGATGCGATAGGATGAGATAGAGTTAGATGGAGGTAGATGGAGTAAGATAGGGTGAGATAGGGTGAGAACAGCCGACTTACGAATGCACAGAAGACCTGAACTCAGACACAGAAAGTCAACCACGAACAATGACACGAAAAAGGAGATATTAGAAAAGTCAATGCAAATGCAAAAGCAGGAAACATTTACCAGAACATTTTTTTATGTCTTCTCAAACATTTGAACAGTAAAAACACAATAAATTGGCTAAATCTTTGTTCCATCTTGAATCGAATTGCTTCAACTATTATTGAATGTCAAAGCCTGTCGCAGAACCTTTGCAGACAGCAGCAGAACTGGATGCCCCCCACAACGCAGAGAATAAGAAATAGAAAAGATCTTTCAGGTTCTTTCAGTTGCCATCCAGAAATTCATAGCATGACTCAAAAAAATAATATGTCAGGCAATCCACCAGACTGCCGCATGTGCTGAAGAAATTGATCAAAGTTGCTCAGCTACTATTCTCACGGCTATAAGGGACTTAACTGACTCTACTCATCTCACAGCTGACTTGATCTAGTCCGTTCTGATCTAATATGACTTCGCCTAAGCTATTTTGAGTCCAACTGACCCATTCTGACCCACCCTGACCCACCCTGACCCACCCTGACCCACCCTGACCCATCCTGACCCACCCTGACCTACCCTGACTCGGCCTGACCTACTTTGACAAATCCTGCCCATCCTGACCCATCCTGACCTACCCTGACCCAGCCTGACCTATTCTGACCCATCCTCCATCCTGACCCATCCTGATCCATCCTGATCCACTCTTACCCACCCTGACCAATCCTGACCAATCCTGACGCATTCTGACCTGCCCTGACCCGGCCTGACCTATTCTGACCCATCTTGACCTATTCTAACCTATCCTGACCCATCCTGACCCATCCTGCCCATCCTGACCCATCCTAACCCATCCTGACCCATCCTGACCCATCCTGACCCATCCTGCCCATCCTGAACCCTCCCCACAGAGGAGCGCAGCGTGGATGACTACGCCAAGAAGGTCAACCTGACCGCCGAGCAGCGCAACAAACTCGTCCGCACCATGGAATTCGCCCGCGACGGCCGCGTTCTCGACCTGATCCTGGACGGCATGCCCGAGGACGCCTACCGCGAGGCCTACGCCCTATTCGGTCGCATCGTGGATAGCGGCTTCCTCGGCTCCGAGGGCATCTAAAGAGCAGATGATCAAACGGCGACAAACTTAGCGGAACAACCAGGAGAGCGCACCCAGTGACCCGGGATTCCATCTAGTGACTCTCTTTCTCTCCCTGACTAAGGATTTAGAAACAGAAAGAAGCATTGCTGTCTTTTAGCGCTCTTGCGAGCCCTTCAAAACACCGCCTCCCTCCACACGCCACAAAATGTAACCCTCCCGCGTTCATCTCTTTGCGTAATTGACAGACCCAAGCAGGTGCGCCGCTGTCCGACGCACAGTAAAAATACAAGCTGAACATCAATGGAATCCTCAGCGGCTGGCCAAGCAAATCTCAGTTCGTTCTCGCCCTCGTGTGCGACTTTCCTGCGGCCGTTCATTTCCGCCTCGATGGCGACGATAGGGCGGATAATTTATGCTAATTAGCACCCATTTATGCATGGATCTGTAGGGCCCGATGCGGACATTAATAGCAGGCGATAAGAGATCAGGTTTCAGGCCGAGGTTGCAATGCGGGAGTAAATTCCAGAGGAGAAATCCTCCAAAAAACCCACGGCCAGGGGGGGGGGCTGTCAGCCAGAGAGTGGACGAACCCCATGGGACAACTGGAGAAATGGGAAAACTACCTCGTAAGTATCGGGCCCACCTGCAGTTGCGAGCGACAGCTCGAAGGATTTCTCCGCAGTGCCTTTTTAAGCTGCAGAAGACACTCAGAGCTCATGTTCCGCTGTACTTGTATGTAGGAAGCAGCTCTATATAGTTTTGAGTTCGAGTCTAGTTTGCTTGCACTTGCTCTGCGCTTTAAAAAAAATTGACATCGAATCTCCATCTCGATGCGCGAGCGGTTTTTTTCATCTCCAAGCCCCGGCTGGACTCCCAGCTCTCTCCAATGTGTGAGTAAAGGCGATCATCCAGAGCAATGGCTCGGTGGCCCAACTTGCACTTGCTAAACTCACCAGGTGGCTTGTCTGTGCCAATCTCGGCTCGGTAGTATTTGGATCTGCTCCAGCCTCACTCACGCGGGCCTGCCCCCCCCCCTCACTTCACCGGGGTGGTGGAGTTCAGACTCGCATTTTAGAGACTCAGAGTTCCCAATATTCCCATTTTTCGTCCTGAGGGGGGGTCTGCCCGGCCTCGCTCTCGGCTCTTCCTGTGCCCGGTCAGTCAGTCTGCCGGGCACGCAACCGCCTGAGATCTCTCAACTCTCTCTCTCCCTCTCCCTCGTCGCCTTTCTAATTTTGATCCCAACAACAACAGGTGGCAGTGGTTGGTTTTTTGGTTAATTAAAAATTGCATAGAACGAAGGAAGAATAGGAGAGGCTGAATTCAATGAGGCCTTTCTGGGGACGCCTGTTGCAGCACTATTGGTCTCTGCGGCCAGCATATTTGCTCTGCAGGCTCGTCACTTCAGCCGCAAATTGTGGCACAGGTTTCATCGGCAATTCATGAGAGTTCCGCTTGCTCAAATAGCCAGAGAGCAATCTCGACTCAAGCACACGCTGGACACTGCGCTGGGGAGTCGGAGGCAAAGTGGAGGCTGGCGCTCAGCTAGGCTGAAAGCAAAAGAAAGAACTGTTGGAGCTAAGCGGGGGTTTCAGTTCACTTGAAGCTCAGCAAAAGTTTAAGAAAGTGCTAACAGACTGCATATGAAGCAGGAATTATAGATGCTTCAAGGCGAATAGCTTTGCATCGACTTAGACAAATGCACACCTAAGTAGGGGGGGGGGGGTAGAAATGTATTCCCGCGGCTATTATCATATTTAATCCTGAGCTGTTTCTTCAGGATACAAGCCCATTTGCTCGGAATTCATCAACTCTACATTTACGTACCAGATCTGAAACAAATATAAGCAAATTGATCAAAGCAGGAGTAAGATTTCGTTGGGTATCAAATGTAGCAAACAGAATAGTCGAATCTTTATGTGTGTCCGGGTCGTGTGGAGAGTCGGACGCAGAGGCGTTTACCGCTAAACTTCTCTGCTTCCTGTCACCATGTTTCAGAAATTTGCATGCAATCGATCGTGTTCACATTAGTCTACTGTTTCTTCACAAGTAGACTAGTAGTAAGTATCGTTTGCCAGTTATTATCACTAAGAAGAAATCTCATCATTTAGGTAACAACCCCTGATTAAAGAAGCCATTATTATTATTGAGGTTAAAATTCATTGCCTGGGCTGCCTTCCGTTCCGTGAGGGCAGTCCTGCAGTCCGAGGCCCTGTCTGACCGCCAGAGGGCAGCGTTGTTCCAGGCGGTGGTCGAGACCGTCCTGCTGTACAACGCTGAGACCTAAACGCTGACGGACTCGCTGAAGCAACAAGTGGATGCTGCGCACCGCCTTCAAGATCTGCGACGAGCGAGTTTCCAACGAGGCACTACAGTATCGCCGCGCCGGCCCGGTCCGTTCAAGCGATCTGTTGCGCCGTGAGCGAATCCAGCTTGCAGGCCACATCAGCAGCGGCGAGTTGTACTGCCGGTGTCTGTCTGTCTGTCTGTCTGTCTGTCTGTGTGTCTGTCTGTCTGTCTGTGTGTCTGTCTGTCTGTCTGTCTGTCTGTCTGTCTGTCTGTCTGTCTGACTGTCTGTCTGTCTGTCTGTCTTAATGCCGTTACGAAGTTACTTATTATTCATTTCAACGCTAACGCGTTTTTCCCACTAACGGAATTAGAATTTTTTAATAACGCTGTCCAACACTGCTAACGAGTCTAAAACAAAAACAAGTCGCAAGTGCCAATCGTTTTGGCGGTCTCATTTCCGTTTGTTGGCGGTTGCACTTCCCGACAGTATAGACAACAAATATCTATCCAAACAGGCAACTGTTCCTAACTTAAAATTCAGCAGCCACCGCAACTTTTGATAACAGGGCTGTATTGCGTTCTTCAATTTGGACAATGAAGGGCAAACTGGTTTAGCCGAACTGAATTGAAGACTGAAGTGCTGAAAAGTTACAATGAAACTGATTGAGTAGCTAATTTGATCCGGTAACCTCGATTGTCTCGGTCTACCGATCGGTGTTACTCGGGTAGCATAGCTCTCGGCGGAGTGTTTCACCTCTGTTTGCCAACCATTATTTGTCTAGCATGTGGCATAGCCGTTTGCAGTAGGTTCATGAGGGATGCTAAATGCCACTTGCGGGTATTGGTTGGGGAAGAGATTTCAGCTGTTAGCAAATACAGAATCGTTTTACTTTTATCCCACTCTCGCCAGCTTCCAACTGCTTTTGGCTCACCAACTCAACGAAATTGAAAGCCAGAAATTCATTAGCCGTAACTAGACATGAACATTCTTCATATTATCACTTTTGCCGTTAGCTTCGTCACACTCCCGTCGCAGTCGACATCACAGTCTGACAAAGCTTCATTTGACGATCTGGCGATGCACCTGCTGGGTCTGCGCAACGGTTCCTACAACAGGGATGCTCGGCCACCGCCTGACAACGGGCAGGCAAATACCGTGACAGTGTTTATTCAGCTAAACAGCCTGGTGAAGGTGGTGAGCAAAAACCGTCGCTTGCTATGACGCTTCATGAATTATATAGATGAATTTTTGCAGCAGGGACCGTCTCCACGCCTTCGCCTTCCGCGACATCGTCCTAAGTACCAGTGCTGACCCTGACTTTCTAGTCGTCAGGCATGAGCACATGCTGTCACACATGACCCTGACTTTCTAGTCGTCAGGCATGAGCACATGCTGTCACACATGACCCTGACTTTCTAGTCGTCAGGCATGAGCACATGCTGTCACACGTGACCCTGACTTTCTAGTCGTCAGGCATGAGCACATGCTGTCACACATGACCCTGACTTTCTAGTCGTCAGGCATGAGCACATGCTGTCACTCATGACCCTGACTTTCTAATCATCAGGCATGAGCACATGCTGTCACACATGACCCTGACTTTCTAGTCATCAGGCATGAGCACATGCTGTCACACATGACCCTGACTTTCTTGTCGTCAGGCATGAGCACATGCTGTCACACATGACCCTGACTTTCTAGTCGTCAGGCATGAGCACATGCTGTCACACATGACCCTGACTTTCTAGTCGTCAGGCATGAGCACATGCTGTCACACATGACCCTGACTTTCTAGTCATCAGGCATGTACACTCTCTGTGCCTTGGTGGTTGGCCCTCATGGGAGTAAATCACACGACAACCCCCTGTAAAATTTTAGCTCCAAATTAATGTAATTAAATACGTAATTAAACCAGGGGTCGTAGCGCAAGAGTCAGACACATTTACCTGTGACAGAACAGCGGATTTTATTTCTAGATGAAGTTCGAGCAGAGCTTCAGTACCGATGAAGTAGCTGCAGAGAGGCAATCGCAAAGTGGTACAACGTATGTGATTTGATGAATACTGTGAGGTCACTCCAGACGATTGACTTTGTCGTAGATAAAATTCATGGCGAAGGCCTAATATTGAGCGGCGTTAGATTGTAGTCATGCTTGCTCTTACCTGCTTCTCCCTAATTGAATTATAATTTTTTTCAACTCCCAGGACTCATCTGCACAAGAGATCATACTGCAACTATGGCTATCTCTGGTGAGAATAAGTTTACAATAAAACAGTCATATGTGTTCTCATACTAGCTCTGTCTATACTGCATTGCAGGAATGGCTTGACAGCCGACTGTCATGGATGGACAAAGTCAATGCCACCGCAAATTCAACTAGCAACATTCTGGTGCCGGTAGAACGAATCTGGATGCCGGATGTTGCGTTCTATGATGTGTGAGGAGGAATTGGCAGACGACATTGATAGCTGTCAAAGGCCATAGACATATTTGTAGTACGCACTTTACCATAGATAGTTTCTGCTGCTAGCGTCCGTTAAGGTGGGGGAGCGAAGCCCCCATATTCTAACCATAGACAAATTTTTGAGACGGTAAAATAAGAGCAACGAGAGAAGATCAGAATAAGAGGGAAAAGAGAGACAAATTTAGGAGACCTTTGAGAAAAATATTTCCAATTATTAAATTATCAGAAAATGTGAGAAAACGAGATTGCCATCAGCAGAGATTGTTCTTTGTGTTCAGTGATGACGTACCTTTCGGGGTTTCACCAAACACAAGTCGAACTGGGGAGCGGACTTGGATGTAGGGCCGGGGGCTTTCGACAAGAGGCACCAAGAGAGTCACGACACATCGAGTCTAGTTGAACTGGCCGCTGATCAACATCAAGAAATCAAGGACACAGAGGCGACAGCGGTGGTGAATTCTACCCGAGGCTCGAACTAGGCAAAATGCGGCAAACTTGAAGATTTGTTCGAGATACCATTCGAGTTCGTGTGTCTTACGAGTACAACACATAATGCGATTGGAAAATGCCTATCTCAGTTAGCTATTTTAGTAGCATTTCACACGGAAAGCTAGCTTGATAAGCCTGTGAGTGCGCCTCGGACTCAACACACATGAGGTGTGTCAAAAAAGTCCCAGGTGGGGTACTGGAAGGTTTCTTCAGGAATACTCCGGAGCTCCATCGTCGTGGTGCTCCTGATGACTTCTATAGGTTGGAAAAACGAGTTTCTTTGAGCACTTCCTTGAGATTCGGGAATAGAAAAAGTCGCAGGGAGCTATAGGTCGCATAGGCGACTGCTTGACCAATGTCCTGCTGAAAGAAGCACAAGTTTGTCTGCAAATAATAGCCTTAAGCTACGGGTGTGAATGAAAAAATAGTTTCACTAAAAAAGTGTATTGTCATATTTCGCCTCCCCCCTTGCACCTACCGAACCGCGCAGCATGGAGGTGAAAGACATCACCGCTGCAGTCGCGCCAGCGCTGTTAGAACGCAGCGGCAAAGTCCTGCGCACAGTTGGTCAAGTAGTGACTCTGAAGTGCGGCATGTCAATGCTGCACTTTCCGTACGATAAGCAGGTCTGCATCATCAAAGCGGCCACGATGATGCAGCGACCGGAGAAGATCAAGCTGAATGTTGAACCGCACGGAAAAGCTCTGGACGAAGCGCTGGTCGAGTTTCTGGTCAAGAGCAATGAATTTTGCATTGCGAATTTGAGTCTCCGTATAGTGCCAGCTGTGGGCTACGAGTACGCTGAGTTTTTAGTGAGCTTTCAGGTAAGTTTGCCGGAGACTTTTGATTCTGTTTGCTGTCAAGTTTGCTCTTCCATATTGTTCAGGTTGGATTATTTAAGAAAACTCTCACGACAGAAGCCAAGCAAAAAACAGAATTCACTTTTTATCAACAGCGCATGTCCAAGTTTTACGTTGTGAACCTCATCCTGCCCAGCATCCTGCTGCTCGCCATCTCCGCTCTCACCTTCCGACTGCCGCCAGAGTGCGGCGAGCGAGTCTCGTTCAGCGTCACCATTGTACTGTCAATGTGCGTGTTCCTGCAGCTCTCTGGCAACTACACTCCAACGCAGAGCGAGTCCGTTCCCCTGCTTAGTAAGCGTGCTGGTATTTTACAGCTTACTGTTCCATTTATGCTAGGGGTCGGTACACTTTTATTCTCAAAGGCCAGATAGAGAATCTAGCGCATGGCAGGAGCGAGGAAGAGAGGAGAGAGGAGTGGAGAAGAGAGAAGAGAAGGAGAGGAGTGGAGAAGAGAGAAGAGAAGGAGAGGAGATGAGAGTAGGGGAAAGTAGAGGAGAAGAGAGGAGAGGAATGGAGTGGAGTGGAGTGGAGTGGAGTGGAGTGGAGTGGAGTGGAGTGGAGTGGAGTATAATGGAGTGGATTGGAGTGGAGTGGAGTGGAGTGGAGTGGAGTGGAGTGGAGTGGAGTGGAGTGGAGTGGAGTGGAATGGAGTGGAGTGGAGTGGAGTGGAGTGGAGTGGAGTGGAGTGGAGTGGAGTGGAGTGGAGTGGAGTAGAGTGGAGTGGAGTGGAGTGGAGTAGAGTGGAGTGGAGTGGAGTGGAGTGGAGTGGAGTGGAGTGGAGTGGAGTGGAGTGGAGTAGAGTGGAGTGGAGTGGAGTGGAGTAGAGTGGAGTGGAGTGGAGTGGAGTGGAGTGGAGTGGAGTGGATTGGAGTGGAGTGGAGTGGAGTGGAGTGGAGTGGAGTGGAGTGGAGTATAATGGAGTGGAGTGGAGTGGAGTGGAGTGGAGTGGAGTGGAGTGGAGTGGAGTGGAGTGGAGTGGAGTGGAGTGGAGTGGAGTGGAGTGGAGTGGAGTGGAGTGGAGTGGAGTGGAGTGGAGTGGAGTGGAGTATAATGGAGTGGAATGGAGTGGAGTGGAGTGGAGTGGAGTGGAGTGGAGTGGAGTATAATGGAGTGGAATGGAGTGGAGTGGAGTGGAGTGGAGTAGAGTGGAGTGGAGTGGAGTGGAGTGGAGTGGAGTGGAGTGGAGTGGAGTGGAGTGGAGTGGAGTGGAGTAGAGTGGAGTGGAGTGGAGTGGAGTGGAGTGGAGTGGAGTGGAGTGGAGTGGAGTGGAGTGGAGTGGAGTGGAGTGGAGTGGAGTGGAGTGGAGTAGAGTGGAGTGGAGTGGAGTGGAGTGGAGTGGAGTGGAGTGGAGTGGAGTGGAGTGGAGTGGAGTGGAGTGGAATGGAGTGCAGTGGAGTGGAGTGGAGTGGAGAAAAATAGAGAGAGAAGAGAAGAGACAAACCTTGAGCGAGCCGGAGGCATTGTGAAGTTTCAAAGGATCCGAGGGCCGGATAGAGAGGCTTTGCGGTCCGGAGTTTCTCGACCCCTGATGTATGTCCAGGACGCTTGTATTCACAACCACAATTAAACAATTGCAGCCTGTTACTACAGCATGGCGGTTGCCATGACAATTCTAACCGTAGTTGGCAACGCTTTCGTCCTGAGCTGTCATTATCGACAGTTCAGCGAGTCGCGCGTTCAAAGCCGAGCCATTCGCCTGCTGTTTCTCAACCGGCTGGCGCTCTGCGGAATCAGCAACGACAGAAAAACTGTCGGGCCAACTCCGGACGATCGGGGAGTTTTGGAAAACGAATTCGCGATCGTGGCATCTGCGGCAGACAGCTGCTTCTTCCTGGTCATGCTGGCTGCCACAATGTCTCTCGCCATCGCCCTCCTAGTTGTTGAAACCTCCGTCTCCAGGAGCGATTGTCTGGGTGCCTGAGCCTATAAGTGCATACAAGCCTATCTTTACAACTTTACTCGTACTTACTGACGGTCATAACTAAGGTCTGATTAGGGTCTGACTAAGCGCAGTCAGTGTTTGATTACATAATCAACTCGTCTGCTAACTAAGAGCTACCGGGTGAGCGACCATCCACCTTCTGCACTCTCGGGAGGGGGACTGCGCTGCGGACACCGGCACCACCGGATCTCCCTGCGCGACACCGCAGCACTAGCTGCCCGTGGTTGCCAGGGGTTAGCGGAATGGTCGGCGACGCCTCCCCACTGTACCCGGATGCCCGGAACCCCCTGAAGATAAATCAAGTCAATTAAAGATTTAACAATCAAAAAGGCAACATCAGAATACGCAGTTTTCAATTGTTTCAGTTTTTTCCAAATAATTCTATACTATCCGAAATATTAATGGAACTAATTTTGGTGTCGAATTACTCTCTAGTGGCGCCTCTACAAGCTCTCATTAAACCACGTTGAAGTCCATTTTCCGAGAGGTTTCGGCCGGCTCTCGGGACTGAAACTCAAACCAACCTCAAAACTACATGTATGGCACACTTATTATTTTAAACCACTTTCATTTTGTGGGAGTTATTGGAATACATTTCAACTTGATTTTACTGGACATGAAAAGACGGTATTTAATTGAGAAGATAGAAAAGACATGAGACCATAGACATAAAAGAGATTCGCATTGTTTAGTCTGTCTCCCCCTCCTTTAACTCGGCTTTAACCCATGACTGATCTTGAAGCAAAGTCTAAGCTTACTGGTAATACTGGCAAGGAAAAATGGAAGAAAGTTATATTTTAAACCAACTGAAGTTGACTTCAGTGAAGACTTCGCTGGAGACTACGAATCGGTTAATCGGCTTTCAGCAGAAGGGCTAGATCAGCGTGATCAGAATGTTAATCGCGGCAACTTGGACAACATTAGAGATCTGAAGTGGGCCGTTGGAGTGTGTAACCGTTGGCTTCAAGAGATGAAAATCGAGTGCAATGTGCCGATCGAAGACATGAAGACAGAGGTTGTACTAGTGTTGTTGTCCATGGTTGATTCTATTCTGCTGTTCAATATGCCTCATAACTCTTGCAAACTGTTTCCATATATCCCTCGTTTCACTTTATAACTTCATAGTGTGGCAACTCGACCGCAATTTTTTTATTAGAGGCATGGGGGTTGTGTGCACCCTGGCGCACTTTAAGCGACATAGGCACACAACCGGCGAGAGGCATTACTGTCCATTCCGTCGACTCCCCTGAGCAGGCATACAAGCGCGCGGATACGTACGCAGGCACACACTCACACAGGAGTGTACAGCGGCTCTAACTTTATATTATCGTTAGGCATGTACACTTCCCTGCGCCTTGGGGGGTTGGCTCTCAAGGCCGTTAATTGCACGAGCAGAGCCAAGCCGAGATTCCAATTCAGCCCCAAATTAATGTGACTGCACTTGGAATCGAGCCTGGGTCGCTGGCACACCAGAGCAGCTGCGCTACCGCTGGGCTACGGCCCCCAACTCGAACGCAATACTTTACATGCTGTGTTATGTCATTTCCACTTTTGTGGAACTTTATGCAGTACGCAATATGAATAATTCGTTTCTATGGTTGGCGCTGCTCTACATGCAAGTGAAGCTGCTACTGAGTCAATAGTTACTCTTCACTTCGGAGAAACCTGCAAAACTGTTTCAGCAAATAACTGTCATTTAATGTGAGCCTCTATAATCTAGCTCCCCTGCTGGTCTATTGGAAGTGGAAACCGGTACCGGTCGAAACCCGGACTACAATGCAAGCCATTGGTTCGCTTATTAAGTCAGGTGGCCATTTTCATCAAACTTTAGCCGTGTAAATATGCTTGCCTCTCCCCAGACTCGTGGCAAATAAGCCCATTTAGTAGTTGAACTAAAAGCAGACAGCGGGCGGACTCTTCAAGCTGCCAATCCTGACCAGTCGATTCATTACTGCGATGCGCGTCATCCCAGTGATTTTCCCTCTGGCTCTCTGCTGCACCTGCAACCTGACAGATGGGTTCGCGCCTTCGCCGGACGAAGTTTTGATGCGTGGTCTCGGATTGACCTCGGGCGGAGTCTACGTAGCTGGAGCCCGGCCGCCCCCTGACAATGGCACCGCCAACCTAATCAACGCTTTTGTCCTGTTTGCGAGCCTGGTCAAAATGGTGAGACAGCGTCAATCAATTTGTCATTCACGCGATATGGTTATTCAAAACTTTTACTCTTCAGGACTCAACGGCGCAGCATTTGACTCAGCAACTTTGGCTATCGATGGTTTGACAATTTCACAATTAGTTTTATAGTATTTATCTAATGTATGAGAAGTTATTAGTTTAATTTTCAAGTTTATTACACTTCAGAACTGGATAGACCAACGGTTATCGTGGCTTGGAAAATTTAATTCCAGCTATGACCAGGTGAAAAGCATAATTGTTCCCGTGAATATGATCTGGCAACCGGATGTCACATTTTATGACGTGTAAGACTACTCTAATCCATTACAAAGTTTTATCTTTTTATAAATTATCGACATGCGTTCCGCTGCCATTCCAGCATAGAAGTTAAGGACTTGACCGCCGGTAAATCGCCCGCAAAGGTTTTCAGCAACGGTAGAGTGCACCAAATAGTCGAAGTCCAAGTAACCTCGAAGTGTCAGCTAAAGCTGCTGAACTTCCCGTACGACAGGCAGACTTGCGTCCTGAAGCTGGCCAACATCATGATCACCGAGAGCGTCGCTCTGCAAATTGGTTCACTAAATCCAAGCGACACTGTGACGACGTTTCTCACAGAGAGCAACGAGTACTGTCTGCTCCGGATGAGCAACAGAATGAGGGACATGACTACCTACGCCTACATTGAGTTCAGTGTCACATTTCAGGTATAGTGCTAACTCAGAGTTGCCTCTGCGGTTAATAACTAGTGGGTCAAGGTAGTTGGTTCGATTCAAAATTAATTCATTAACGAGTGATCTGGTTGTATTGTAGAGAAGATCTACATTCTATTTGGTGAACCTCATCCTGCCCAGCATCTTGCTGCTCGCCATCTCCGCTCTCACCTTTCGACTGCCGCCAGAGTGCGGCGAGCGAGTCTCGTTCAGCGTCACCATTGTGCTGTCAATGTGCGTGTTCTTGCAGCTCTCTGGCAACTACACTCCAAATCAGAGCGAGTCCGTTACCCTGCTTAGTGAGTGTCATTTCGTTTACAATTTTCATTATTGTTTTCTTTATTAACCATAACTGTCTCTGGCTACAGCGGGTTACTACAGCCTGGCTGTTGTCATGACAATGGCGAACGTACTCGGCAACGTTTTCGTTCTGGGCTGCCATCTGCGACAGCAAGCCGACACTCTCGTGGACAACAGAGCCGTTCGGGTGCTCTTTCTCAATCGATTCGTCCTGAAGGGCCTGCAAATTGGAAACTGCGTGAGAGTGACTCTCGACAAGCATTTGTTAGCTCATTGAAAAAGGCCCCACATGCTTTAGAAAAATCCCTCTCTGGCCATTTGCAGGCCCAAGTCGGGAATTCCCAGCCAAATTCAGATCGATCCGAACGAGTTGCGGACGCAAATCGTGCGGCCGAGTCCGATCGGTGTAACGAATGGCGTATTGTGGCTCTGGCCGCCGACAGATGCTTCTTTGTGCTGTTTATGAGCGTCCTGGCCCTTCTTGTCGTGGCTCTAATTGTTATTGAGCTGACCGCATCCCGGCTTGACTGTCTCCGTGAAAGTCAAGATGTTTGACGACTTGCAGCTTTGCTTGAAAACTGATATTTTGTGCGACAAGCTCTAATAAAATGGTTTATATGATTGAGCTTGGGGGCTTGTGAAACGACCCCCAAAATTGAAGAAAGAAACCAAGGGGGTTCGATATGACAGCAAAGAGGCTGCCAAGAAGGCGCAGACCCCAGCATTCTACGCGAACGATCTGGCGAGATGACGATATCACATGGAGAAGTGTCTGACCGTGGAGGGGGGCTTTTTAGGAAAATAGATTTATATCTGTAGCTTGAGGCTTTTCAGTGAATCTCGATAGTTTAGATAGATAGATAGATAGATAGATAGATAGATAGATAGATAGATAGATAGATAGATAGATAGATAGATAGATAGATAGATAGATAGATAGATAGATAGATAGATAGATAGATAGATAGATAGATAGATAGATAGATAGATAGATAGATAGATAGATAGATAGATAGATAGATAGATAGATAGATAGATAGATAGATAGATAGATAGATAGATAGATAGATAGATAGATAGATAGATAGATAGATAGATAGATAGATAGATAGATAGATAGATAGATAGATAGATAGATAGATAGATAGATAGATAGATAGATAGATAGATAGATAGATAGATAGATAGATAGATAGATAGATAGATAGATAGATAGATAGATAGATAGATAGATAGATAGATAGATAGATAGATAGATAGATAGATAGATAGATAGATAGATAGATAGATAGATAGATAGATAGATAGATAGATAGATAGATAGATAGATAGATAGATAGATAGATAGATAGATAGATAGATAGATAGATAGATAGATAGATAGATAGATAGATAGATAGATAGATAGATAGATAGATAGATAGATAGATAGATAGATAGATAGATAGATAGATAGATAGATAGATAGATAGATAGATAGATAGATAGATAGATAGATAGATAGATAGATAGATAGATAGATAGATAGATAGATAGATAGATAGATAGATAGATAGATAGATAGATAGATAGATAGATAGATAGATAGATAGATAGATAGATAGATAGATAGATAGATAGATAGATAGATAGATAGATAGATAAACTTCCTCGCTGGAGCGCCTTCGTGGGCGTGAATCGATCGATAAGCACTAGGCTCAAAGTAATGGAGTGAGTAAGGTGGAATTAACTGCATGGAGCGCGAGTCGGGCGCGTTACCGTCAAGATGTTTAGCCATCCCTGTGTACTTGTATTAGAATATTTGGATTAGCTCGTAACACTAAAATACGGCATTCATGTATACGGATACCAGGAAGATCTGGGAGACAAACAGACTTTGTAAGCACTAGGACAAAGCCGTTGTTGTCAAGGCTTAAACTGAACTTAAATAAACCAGGCGTATGCCAATCCACGACTTTAAAATAAAACATGTATGCTATCTACACATTGAGTTGTAATGTACGCTCGTATTGCAATGTAAAAATATAGTGTAGCAATGTGTAGCAAACGATTGGTCGATGCTACGAGCGCATACCGATGCAATCTGGTATCGACCAATGTACTATATAGCAAGTTTTGTGGGCAGAATAATGCTACAAATGATAATTGTAGGAGGGCACCCTGGTACAACGCCTTCGACCACATCGTTCCAAAACCAGCGCTGAGGCAATTATTCCCATTCCGCTGACTCCTGAGAGCAGGACGCAGAGGGCCTGCAAGTCATCGATGAGACTGTCTGTCAGAGTGGCAGTGCGGGCCTGGCCGCTGCACAGTTGCTCGGTCGGCCGGTTCAGCCAGGGTCAGAGGGACGGGCGCACCGCGGCTAAGGGTCCTGAAGCAGTGACCCACCAGCATCTGACGGCGCCGGCGCAGGGTAGCGCTCAGGGTCGGGGCTCCAGCGTGGGTCACGACTCACCAGAGCATTAGTCGGCAGGCGCTCCGGTTAGAGCACGCCCAGTGCGTTGCGCAGTAGCGATCGGTAGAGCACGTCCAGGGCCCGCTCTCGCGTGACGGTCGGCGGCACAGCCTCCATGCCGTAGTAGAAGAGAGTCGGCTGTACGACCGCGCGGAACAGGCGCACCTTCAAGTCGTCTCCTGCAGCTGAGTTGCTACGTGCGCCAGGCCTGGTTCCTCCAGTCGGGTTCATCACCAGGGCGCCGAGGTGTCAGAATGCTGACTGACTGACAATGTTGACTGGCTAGCAGACACACTGGCAATATTGGCGTTGTCAATGTTTGGCGGCGGTCTGGCCATAGGGTTGTAGCGCTGTGGCCCTGGCGTATTGTGGTCCAAGCCATGTGATGTGAACATGGCTTGGATAACATGGCTTGATAACTATAGAACTGAGAAATTGAATGTATTCTTTTCCTAAATAGAATACGACTCTGATTAAAATTGGCTGGAAAAGCGTGTACAAATGCGCCAGCGATACGACCTTATTACCAAGCCTCCAGATAATTTCTAAGAAAATCTAGCGCAGCGTCCTAATTCAGCTGTCCATGACGGTTCTACGGCAATTGCCTGTGACAACTGACTGTAAGACAACTGACTGTCAGACAACTGACTGTAAGACAACTGACTGTAAGACAACTGACTGTCAGACAACTGACTGTCAGACAACTGACTGTAAGACAACTGACTGTAAGACAACTGACTGTAAGACAACTGACTGCAAGACAACTGACTGTAAGACAACTGACTGTCAGACAACTGACTGTAAGACAACTGACTGTAAGACAACTGACTGTAAGACAACTGACTGTCAGACAACTGACTGTAAGACAACTGACTGTAAGACAACTGACTGTAAGACAACTGACTGTCAGACAACTGACTGTAAGACAACTGACTGTCAGACAACTGACTGTAAGACAACTGACTGTAAGACAACTGACTGTAAGACAACTGACTGTCAGACAACTGACTGTAAGACAACTGACTGTAAGACAACTGACTGTCAGACAACTGACTGTAAGACAACTGACTGTAAGACAACTGACTGTCAGACAACTGACTGCAGTAACAATCCTAACTCTAGTTGTTATGCAGACCGTTGTGCGCAGGTAATTGTCACGCTACCGTCGATAACATGCAAATTGGAAGCCGCGTGAAAGGAGAGGTTTTAATAATTTATTGCTAAAAAGCAAGCTGTTCACTGGACGATATCTTTACATTCTGATACAACGGTAGCTTCTA
This sequence comes from Macrostomum lignano, assembly GCA_002269645.1. NCBI lineage: Eukaryota > Metazoa > Platyhelminthes > Macrostomidae > Macrostomum > Macrostomum lignano. The sequence goes on along the minus strand of NIVC01001639.1, from coordinate 10,490 downwards.
GTTCATCCTTAGGCAAGTTATTATGCCAAAAACTGAATGCATCCATGTCTAAAAAAGTAAAAAATTACAACTAGCAACAGGCACGGCAACAGTGGCTATTGAAACTTAAATCTGCGAGTGGAATGAAAATGAAGTTAAGAGAGACTTGCAAGCAGCAGCCAGAGAATAGCTGAGAAGGCAACTTGTTGCTCAAAGATTCATAAGCATTTCTTTAACTTCGCTTTGACCAAATAACTAATTGTCCTCAATAAGCGCGCGGTCATGTGAGCGAGAAGAATGGAAAATTTCTTTCAATGCCAACCGAGAAAAGCTCGGCCGCGCCTCCAGGTCCCCAGCAGACTTTCGCAAGTGTGCACGCACTCACGCGGGTTCAGACCTCATCTTTTCAGTTTAATAAAGTTGAACTCAAACACTTGAAGTTTTGTCTTTAGCTGCGTTGCCCTTTGCGAAATTAAGGCGCAGATGCTTCATAGTGTGCTTTCAGAAAAAAGGCATCTCATAATTGAATGCTCGTGAGCACAAGATCAGTGTTTGGATTGGCTTAATTAAAAATTATTGACAATTAGAATCCTTGCTTATTAAATAGTGCATCAATATGGTAAATTTCTCAACTGTTATCGTATTAAAGGTAGATAAACTCAGCTGTGCCAAAGTGGGTTAAACAAAACGGAGTAGCATAAGCTGCTGGCGGTTGCGACAAGCTCCTAATATGGGCCAGAGAGAGAGAGAACAGCTACTCTGGGCTCAAAAGCAATTGAAAAATAGCAAATATATCTAGAAAAAAGCTTAAGTAATACAAAAGAGTTTGATCAGTGAAAAGCAGTCCAAGCATTACTGATCTCGAGCAACTGGAAGCTGTAATCTTTGACACAGAAAACTCAGAATTGCTAGCTTCCATGCGGGCGTAGGCGGGGAAAAGGACATAAAAAAATAGTTTATTACATGGCATTTAGTTAATGATATGCAAAAACAAATGACTTTGATAAGCTAATCACATTGAGCAGCTCAGATATTCTCCATCAAAATAGCCACCTTGCGAACAATCTGCCTGTGCTTGCTGACCGGCCCTGAAAATGAGCAATTTTCGATTGAAGATCGCAGTGCTTGAAATGCAACAGTTGCCAGGGTGGGGTTGAGTACGGCTTGTCGTGCGATTCACGACCACGAAGTTTGTGGGTGTACCTGCTTACAGCCCCGTGACTGACTAATAGGCTCGTATTTAAGTGTTAAGTAAACTCGGTATAGCGGCCAATAGAGTCAGGCCTCACTAAATTACTAGGTAAATCCTTAATATCGATCCAAACGAGCTTACCTATGTAGCTGAGCAGCACTGGCAGGAACAGGAGACCGTGCAGAGCACCGAACAGCACGATACCCAGGTACATGCGGAAGTAGAACACTCGGAACAGCTGCGACTTGGCAAAGCCCAAGATAATGATGCCGCCCAGCTTCGTCAGGGTGATGCCGGAAAACACGGAGCTGCCCATGTGGACGAAGCAGTCGCGCGCTTTCTCCAGTCGCGTCCTCTCAGCGGACACGGTAAATGCTCGGACCAGGTGAGAACAGAACTCCACCGAGATTCCGAGTGCCTGTTGAGTAAATTAATATTATTTCGTTTGTACTGAAGTACGTTTCGATAAAGTGTACCAAAGGCTACAGAAGGTCGAGACTAATAGTTACAGAAGTAAATATGATAACAAGTAGCTTTGTTGTTGCATGAGTAGTACTCACCATGACAAGATTAACAAGCGAGACGGCATTCAGCGATATGTTCCAGAAGAACATCAGGCCCAGCATTGACAGCAGGATTAGGCCAATAGTCAGCAGAATGATGAACGTGGCAAAGAAGTCGAAGCCAAGCAGCATCAGGGTGACAAGGCCGATCGCTGCCAAGCAGACCCCCAGATTGATAGCCGTGTCCGTCACAATTGTGAGGTACTGCTCGTAGAATACGTAGAACACACTGTACGGGAACACCTTCAGATCGTCGCGTCCAGTCGTGTCCTTGAAGTGACTCGTGATGTCGTCCGAAATTTTTACGGCCATCTTGTACGCATTGATGAAATCATCGCCGTTGCGCAAAACCGAATGGTAGGTCATGTAATGAGAGGCGGACACCCCCACTGTGCGAGACTGCCGTTTCTCGCGATTAAGAGCCGCAGCATAGGCCGCATGGCCGCCCTTGGGGCAGGCGACGCCTGGATTGTCCTTGAGGAAAAAGTCGAGGTAGCGGAAAAACTCGCCCTGCACTGGCCAGCCGTCGGTTGTAAAATTGACGCCACAAGGCGTGCAGTCGGCGGTGCGGTTCGATGCAGGGCAGAACGAGCCGGACTTGTGGTAGCTGCAGCAAGGCGAAGTCTCGCTCGGCTCAAGCCAGTCAACGTAGTCATCAAGCCAGGAGCTCGGTGGGCTTACAATGTGCGAGTAGTTCGGCGCCTCAGCCAATTGAGACAGCTGATTCAGCATCGACTTCTGTGGGCATCCCGCGCGACTGCAGATGAGATTTTGGTGCACCGGATTGGCGAAGTCCATCGGTCCGGAGACCACAAAGTAGACTGGCGGGCCGACGCTAAGGTACTTCTTGATGCCGTCAAAGTATGAGGTCACGTAACTGTCTTCTGGCATGCTCAGCTCTTGGTCCAATCCAACACGAATGTTGTGTACGCAGGCCAAGCACACGCAGGCCCAGCCGACAAAGATGCTAATTATTATTGGTCGAACCCAACGGTTGAAGATAAAGGTAGACAAGAAGCGCTTAAAGAATTGGAACAGCAGGCCTTTGCTCTCGGTCTTTTCTGGCTTATTATTCGCTGCCTTCTCCGCCTTCTCCACTTTCTTAGACGCACAGCAGCATAGTAGATCCATCCGTTTAGCGGCTTGCCTTTTGGCGTCCAGCGATAGAACGGCAACAAAGCAACTTATCTGGAGCAGAAAGTCCAGCAGCACAGCCATGCCAGCGTAAAGCGCAAACACCCTCACCGCCGGCATGGGGGTAAAAGCGCCGAAAAAGAAGGCCACAGACTCGCTGAGGCTGCTCAACAGCATGCTGGGACCAACACGGCCGACCACCCGGGCCACCTTTGCCTCCACACTGTCTGCTCCGACGAAGTCACGTTGCAATGTGTGCACCAGAATGAATATGTTATCAACTCCGACTGCCAGAACAAGGAAGGGAACTACTTCGATGATTATCAGCGTGGCAGGAAATCCCAGGTAACTCCATACGCCCAGGGAGCAGAAAACTGCCACTAGAACAATCACAACTCCAACCAGGCCTAGTGTAATCTTTACATTAACTAGCAGCCGTCTACAGGATTTGTATTGACCAAGCGTCAACGTCACGTAGGCAAACATTAAGAGGTAGCTACCAAGAATGGTAACTACATCTGAGTTGGACTCCCGTTCTAGCTCGTCTTGAATTGAACGCTCAGACGAATAACGCACGTCGAGTTCTTCGTGCGACTCGTTCTTAAACTTGTGCATTACGTTTAGAAAAGCTTCCTCCCATTCCATGGCCATGCGAACCTGTAATTGAAGCAGATAAACACACGCTTGCAAATGCCAATCATTAAGCTATATAATATTCGAATCAATATGACAATACTTTTACCTGCTCCGATTCCCGATTTGCGTCGTTATTAACGAGAAACGTGAGAACAATGGCGGTAGCATTGAGGTACTCTTTTCCACTGTAGCCGCCAAATACCACCCAAGGGTAGATCGGGCCGCCCCACTCTGAGAAGCAGCTCAGCTTCAGGTTGATGTCGCTATTAACGCTGAGCGGGTTTTTTGTGCAAGCAATCAGGTGTGTGACAAAGTCGGCGTAGGTCAGACCGAAGTCAAAATCTATGGCGACCTTGTTCAACGTGCTGGTGTTGGACTGGAAGTAGCCCAAAGGACTTTGCACCGCGCAGGTTGAATAGCTAGGCGAAAGCGGCTTAAAGCAGATGTCAGTCAAGCTGATGTCTCGTTTCTTGGCTTTGCTCCACACCTTCATGTTAGTGATGTTTGTCTGCAAATTAAGCACCTTCTGAAGGAACTTTTTGTTAATAACTGGCCCGAATGCCCTGTGCACTGGAGGATCAAAGTAAGGAGACTCTGGCTCGTGAATGTAGTGCGTCTGGTTTCTCGGGATAATGATCACCTGCTCAGTTCGGTAGAATGGTCTGAAATGACAAGAAAGGTTCGAGCGGTTCATCAGTGCACACTTAATGAGTACATCGTGCGTTGCATTGGCATCTCATATCAGGCCACTTTTTGAACTTAAAATAGCATAACCCAGCAAATTCAGACAGATATTTGGTTTAAGAGTGTGTCAAGTAACTGGCTTTCTGCCCGACACTACTTATGGTTAGAGAGGGGTTGGAGTGAGTAGAAGAGTAGCCTATTTAAAGCGGCTCTGTAATTCCAGGTAAATGCGAGGCGGCGCACCCAGCTATGGCAACAACAAAAAACTATATGCCAATTAAGTGAGTTGACCGACACAGAGAGACGGTGTGTGGACAGATTGAATTACGAACGTATTATGGCAAGATTTGGAGCCTTCTTAAAACTTGCAAATGGTTTGTGCTTTTCTGAGCGCCGTTACAGCTCACACATAGGCGCCGCACCGGGACTGGGACGGAATTAAGAAAGGAATGCTGCAAAGAAAACATTACGATGGATTGCGGCCGCTCAGAATGGCCTAATTTATTCTGATGCACGCTGGGTGGGAAGGGGGCCGTGTGGCATGACCGCCCCCGCCGAGACAGGTAGTCTAATGATGGGTTATGGGTGGGTCTACGCTCATAGTGTCAGGTGGGTAAGACTCCTCACCCAACTCTCTGTACACAGGGTTTGACTGCACTAGATCCCCCCATTGTAATGCGAGGCTATTGAAAATGTATCATATCTGAACATGATAGACTAGAAGCCGTCTATCGATATATTAATCTACCTTACAATTTTTATGCACTTAAGTGACTCCCCCTACAATCTTATAATCGGGTTTAAAGTTACAATATATAATACGTTAAATAATGTTCACGCATAGCAGCGGGTTGCCCACAGAACCCCTCAATAGCTGAAGAGAGACTTCATACAGCAGTCCTGCAGTCTGCGCCCTTCCCTCCCCCAAGTCCTGGGACTGATCGAACTGTGGGGTGACCAACTGCAGCTGAAAAAAAGCTTTAGCTTGCGCTGTATGCATTCGATATTTGCGCGCCGCGCTAAATTTCTTATACTCGTACCCTCGTCGCTTGCAAAGGAATCATGCCGATGCAGCGAAACGCGGCGCGCCACGAACTACTATAGACACACTGCGCACAGGCTGGGACTGCCAGCCTAGAGAAGAAAAGAGAGAGGGAAAGAGAAAATTTTAGTCAAAGCCGGTCTAGCATTGTTAATACTTTGCTTTCGAAAACAGCGCTCAAGCACAACTCAAGGTAATGGCTGACCCTTAATGTAGAAGACAGAATTAAGAGGACAGATGAAGTGTAAGTATTCACAAAGGAAAGTTACAATTTGCTTACCCAAAGTTTTTGTCAAAAAAGGCTTTCTGTTGGCGGGCAGTAGACTGCGGGGAGCTCCATAGCTCAACAGGGTCGGTAGTGACTTGGAAGAACAGAACGCCGCAGGACAGGGCTATGCAAACTACAAAGCTCAGCATGATGACGAGCACCGGATGCTTCGCCACGAGCAGACCCCAGCTAGTAAAGGCGGCTTCGATTCGAGCTTCAATCTGCCCGCTGACGCGATCTGAGCAGTCGATTTCGGTATCGGACAAGCGACTGCCGTCAGTTAGGAAGGCCTGACTACTCGGCGAGGTGAGGCCGTACGTCAATTCGGTGGATGTAACCTTTTCGGAGGACGCTGCTGAGTATGCAGCATTCGAATCCTTGGAAGATGTGCTAACTCGAGAGTTAAAATTCTTACGGTGCGTTTGAGCAAAGAAATAAATGTTCCAGGCGGCGAAGACGACTAAGAATGAGACGTAGATGGCAGCCATGACAATGTACCAGCCGTCGATTCCCAGCACCTGCCAGGGTTTCGGATCGTTTGGAGTGTCTGGCTTCTTCGGGCAGACAGCTTGACAATCGCTACAGGAGCAGGCAGCAACTCCTCGCTCTCGATCGCCAAGATGACACTGAACTGAGCTTTCATTCATTGGGCAGTGCATTTTACCATCGATAGTGAAGCATTGGTCCTCAAGGGAGAATTTTATGTCGAACGGAGCATACGGATTTTCGGCTGGACTACCCAAAAACTTAAACACGTCTTTCACGGTGCACGATTCCACGCTGACAGATCCGCACATTGCTGATATAGCTTTGCCGTTGCCGTGACTAACGCCTTTGCAGCTGTTGAAGAATGTGTGAGCAAAGTTGCTGCTGATGTTGTAGTTCACGCTTGTCACTGTATTTACGGATTCGTCGAAGCTGGTCGCCTGTAGGTACAAGCTTTGGTTCGGCGAGCAAGCCATGTTGCAGAACATGGATCGAAAATTTTTCCAACACGCTGGACAGCGCCTAAATAGAAGGCCTGCGCGATCCATTTGGATGCTCAACGTTTCAATCTGACGCTCTGAGCAGCAAGTCACGACGTCCCCTGAACTTCCAGAAGCGATTTCCGGGCAAAATGATCGTAGCAGAGACAAAGACTTTTGGTTGTTAAGAGGCTTCGCGGGCCCGTTGTATCGGCAATTGATTGGATTATCCGTTGGGCTACGAGAGCACTCATCATACATAATGCAATCGGCAGAGGCCTAGAAAGAATAAGATGTTAGCACAGGCATTCATTTTAATTTAATGTTTGGTACCCGCAGAGCATTTAATGTATTGAACAAAAGCATTAAAAAGACACGGAGAATCTCGTCATTTAAAACTCACATAACTCAGTCCAAGTGTTAATAGAAGGATCACGACGACCAAATATTTCATTTTCGGAGACGACTTTTGTAGCATCTCAGAGTGGGGCTGCCTGTGCTATTAAATATGCACAATCCGATCCTTTACGGCCGTAGATGTTGCTTCCTAAAAATTAAGCTAAAACTAAAAAAATTCTATTGTCTAGGAAAAAATTCTTAGTATAAAAGCAACAATTTTATCGACCTTTCCTTCGAGAATTTATATGCGTTGCGCGTACCAAAATAGCGCCTTCGAATGACCAGCCGTAGACCAGCTAGTTTCAAGGTCACAGGATCACCCCACATACACAAACAAAAATATAATGCTTTATTTTTATGCAAAGAATTATTAATAACAAAATTCTACACATTCCTGTCACAAATAAGCCGACCATTGAAGCATTAATCAGTTCGATTTATTATGCTTGTTTAACTAAACTCAACCACGGTAACATTTTAAATTTTTCGAACGTTTGACCAACTGTTCGGCCCAGCGTTTATTATACAATTAGCTAAGCTATATTCGGCAGAAATTTAAAATGTATTTTATAGTTAAATCCGATATCTTTTACGTTACAGTATTGTCTGTAATAGCAATATTTTTTCAACTTTTTTCCTCAAGATCAGATGCAAAAAAGCATACACTTTGCATCCGACCTAACAATTAAATTATACTCGTATTAGCTATTATCCATTAACTAGCTATGACTATTAAAATACTTATAAATATTAATTTTACAATAAAAAAACTGCTTTGAAATCGATGCAACAAAAACTATTTATTTAATTTTATAAATAATAAGGAATAATTTGTATGTTATTATTTGAATCATATATTAAGTTCAATAAGTTTTTTTGTATAATTAAAGCTTTTTGCATGCATTTTTTCAGTCTTACATATTTTTTATTAATGGTTCATGCCTAAATGATGACATGCCTTAAATATGCCTTAAATCTTTCAATACGCTTTGAAGCTTCTTTAATATTTTTGTTTAATTTACTCACATTTTCATGACATTCAGACGACATTGTTATAATTTTTATGCCGAACAAAGAATAATCATGATATTAATTTAGAAAAAATGATCAATTTCATGATATGTCATAAACTTGAAATTTTGCTGTTATTCTAATTTAAGTGTACAGAAATAAAAAAGTCAGTCAATAGGTTTGAAATAATATTATATTTTACAATTCTAATATGAATATTTAATAAGAATATTTTCATTGATGTTCTTCACACAACTGGGATTCTACAGCATTTTATACTTCCCACGCCTGAGTGCTGCACCAGAGTAGTAGTCTCGACTACTCTACTACGAAGTTACAACTCTGCTCAGCCCTGATTGGATGTCGAATTGCTCGACTTAGTCAAAGCCCTACAGGCAGTTACGAGGCTTCTTATACTAAAGAAATCTTGATTAGCTATGCCTTTCCGTCCAGTGAAGCAGACTTTGAAAAAATATGCATAGTATTTTGATTGTAACAGCATGCCTTGTTGGATCGCTCTACTTAGCGTATGCCGACGACAAAAAAGAATGTATAAGTAAGTGCTACGACCTATGGAATATCTGCGTTGTTTCTGCCAAGCGGCTGCGTTTCGTTGGCCGCAGAGGTTTGGGACTTTAGTCACTGCCATAAATCAAGGCCACAGTCGACCCACTGAGTCAGTGAGGTAGTCATGCCAGTGACGTCACGACCCTGTACACCCTGTGTGAGCGTGTGTATGAGTGGTGCCTGAGTACAGTATTGGCAAACTTGTATGTTCTCGGGAGTCAGCGGGCAACATTGCCTCCGCGTTTGTAATGGAACGATGTCACTAAAGGCGTTGCGCCAGGGTGCCCCCAGGACACGGATAAGAACGCAGGAACCGCTCACACTGGTTGTACACAGCGGCCTAGACTTTCCCATCGTCAGGCTTGCATGCACTCTCTGCCTCATGGGCACGAATACCACTGGCTTCAGGTGAAATTCCGTGAACTGACACCAAATTAGCACGAGAGCTGCTCTGCCCAGTGTTGTGACAAAATTTGAACAATCTCTTATTGTAGTAAATTTTTGTTTGTAATCAGGTAAAGTGGCTCGCTTGGCAAGTAAAATAAGAAGAAATCCCAAAATCAACATGTGGTTTTTTTCGACGCGTTTCGCACACCAAGGTGCATCGTCAGGTATATTGTTTGAAACGAAAGGTGTGAGTGTGCAAGGATCATGTCAAACAACACATTTGATCCTTGCACGTACCAGCGCCAGCGCATCTTACCCTGCGGTAGCCAACCTGGTCAGCTCTACGGGGTCTGCAAGGTGCACAAACCAGAAAAACCCCTCAGACCAATTGTTTCCATGGTCAACACCGCCGAATACGAGCTTGCTAAATACCTGGACTCGCTCATCAAACCTTGCATTTCTACTGAATTCACCTCGAAATCCAACAGCGCTTTTCTGAAAGATCTTCAAAATTCGTGCTCTGACATCAAGAAGTCTGACATTCTCTGCAGTTTCGATGTTGTTTCACTCTTTACTAACATCCCCTGAAACTTGCTATTGACCTCGCCACTGAATTAGTGTTTCAACGCAATCCTACCTCCATTTCTTTGTCTAAGGACTCTTTTAAAAAACTTCTTGGCTTTGCGACCTCTGGAATCTTCATGTTCAACAATAAATACTACCGGCAAATTGAGGGCTGCGCCATGGGAAGTCCGCTGGCCCCTACTCTGGCTGAAGTCTGCTTGACTCATTGGGAAACCAACAACTGGATGTCCCTTGACTGTGCGTTCAAATTTTACAGACGCTATGTCGATGAAACGTTTGCCATCTTTGAAAGCAAGAACAAACTTGACCATTTCTTCCAGGCTATCAATTCCACCCATGACAATATTAAGTTCACCAATGAGATTGCTACTGACCATAAACTTCCGTTCCTTGACCTTGACATCGATCTCAGCGGTGGGAACCTTTTCACCAAAGTTTTCCGCAAAAAAACCTTCACCAATCTCATTCTCAACTTTCATGCCGTGTGCCCCGACAGTGGAAATCTGGTCTGATCAGATGCTTGCTTCACAGAGCCTACACTGTCTGCAACTCCTGGATCAACTTTGACCAAGAAATTAGATTCCTGACCAAAATGCTCCAACAAAACGGTTACCATCTGCCTTCATCCACCACAACATCCACAAATTCATTTCTGAAAGAGTGAATCACCAAAAAGTTTCCAAACCTGACCACATTGACCTTAGTGAACAACCCTCATTCTCCCTTTCTTTGGCCATCCTTCTCTCACCTTCAAAAACAGGATTTGCAAATTATTCCACAACTCTTTCAACAGCCAAATTCGCGTTATTTTCCGCTGTTCCAAAGTTGGCAGTTTTGTCGGTCGGTTAAAGTCACGTGTACCCCGTGCTCTGCGTGCAGGTGTTTGTCTACTGTTTCAACTGCTCTGTTGACCAGAGCGTCTCCTACGTGGGGAAGACCAAAAGACACCTGCACACTAGAACCAGGGAGCACTGGCTCAAACCGTCGGCCATCCAAACCCACCTTTTGGAATGTAACAGCTGCTCTAATTGTACACAACGAAGAACGTTTTAAAATCATCGATCAATGCCCATCTGAT